>OU696696.1:141792672-141974149 GCA_916050605.2 Platycheirus albimanus | reverse complement strand
AATAATAAATAATAATAATAATAATAATAATAATAATAATAATAATAATAATAATAATAATAATAATAATAATAATAATAATAATAATAATAATAATAATAATAATAATAATAATAATAATAATAATAATAATAATAATAATAATAATAATAATAATAATAATAATAATAATAATAATAATAATAATAATAATAATAATAATAATAATAATAATAATAATAATAATAATAATAATAATAATAATAATAATAATAATAATAATAATAATAATAATAATAATAATAATAATAATATAATAATAATAATAATAATAATAATAATAATAATAATAATAATAATAATAATAATAATAATAATAATAATAATAATAATAATAATAATAATAATAATAATAATAATAATAATAATAATAATAATAATAATAATAATAATAATAATAATAATAATAATAATAATAATAATAATAATAATAATAATAATAATAATAATAATAATAATAATAATAATAATAATAATAATAATAATAATAATAATAATAATAATAATAATAATAATAATAATAATAATAATAATAATAATAATAATAATAATAATAATAATAATAATAATAATAATAATAATAATAATAATAATAATAATAATAATAATAATAATAATAATAATAATAATAATAATAATAATAATAATAATAATAATAATAATAATAATAATAATAATAATAATAATAATAATAATAATAATAATAATAATAATAATAATAATAATAATAATAATAATAATAATAATAATAATAATAATAATAATAATAATAATAATAATAATAATAATAATAATAATAATAATAATAATAATAATAATAATAATAATAATAATAATAATAATAATAATAATAATAATAATAATAATAATAAAAATAATAATAATAATAATAATAATAATAATAATAATAATAATAATAATAATAATAATAATAATAATAATAATAATAATAATAATAATAATAATAATATAATAATAATAATAATAATAATAATAATAATAATAATAATAATATATAATAATAATAATAATAATAATAATAATAATAATAATAATAATAATAATAATAATAATAATAATAATAATAATAATAATAATAATAATAATAATAATAATAATAATAATAATAATAATAATAATAATAATAATAATAATAATAATAATAATAATAATAATAATAATAATAATAATAATAATAATAATAATAATAATAATAATAATAATAATAATAATAATAATAATAATAATAATAATAATAATAATAATAATAATAATAATAATAATAATAATAATAATAATAATAATAATAATAATAATAATAATAATAATAATAATAATAATAATAATAATAATAATAATAATAATAATAATAATAATAATAATAATAATAATAATAATAATAATAATAATAATAATAATAATAATAATAATAATAATAATAATAATAATAATAATAATAATAATAATAATAATAATAATAATAATAATAATAATAATAATAATAATAATAATAATAATAATAATAATAATAATAATAATAATAATAATAATAATAATAATAATAATAATAATAATAAACATAAGCGAGAGCTACATTACGTTTGCAACGTACTGTTGGATACCCTATTCCCCATATTTTTGTGTGTGTATGCGTCTGCCTCCCGCAAACAGCGGATGTTTCAGAAACAAAATTCTTCTTAAGCACACAGAAAAAAATTCAATAACATTAATTTTGTGCGGTGTGATGTTCAATTAATGCTGGCGCAATAAAAAAAGCGTGCGCCACGCCCAAAGTTAAAACGATTTATTGTCAAGGCAATTGTGACATTCAATTTTATTCTTGCAGTTTGATTTGAACAAAACAAGACAAAACTAAAAATTTTTAAATTAGATTTGGAATGGAAATAGCGATTATGGGTGTTTTTAACAATTCTTGGACCACACTCTGCTACGTAACCAAGGAATATAAATCTAAGTGTTCATCCCTTTTCCTTCAAAACTGCGACCGATAGTTGTTAAGAAATGTTAAAAAATTAATGCATTATACGACTTTTGACGTAAACGGCCCTTAAAAGTGGGCGTGTCTTAAAAGTTTGAAGCACTAACTGAGCTTTGATCATTAGTCAGTATTTAGGCATATGTGTAAAACTACAGCTGAATCGAGTAGTTTTTAAACGATCTTACCTGAACAAAGGTATTTTATCAAAATCACGCCTTTAAAAGTGGGCGTATTGAAAAAATTTGCACAATTAAATGTAGAGATATATTTTTCAAATAACGAACGGAAAGAAAAGTTTTAAATTGAATATTGGAGGTACCTTAAACTTTTGAGACTACGTTTTTCGTTCTTTCATGAAAAGTGGGCGTAAGCCACGCCCAAACATCAAAAATTTCTTTTCATACACAAACTGTTTAGTTTCACTTAAGAGACGCAAAACTTTGACTTGCGGATTCATTATAAATACCGTTTGTTTACAAAAACAATTTTTTTATAGTTTCTTATGAAAAGTGGGCGTCAGCCACGCCCAAAATCAATTTTTTTGATTTCATACACAAGATGTTTTTGTGCCAGTAATACCCACAAAATTTAATGTTTTTCGCTTTAATATAACAATTGTTATTTTATAAAAACAATATTGATGGTTTTGTATGAAAAATGGGCGTCAACCACGCCCAAACTGAAATATTTTTATTTGATTGGGAAAAGGTTTACCTAAAGCTTATGTTTGCGAAATTTAAGCGTTATGCTTTTATCGTAACTGTACAAAAAACATAATTTAATTTTACCAAATTGAGGTTGTTCATCAAAAATGGTGATTGTGGGCGTGTTTGTGCGCGGATTTTACCGGTTCAAGAACTTAGCCTTACTCTTGAACCAAAGGTTATATATACCAAATTTCAGCTTTCTAGCTCAAAAATTGCGACCTCTAGAGAGTATACATACGGACGGACGGACGGACGGACATGGCTAAATCGACTAGGCTTTTGATTCTGAGTCAGAATATATATACTTTTCTATACCTAACGGTATTATTTCTCTGTGTTACAAACTCCACACCAAATACAATATACCCATTCTATGGAATAGGGTATAAAAATTTAAAAACTATTAAAGAAAGTTAGGTTTTTTTTTTTGAATTATTAATAATTAATAAAAAGAAAACTTTGTTATTTTATGGATAACTTTAATCAGCATATTCTACTTTTATCAACGTTCTATACTTGTATATGACTTTCAAATACTTAAACAAAACCTTCCAGTTGCACTCATTTAATATCTGAACAATTTCCTGCATCAATAATGTTATTTTCCCAAAGTATGATAGTCTTTGCGGTTCGTATATAGGGCAAACACCAATTATACGAAAGCAGTCTTCTTTTGATTTTAAGTTGCAAATAGTATAAAACTGATTGAAGCTTCCGTTGTATGGACTGCCATTTAAGCCTAGTAGTTCACATCTTGCTTTAAAAATCATAGAAATTTCACTATAACTGTGTAAGTCGTGGAAATAATTAATTTCTTCTAGATTATATTATTGAGTTGTGACTTGTGAGTACAGTATTCTGCTTTCGGAATCACGAGCCTTCTCAACAAATGCTTTGCGTATAGAGTCTTCGGTCATCTGAATTATTCGATAAACTTGATCTTTTATGCCGTTGAAGTTGGAATCAATCCCAAGATTTTCACCACACGCGTTCCCAATGTTTTGCCATCTTGCCAACCACCAATCTTTGTTTGTCAGTTCATACAAGAGCATTTTTTTCGTTAGACGACAGTCTGGATACAAACTTATTTCTAGTAAGTAATCAGCTTGACATTTTAGGGTGCTTGTCGAAAGCGTTGGTAGACCCGTTTCTAAATAAATTGCATAATTGGGAGTTTTCATTGAAAATTGAAGAGTTTTCTTAAAAAGTTCCTATGGAATCTTTCAATTACCTCATATTCATTTGATCCCTATACTTGAGAAGCGTAGCAAAGATTTGACTGCACAACTGCATCAAATATTCTGTATTTTGTAGAAAGGTTGATCCTTTTGTTCGAAAAAACATTCTTCCATGATAAATTAATCAAGCTTTTTAAAATACGTAAAATTTTGAAAAAAATTAGTTTTAAAATAATTTTTTTAAATTTTTTTTTTTCAAAATTTTGAGTTTGAAAATTTATATTTTTTAAGCTTTTCGTTAAAACAATTTAATTTAAAAAGAAAATGAAAGAAGAAGTTTTTGGCTTTCCAAAAAGTTATAACAAAAAAGTTATATACTTTTCCATACCTAACGGTATTATTTCTCTATGTTACAAACTCCACACCAAATACAATATACCCATTCTATGGAATAGGGTATAAAAATAATAAATACCTATAGATATAAAAAAAAATTAAATAAATAAATAAATATAAGTCTACATATGTTCAAGAAAATCAACATATACCTATCAAGAGAAAAAATAAAATGCACGAGTGGGTCGCACGTACGTGCTCTGTGGGTGTAATAGTACGATGAAAACAAAGTTTTCGAGCAATATGAAAACTCATGTTTGGAAAAATTGAGAAAAACTAAAAAAATTTGGCTAAAACTGGAAAACCCGATGTACAGAAGTTTACGTTAAGAAACCTTTAGTATATCAAATTTAGCTGTCATCTTTTGGGTGCTATAAATGATATTAATGTCCGCTAATGGCCAAATTAATGAAATTGTTAAAACAAATTTTCCTTTATTATCCTTTGTAGCCAAAAACTTAAATGCAGTTTTCTTCAAAACATTCTATGTATATTATATACAAAGTTTAATAAAAATCGGCAGAACCTTTTTTCAGTAAATTAGAAAAAAACTACATAATTTGGTCAAAACCTAGTGGCTTTTTGTAGGGGAGCCACCATTTATAAAAGAGTAACTGACAAAAATGCAATGCCATCTGATAGAGATTTGTAAGGAACTATACCAAACAAAGTTTGTTTGAATTCGATACAATCGTTGACAACGTATGGCCATTTGAAAAAAGACGTTAAGGCCATATCTCCGTTATTAGCATTTTTTGCCAAAAACCAAAAACCCAGTTCTCTTAAATACACTGAAAGAATATAACACACAAAGTTTAAACAAAATCGTTAGAGCCATTTCTGAGCAAATTAGAAAAAACCAAAAAAAGTTGTCTAAAACTGAACGGCTCGTTGTATGGGAGCTACCATTTAGAAAGGATTCACTGAAAAATGTACAAAACCATCCTATATCATCAAGGATGAAAGATGCAAAGAAGTACTCCTGCAAGACAAAGATGAATTGAAACGTTTGTTAAGGTTGCTTAAATCTCCAATTAGAAAAAGACGATCCATAGATTTCATAGGTTCCGCAATAAAATTTATCGCAGGGACACCCGATCACTAAGATATGGAAATGTTAAAAATACAGGAAGATGAATTGACTAGGAGTACTAACAGGCAAATTGATATTAACACCCAAATTCAAAATAAATTAGATGAAATTACCGACACGATTAATAATCTAAATATTAACGCTCTCAGTAAACAAGGAATGGCTGATAATTATGAAAAACTAACTTTGATAATGACTAGAAGAAATAGAATAATAATGAATAACTTAAGCAATAATATCTACTCCTTAATATTGGCTAAAAATAATATTGTAAATCCTTTAATTTTAAGTATAGAAGAAATAGAACTAATTGAAATGAAAGAAAATATTGTAACTGAAATAAGTGATTTGTTAAATGTTGCTGATCTTAAAATGTATTACCAAAACGACACCCTGGTATATTTAATCAAAATACCTACAGTTCAAGAAATTTATCAATATTTTGAAATCTCGCCAGTCATTTATGACAACAAAATTCTAGATTTAAGTTCCAACAGGTCAGCAAATTGTAAAAAAATAAACTATCCTTTAAGTACATGTAAAAAAGCTAACATCTATTCCTACTGCAAAATAGATCACCAAAATTCCTGCCTCTCTCAACTCCTTAATAATAACACGGCAGAATGCCCAACTACTCACGCCGCCGATCACATACAAAAAATAGAAGTCGTCGCTGATGGAATCATCATCGCTAGGGAAAGAACATAACTGTTGAGGAAAGAGACCAGCGAATAGTCCTTAATGATTCCTTCTTAATAACGTATGATAAAATAAAATGCACGACTGGGTCGCACGAACTTGCTCTAATGAGTGACAGTGGCTTATGGGCTTGAGATTTTGATAAAAATAAAATTTTCAAAATTCTTAAATAAATACTTAAACTAATTTGAGCTGAAAAAAAGTACGCCATTTTATTACTTGGATAAATTTGAATTTATGAGAATAAATTTAGAAAAATCTGTGGAGCGGTTTTTGAGAAGAAAAGTTTTTTTTGAAAAACTTTTTGAAAAAAATTTTCAAAAAAAATTCAAAAACGCCAGTTCATAGGTATTCAGCAAATACATTTACCTAAAATTTTTAGAAAAAAATTTAATAAGCAGTTTTCAAAATATTAATTTTTTTATTTTTTTTTTCTAAAATGCTTTTAAAAATACAAAAAAATATTTTTCAAAAATATTGGTATACAATACAAATTGAGCTACCTACAGATATATGTGTGTGAAATTTCGAAAGAATCGGTTGAGTCGTTTTCGAGATAGTCGAAAGCAAAAAAAACGGTCCTATGGAAAGTACCGTTCTTAGCCATTTTTTAAAACTTTTTTTTCAGCCATATGATTGGTCGTACCTAAAAAACAACACTGATTTTTTTAAATTAAAATCGTTAGAGCCGTTTTTGAGAAAAATAAGCTTTAAAATAACGGTTGTATGGCAGGTACCGTTATTTTTTGAGCTAAAAAAAAAATTTCAATTTCCTCTCTGTATAATACCTAAAAAAGTCTATATACCAAGTTTGAAGCAATTCGGCCCACCCGGTTGGGCTGTAGGTCTACATACAGACAGACAGACAGACAGACATACAGACGGACAGAATTTTTAGACCATCTTTTTTCGTCTTCGCTATCATCGTAATGTCATGTTTGATTGTTATCTCAAAACTTTTTTTTTCGACGAATGCATAACTTGCCTTATAGTACCTATAATCGCAAGTAAAAACTTCGACAATGTTTTTTCTTCAAACTGCTATATACCAAGTTTGAAGAAAATCTGTCAAGCCGTTTAGGCTGTAGCATGACTTCAAAAAGCGCACATCCGCACAGACAGACAAACTGACGGTATGGCGAAAACCCCTTTTTTGGTTTTCTCTATCATCGTAATATCATGTTTGATTAAAACCTCTATTTTTTACTTGCGATTATAGGTACTATAAGGCAAGTTATGCATTCGTCGAAAAAAAAAGTTTTGAGATAACAATCAAACATGACATTACGATGATAGCGAAGACGAAAAAAGATGGTCTAAAAATTCTGTCCGTCTGTATGTCTGTCTGTCTGTCTGTCTGTCTGTCTGTCTGTCTGTCTGTATGTATAGACACCTACAGCCCAAACGGGTGGGCCGAATTGCTTCAAACTTGGTATGTAGACTTTTTTAGGTATTGTACAGAGGGGAAATTGAATTTTTTTTTAGCTCAAAAAATAAAGGTACCTGCCATACAACCGTTACGTTAAAGCTTATTTTTCTCAAAAACGGCTCTAACGATTTCGATTTAAAAAAATCAGTGTTGCTTTTTAGGTACGACCAATCATATGGCTGGAAAAAAAAGTTTAAAAAAATGGCTAAGAACGGTACTTTCCATAGGACCGGTTTTTTTGCTTTCGACTATCTCGAAAACGACTCAACCGATTCTTTCGAAATTTCACACACATATAGCTGTAGGTAGCTCAATTTGTATTGCATACAAATATTTTTGAAAAATATTTTTTTGTATTTTTAAAAGCATTTAAAAAAAAAAATTTAAAAAATTAATATTTTGAAAACTGATTATTAAATTTTTTTCTAAAAATTTTAAATAAATGTATTTGCTCAATACCTATGAACTGGCGTTTTTGAATTTTTTTTGAAAATTTTTTTCAAAAAGTTTTTCCAAAAAAAACCTTTTTTTCTCAAAAACCGCTCCACAGATTTTTATAAATTTATTCTCATAAATTTAAATTTATCGAAGAAATAAAATGGCGTACTTTTTTTTCAGCTCATTTTAGTTAAAGTATTTTTTTAAGAATTTTGAAAATTTTATTTTTATCAAAATCTCAAGCCCCTAAACCACTTTCACTCATTAGAGCAAGTTCGTGCGACCCAGTCGTGCATTTTATTTTTTCTGCACGAAAGCAATGGCAAGATCAAGTAAAAATGTAAAACAACAAAATTTGTATGAAATCAAAAATCAAGTCCCCTATTTTGTAAAATTGGCGCGTAAAAGAAGAAATCAGGACTTGTCATGATTTCTTCTTTTTACCCAGGAAGAGTGGTGTGAAGGGAACACACTAGCGACCACTTAATTAATTGTTTCATATCAGACCATACTTCGATACTTGACTCCTACTTCCCAGCATAATGCATTGCCTTTAATGCAGAGGCCTTTCCCTATATTTGAAGGAAATTCTTAAAAATGACTATATGGTTTGCAGTTTTGTGAAGTCATTTGAGCTTGTTTGTCAAAAATTTAAACGGCAAATGAAAGAACTGTTTATAATCTTTGAAACTACTAATTTTTTTTTATATTTGGAATATAGCCCAAAATAATTAAAAAAATGTATTGATGTATTTTCAGATTTCAGCTGAAACTGCTTATCGGTTCGCAACTTTTTACAAGAACCACTTGTTTTGATCAAATTTAATTTTACTTTAAAGTTAATAAAAGGATCTTAAAACTGACCAAAAATTATTTCAAAGGTTTAAGAATTACATTGATTTGAAAAACTGTAAAAATACTCAGTTTTAATTTGTTTTTGAGACATTTATTATATGAATTTCTCTCCCGAAATGACGCATAAAAACGAATTGTTATTTTCAAATTAAAATTCAATCACTAGAAGAAATCAATTTACATAATATTTTATATAAAACAATACAAAAAAACCACTTCGATAAAACAATACATTTTAAACAACTCAGCAGAAAACAATATTTCACGAATTTTAGTTCTTTCTCAAAGTGGCCGCTAAGTGAGGAAAATAAAAAAAATTCATTAGGATGGATTCAATTTGGCAGCAGGCAGTACAGTAGGTATACGCGATCCATGCAATGTGGTTGATATATTATGTGTATGTAAATGGCTACTTGCATGTGTTTGTGTGGTACGTGTTTGGTTATTTTTATTTACTGGTTCTAGGAATTGTGTGTTTATTCTTTTGATTGTGTTATTTTATGATTTCGGTGGTAATGTAGTTTTTCTTATTCGAACTCAGAATAAGATTTTAAGATTTGTGAAAAAAACTGTAAAATGAAATTACTTTTCATAAATTTGGTTTGTTAGAATAAGTGTTAGTTTGGTATATATAGGTGGCAGCATTTTATACGTAGGTAAAAATTAATAAAGCTGTAAGGCCCTGTTTTGTTAAAAATAAAGTGCACGACTGGGTCGCACGAACTTGCTCTAATGAGTGACATTGGTTTAGGGCTTGAGATTTTGATGAAAATAAAATTTTCAAAATTCTTAAATAAGTAATAAGTAAGTAAGTAAGTAAGTAATTCATTCATTTTATTTCTACTTCCTTTAGTACAATGTATCACAATAATATGAATTTAGAAGCTATGGCTTTGCCGTCAGCTCGGTTAGCAAATAAAATTAGTATACAAAACAATGTTTTTATATTTAATTAAATAGTAGAAAATTCATTACTCAAATTCTGTTGTTAATAACATTCTATATTTTAAGATCTCTTTCAAAAAGACGCAGAGGGTTTTCCAGTTACACTCGTTCAAAATTTTGATTGTTTCCTGCATAGACAAAGTTTTCTTTCCGAAGAATGTAAGACGCTGTGGTTTGAAAATCGGGCATATGCTAACAAAGTGAAAGCAGTCTTCTTTGGATTTCAGATTACACAACGTGCAGAATTGGTTGAAACTTCCATTATAGGGGCTTCCGTTTAGCGGGAGGAGTTCGCACCTTGTTTTAAATATCAAAGATATTTCCTTGTAGCTTAGCAGATCATTGAAGTAGTTTTTTTCCATTAAGTTAGCATTTAGTTTTGAATATAGAATTCTACTTTCTGATTCTCGAGCTTCTGCTAAGAAATCATCACGCATTGAATTTTCATAGTGTTGAATGATTCGGTAAAGCTGTTCTTTTACAGAGTTTAAGTTGTCTAAGTCCAACAAAACAGATTCTCCACATGCATTACCTATACTTTTCCAAGTTTCCATCCACCAGTCCTCGTTCCTCAGCTCGTATAAGACCATTTTTTTAGATATACGGTCATCTTGATAAGAGAGTACCTTCACGATATAATCTGCTTGTAACTTGAGAGTATAAGTAAAAAGTTTTGGAAGGCCAGTTTCAAGATGTAGTGCGTAGTTTGGAGTTTTAAGTGGTAAGTTGAAAAGTTTTTTTAAGAAATTTCTATGAAATTTTTCGATGACTTCGTATTCGTTGCTTCCCCATACCTGAGCAGCGTAACACAAGGTAGATTTTACAACAGCATCAAAGATTTTATATTTCACTGACAGGTTGATGCGGTTATTTGCGAATATGTTTCTCCATGACATGTTGACCAAGCTTTGCGAGGTGTTTGACTTCTCTGTAAGATGAGTGCTGAAATCAAGTGTTCTGTTGAGCTTCACCCCCAAGTACTTATATTCATTAGCAGTTTCCAAGATAGTGCCATTGAAGGACCAATTGTAAGCGTTGCGGCTCCTTGCTGACCTAGAAAAAACCATGACTTTCGATTTGTCTGGGTTAATGACAAGACTCCATTTAAGGCAGTATTCTGCAAGACGATTTATCATAAGTTGAAGGTTTTCTGGTGATTCAGAGAGTAACACCAGATCATCAGCATATAACAGGACATTGATATTTGTACCAGCGATGCGAATTCCTCCTGGAAGATAATCTACCACATCGTTTATAAAAAGTGCAAACAAAAGGGCGCTTAGAGGACATCCTTGTTTTACACCGCAATCCGTCTCAAACCATTCTGAGTAGATGGACCCATCCCATACGGCTGCTTTCGACTCTGAGTACATCTCTTTAATCGTATTTATAAATTTAGTAGACAGGCCAATTTGCGAGAGCTTGTAGAAAAGAGCATTGCGGTTGATAAGGTCAAAGGCTGCCTTAAAGTCGACAAAAAAGGCGTAAACTTTTTTGTTTCTTGCTTGGAACGCTTTCACAATCGAAGTAAGTGTGAATATATGATCGACTGTTGAATAGTTTTTCCGGAAGCCTGCTTGGTATTCTGAAACGATATTGTTTACGTCTATCCAAGTTTCTAATCTATTGGCGAGGATACCACAGAATATTTTTGCAAGAACATTCATAAAAGAGATGCCTCGGTAGTTTTCGGCGTTATTCATGTCTCCTTTTTTGTGGATTGGGAAAATAACTGACTTTTTGAAAGACACTGGGACTTCGCTTGTCGAGAGCACTTTGTTATAAAATGCTTGAAGCTGGGTGTGAAAAGTATCAGTTGCAGACTTGAAAAATTCATATGGAATCCCATCTTCCCCCGGAGCTTTTCCATTTTTGCCTTTGCTAATTACATAGCTCAGTTCCGAAAAGGTGATTTCTATATCCAAAATCTCATCGAGAATCAACGGTTCGGCAAAAGAGAATTTGACGCTGGAGTTTCCATAAAGAAGGTTTTTGAAGTGTGCCGAAAGATCATTGGCGGACAGCCCTATTCCAATTGTGAAATTTGAACCGTTGATGTCTCTGACAGTTTTCCAAAATTCTTTAGTGTTTTTTATTTTGCTAAGTGTACAAGCTTGCATGTTTTCGAATTCGGTTTTCTTTTTAATGCATAATTTCTTGTAATTTGTGTTCGATTCATAGTACCACTTGCTTAGATTTCTGCAATTTGAGTTCCGTAGTGCATTTAGTAAAGCGAATGATTTTCTTCTGGCCATGAAGCATTCAGTGTCAAACCATTTTTGTTTGAAATTATTGTATTTTTTTGCAAACGTATTGTTCGTAGCGTTCCTGATGCAAGAAATAAGCTGGTTAGCATTGACTTCTGTTGACTGATTTGACACATTTAAGCATGCTAGATTTTCATCCAAACTTCGTTTATATCTAGTAACACTATTTTCTTTCCATTTTAAACGCGGTAGAAGCTTTAGATTTGTTTGTTCAGGAATAGTATCAACAAAACATTCTACAGTAATTGGCATATGATCGGAATAGTTTTTACAAACAACTTCAAACTTCTGTACTAAGTCAGTCCAATCGTTGTTTACCGCACAGTAGTCAATGACAGATTTGCCTTGTCCCCCGAGAAAAGTTAATTGGCCGTCCAAGTCCCCGTTGGTACACCCATTCAAAACAGTGCAGTCAAACATTTGTAGAAGTTCCATTAGGTTTGTGCCGTTTTTATTACATACTTCATCCATTGATGTTCTCTGGCTGGGGTTTATTAGGTTGTTGTTTGTGTTTCGAATTGTTGTAACTTGCAAATTGCTGATTCTAGCATTCAAATCTCCAATTAACAGAATACTTTTATTTGCCAGGTACATCATGATGTTGTTAAGCCGTTCAAAATCATTATTCCAACTATTGCAGTTAATATAGAAAGGAATAATAAACAAGTTATTTTTACGTAAAAGCTTAACTACTGTCACTCCTTCATGTTCTTCAAAATCGTAGGTTTTGAGCATCGATGTTTTAATTCCATAAAGACTTCCGCCACTTGCACGTCCTTTCGTATATATTTTTACAGCTGAGTTCCAAACTAATTTGTATCCATTGAAATATTTAGTAAACTTATTAAAATTTTCCATAGTTACATGGGTTTCATACAAAAAAAATATATCAAAACTCTTTATATACTCAAAAAAATCTACAAATAAAAGTTTGTTATTAAGACCGGAAACATTATAAGACAAAACATTATTACGACTTAAATATATTGAGCTGGCGGCATCACAATTTCAATTTTGTACTACCATACTACTACTCGCATAATTTTGAGAAAGTGGCATCCCTGGTGTATTAGTAGGAACTGGTCTAGAGCTAGACCATTCATCATGACGTCTATTTGGCAGCGAAATAAGTTTGACAGATTCAAAGTCCAATTCACCAAACAAAATTTGTAGTTGTTGTTCTCCATCCTCATTTTTGTATTTAAGATTGTTGTAATTGTTTAAATAAAATGTTTTTTCAGCAACAATCAACGTGTTATTCCTTATTTGTATTGTTTCTTTTGGATTTTTTGTTTTTATTATTTTCCGGTAACCAAGAAGAATTCTGCGTTTTAATTGCATTCGCTTCGACAAGTCACGCTGGAGGAAAGCACCCGTTCCTTTAAGCTTTGACGAGTTTTTTAGCATTTTCGTTGCATTATCAGTGGACCCGGCGTTGATTTTTAATTTGATAATAGTGCTATTTTCACTTATTTTTGTGGTCTCTGTGAATTTATGTGGGTCACCAAGTAAAAGTTGACTGATGCTTTGTATCTTCACTTGTGGATCAACATTGTCGTTCGGGATAGTGAGAATAATGTTTTTTCCTCGAAGTATCCGGCTCTGCATCTCAAGTTCATCCTCCAAAACCTCGCACCTTGCTTCAAAATGTGACACTTTCCTGGTTAAATCTTCATTTTGTAGACGCAAAGTGTTAATCTCAACATTCAACCTTTGAAGGTCATCTTTCGTTGCAAGTTGGGCGGTTGCTATTGAAAGCTCTTTATGAAGGGATGTATCGATAATTTGTTTAATTTTTTGAAGATCTACATCGGAAATTGTCATTTTTGGACACGAATCTTGGATTCTTAACGATCTGTTTGCAAACTTTGGTGTCGGTGTCGTTATATCGTCGGGAGAAGTTTGAGCTACTTTTCTTTTGTTGTCGGTCATGTGATACCGGTAACAAACACAATTTCAGTTTTATTTTTCTTAACAACTATTGTTTTGTTACCTGATTGAACAGTTGTATTTATAGACAGGACTAGTGGTGCAGAAAACTTTAGTAATGCGAAATTTAATTTTTCCGCGATATTTATATTTAAATAAAAGATTAAAACACGGAGCGATTTAAAAATTGAACCAATCACTTTCACAGCAGTGTTGCCAACCCTTAAATAAATACTTAAACTAATTTGAGCTGAAAAAAAAGTACGCCATTTTATTTCTTGGATAAATTTTAATTTATGAGAATACATTTATAAAAATCTGTGGAGCGGTTTTTGAGAAAAAAAGTTTTTTTTGAAAAACTTTTTGAAAAAAAATTTCAAAAAAAATTCAGAAACGCCAGTTCATAGGTATTCAGCAAATACATTTATTTAAAAAATTTATAAAAAAATTTAATAAGCAGTTTTCAAAATATTAATTTTTAATTTTTTTTTTTAAAAAATGCTTTTAAAATTACAAAAAAATATTTTTCAAAAATATTTTTATGCAATACAAATTGAGCTACCTACAGCTATATGTGTGTGAAATTTCAAAAGAATCGGTGAAGTCGTTTTCGAGATAGTCGAAAGCAAAAAAAACGGTCCTATGGAAAGTACCGTTCTTAGGCATTTTTTAAAACTTTTTATTCAGTCATATGAATGGTCGTACCTAAAAAGCAACACTGATTTTTTTAAATCGAAATCGTTAGAGCGATTTTAGAGAAAAATAAGATTTAACGTAACGGTTGTATGGCAGGTACCGTTATTTTTTGAGCTAAAAAAAAATTTCAATTTCCCCTCTGTACAATACCTAAAAAAATCTATATACCAAGTTTGAAGCAATTCGGCCCATCCGTTTGGGCTGTAGGTGTCTATACATACAGACAGACAGACATACAGACGGACAGAATGTTACCAACGTGCATAGTGCATGTTGGTAACATGCACACGATGTCAGTACTTCTATATGAAATCAAAGTGAGCAATGTTACTCAACAGAAATTCTGAGGCACAAAATTCATACTCATGTACACAACAGTGTGCAAAATTAAAAACTGCACCTATGAATTTTAACTCTTTCGGTTGAGTGTTTTTTGTACTATGTTTAAGTTTGTCATTGGCTTCTCTTTATGAGTGGAATCTTATCACTCGTCTGGAGAGATGAGAGATGACAAAGGGTTGAGTTGAAATTTAAATATGGAAATAATGAGTGATGACTGATGACTGATGATGAGGTTTGTCGTTTGTCGTTATTGAGTGAATCTTTTTTGTTCAACTTTCTTTTTCTCTTTTATTGTTCTTGCCAGCCAGTCAATGTTTCCATTCCAAAAAAAAAAGAATTTTTTGACTAATACAGGGTAATCGGTGTGAGCAAAGATACCTAATATAACAAAAAATACTTTTTGTATTATTTTTGGTGTGAGGTTGTTTAAAGAGCTAGATTGAGTAGGTTGAGTTGAGACAAGAACAAAAATCGAATGGAAGGGGGATCTATTCCATCTAAATACGAATGGCTTCTTTGCTCCCATACTGATGATGTTTTCCGACTGGGAAAGATAATCATAACTAAATGGGAAGATAAGCTAGATTATCTTAGATCTAAGAATACTAATGAAAATCCCATCCATTTATCCTCGAACCGGAAAAACTTAAAAAATAAAACTCAGCCTAAACCAAACCCTATAAATAAAGTTTACCCAAAACCTCTTCCTCGATCTAACTCTAACTGGAGTTATAAAACTAACATTTTCCCTTCCTTCAATCGACACAATTTCATTTCTAACCCTGTCAAGCGTGTATCTTTCGATCTCAATCCTTACATGTCCATCAATCAAAACCGCGAACAATTCTCTCAAGCCATTCCACATCACTCCCCGCCCGCTTCTCAGACTGCGAACCCTAATGAATTCTATCCCAACTTTATTCATTCACATACCCTGAACCCTAAATCCAATGCACAAACCAAATCCTATCCGAATCCTCCGACTCCTTCTCCCCCTATTGATTCTCAGCCCCCTTCCGTTCCCTCTAACAAAACATCTTTCCTTGATCCACTTTTCCCTCCTACCGTTAAGCTAACAAAACGTCTTATCGATCAAAATGATGATGGCCGTTATGTTCTTTCTCGCCTTAAAGAACATCGAATATATTCTAATGTTCGACTCTACCTTGCATACCTTCACAATAAAGAAGATAATGTCTGCATAAATGGTGTTACAAGGACAAACCTTATTGTTTCAATTTTTCAAGAAGGCCTTCCCACTAATCCAATTGATCTCAAAAAAATCTTCGTCCGTTTCCATGAAACATTAAACCTCACCCCTTCCCATGTCGAAAAGTAACCTTTCTTCCTATGCGTCTTTTGTACATTCAAACAGAATATCTCACCTTCAAAGAAGCAGGGCGGACCATAATAACTATTTTAGTTCCTAGTTTAGTTTCAACTTCTCCCTCAAGCCCAATATCTCAAATCTTTCCTAACCCAACCTCTCACTTCGCCTCAAATTGGATAACAACAACTCCTAAAACTAACCCTTACCAAAACCTAAATAGTGAAATCGTCCCACTCACCTTCTACTATCAGAACGTGCGAGGCCTTCGCTCCAAAACTCATGGTGTTTTGCAACAAACTCATGCTCTACCCTTTGAAATCTATGCCCTGACGGAAACTAATCAAGTCCCTAGTATAGAGAATCAAGAATTGTTTCCTTCTTCATTCAATGTCTATCGCGACGATGAGCTAAGAGATCCTTCTGACAAATGCCCTAACCGCGGTGTTCTACTAGCTATCCAAAACACGTTAGATTCCTCCCACATCGCAACCTCTTCTTCCTCGAATCTCGACTATGTATCAATAAAAATATCGCTACCTCACAAATCACTTTTTGTGATGTGTTGCTATATTCTACCGTCACAACCTATTGAATCTTACCAGCTCGCCATTGATACAATCGACCACATAATATCCTTATGTGACCCCAATGATGATATCCTTTTGTTTGGGGACTTTAACCTTCCTTATCTTAAATGGACTCCATCAGAAGGTCAATCTCATTTCATTGCTTCCAATCCCACCTCTGCCAAGGAATGTCTATTTATAGATCGCCTAGCTGATTCCAGCCTTTACCAAGCTAGCGGTATCCGAAACTGTATAGATAGGCAACTTGATCTTATTTTCACCACCGATCCTGATAACTCCTCTGTATCACTATCTCCTCTACACCTATCCACCATCGACAACTATCATTCTCCTCTCGTTCTCTCATTTTATCATGATTCTCCACTACCAAATCATCCCCTACAAATCAGTACTCTTTTCATAAAGCAAACTTCCGCCTTATTAATGAATATCTCAATAGAGTTTCTTTTAACTTCGATAACCTTAGTGTCAAAGATGCCACAGAAATATTTTACTGGGAAATATTTAATTCAATTTCTATCAATGTTCCCTTGCGTCGCCATAAAACATCGATCGCATCCCCTCCTTGGTATAACCGAAAACTTCGCTCTTTGCGTAACAAGAGAAACAAGTCATGGACAGTTTTCCTTCGCACTGGATCTCCCACCGATTATTCTAACTACCTTGGTTCTTATTTACACTTTACCGAGCTTTACAACTCTCTTTATCAACGTTACTTAATAGAAACACAAACCAACCTTATAAATGATCCCAAGTCGTTCTTCCAGTTCGTCAATTATAAAAGAAAATCCGATGGTTATCCTACCTCTCTCTCTTTCAATACCGAAACTTCGAATAATCCGTAAGCTATAGCCAACTTCTTTGCTACCTTTTTCAAGGAATCTTTTACCGGCGATTCTTTCGTACCTGACCCAGGTTATTTCGATTATTTACCAAATTTCTCACTTGGTTCATTCTTTCCTCTTACTGTCGACCCCAATATCGTTGAGAACAAGTTAAATCAACTCAATGATGAATTTCTCCCCGGCCCTGATGGTCTCCCCGCGATTTTTCTGAAAAAATGCTCCTCAGCTCTCTCTACCCCTCTCTCCAAAATCTTAAGCATCTCCCTTTCTCAAGGAGAATTTCCTGAGATATGGAAAACCTCTTATATAGCTAACTCTTATACACAAAAAGGGCCCAAAGAGCGATGTTAAAAACTATCGTCCAATTGCCAAACTTTCACATATCCCTTAATTATTTGAAAGCATTTTATACGAAATTTTAAGTTTTCGATGCAAGTCTCTCATCTCTCCTAGGCAACATGGCCACTAACCTTGTTGAATTTGTATCGTATACGCTCTCAGCTCTTGAGAATGGGAACGAGGTCGATGCCATTTCAACAGATTTTAGCAAGGCTTTTGATAAAATTTCGCATAAACTAATACTTTTCAAATTATCCTCCTTCGGCTTTGAGCCAGTCTTCTTGAAATGGATATCTTCTTATCTAGAAAACCGTTATTACAGTGTCCGTTTCAGATCTGCCCTTTCCAATCCTTTCTTGGCTACCTCAGTGGTTCCCCAAGGTAGTCACTTAGGCCCACTCCTTTTCATTCTTACCATCAACGATATAGAAATGGTAATAAAATATTTCCATATCTCGATCTACGCTGACGATACTAAGTTCTATAAGACTATATCATCGGCACATGACTCTTCTCTTATTCAACTCATGGTGTTTTGCAACAAACTCATGCTCTACCCTTTGAAATCTATGCTCTGACGGAAACTAATCAAGTCCCTAGTATAGAGAATCAAGAATTGTTTCCTTCTTCATTCAATGTCTATCGCGACGATGAGCTAAGAGATCCTTCTGACAAATGCCCTAACCGCGGTGTTCTACTAGCTATCCAAAACACGTTAGATTCCTCCCACATCGCAACCTCTTCTTCCTCGAATCTCGACTATGTATCAATAAAAATATCGCTACCTCACAAATCACTTTTTGTGATGTGTTGTTATATTCTACCGTCACAACCTATTGAATCTTACCAGCTCGCCATTGATACAATCGACCACATAATATCCTTATGTGACCCCAATGATGATATCCTTTTGTTTGGGGACTTTAACCTTCCTTATCTTAACTGGACTCCATCAGAAGGTCAATCTCATTTCATTGCTTCCAATCCCACCTCTGCCAAGGAATGTCTATTTATAGATCGCCTATCTGATTCCAGCCTTTACCAAGCTAGCGGTATCCGAAACTGTATAGATAGGCAACTTGATCTTATTTTCACCACCGATCCTGATAACTCCTCTGTATCACTATCTCCTCTACACCTATCCACCATCGACAACTATCATCCTCCTCTCGCTCTCTCATTTTATCATGATTCTCCACTACCAAATCATCCCCTACAAATCAGTACTCTTTTCATAAAGCAAACTTCCGCCTTATTAATGAATATCTCAATAGAGTTTCTTTTAACTTCGATAACCTTAGTGTCAAAGATGCCACAGAAATATTTTACTGGGAAATATTTAATTCAATTTCTATCAATGTTCCCTTGCGTCGCCATAAAACATCGATCGCATCCCCTCCTTGGTATAACCGAAAACTTCGCTCTTTGCGTAACAAGAGAAACAAGTCATGGACAGTTTTCCTTCGCACTAGATCTCCCACCGATTATTCTAACTACCTTGGTTCTTATTTACACTTTACCGAGCTTTACAACTCTCTTTATCAACGTTATTTAATAGAAACACAAACCAACCTTATAAATGATCCCAAGTCGTTCTTCCAGTTCGTCAATTATAAAAGAAAATCCGATGGTTATCCTACCTCTCTCTCTTTCAATACCGAAACTTCGAATAATCCGTAAGCTATAGCCAACTTCTTTGCTACCTTTTTCAAGGAATCTTTTACCGGCGATTCTTTCGTACCTGACCCAGGTTATTTCGATTATTTACCAAATTTCTCACTTGGTTCATTCTTTCCTCTTACTGTCGACCCCAATATCGTTGAGAACAAGTTAAATCAACTCAATGATGAATTTCTCCCCGGCCCTGATGGTCTCCCCGCGATTTTTCTGAAAAAATGCTCCTCAGCTCTCTCTACCCCTCTCTCCAAAATCTTAAGCATCTCCCTTTCTCAAGGAGAATTTCCTGAGATATGGAAAACCTCTTATATAGCTAACTCTTATACACAAAAAGGGCCCAAAGAGCGATGTTAAAAACTATCGTCCAATTGCCAAACTTTCACATATCCCTTAATTATTTGAAAGCATTTTATACGAAATTTTAAGTTTTCGATGCAAGTCTCTCATCTCTCCTAGGCAACATGGCCACTAACCTTGTTGAATTTGTATCGTATACGCTCTCAGCTCTTGAGAATGGGAACGAGGTCGATGCCATTTCAACAGATTTTAGCAAGGCTTTTGATAAAATTTCGCATAAACTAATACTTTTCAAATTATCCTCCTTCGGCTTTGAGCCAGTCTTCTTGAAATGGATATCTTCTTATCTAGAAAACCGTTATTACAGTGTCCGTTTCAGATCTGCCCTTTCCAATCCTTTCTTGGCTACCTCAGTGGTTCCCCAAGGTAGTCACTTAGGCCCACTCCTTTTCATTCTTACCATCAACGATATAGAAATGGTAATAAAATATTTCCATATCTCGCTCTACGCTGACGATACTAAGTTCTATAAGACTATATCATCGGCACATGACTCTTCTCTTATTCAACTTGATCTCGACAGCTTCTCAATCTGGTGCCTTAAAAACTGCTTTGAGCTCAATATTACCAAATGCCAATCAATTACTTTTTCACGAAAGCGCATTAAACCTCCTCCCCGGCCCTACTTTCTCCATAACCAACCCCTGTCCTCCGTGGAGGCGATTCGCGACCTTGGCATATTATGCGACCGAGAACTCAACTTCCTGGCACACATCGACAACATAATTTTAAAAGAAAACTCAACACTTGGTTTTGTGAAACGATGGGCCAAAGAATTCTCCGACCCATACGTCACCCGATCTCTCTACATAACCTTTGTACGCCCGCTCCTTGAATACGCCTGTCAAGTATGGTCACCATACCAACAAATTCATATCTCTAGAATCGAGAGCATTCAGCGTCGTTTCCTAAGGTTTGCTCTTCGTGGTCTCTCTTGGAATGATCCTTTGATCCTGCCCCCATATCGAAATCGTCTTCAATTAATCAGCCTGAACTCGCTGCAAGAACGAAGGGAAATATCCGAGATTCTCTTTATTCATCGACTCCTCTCCGGTTCCGTTGACTGTGAAACCCTTAACAATTCTATTTTCTTCAACACGAACCCTCGTAACCTAAGAAATCCTCGCCTCTTCTATCTTCCTCCACACCGTACCTCATATGGCTCCAACGAACCCTTAACTCGAATGCTGCGGAGGGTAAATTTGAACCAAGACTTGTTCGACTTTAACCTCAGTACTCCATGCCTTAAACTCCTACTCCGGAATCACCCTCCCAATTAGATTTAAGTTTTACCTGTATAGTTTTTAAGTTAGAGTAAGATATTTGAAGCTTGTACTAAGCTAAATAAATGGGGGTATTGCCCCCACCAAAATTAAAAATTAAAAAAATTATTCATCTCCGTTTAGCCAGGAGGCGCCATTTTCTAAAAACATGACTTAAATTGGAACAAAAATAATTAAAAAATAACGGTAACTCCTACAATGCCATGTCATATCTTTTTGTGAAGCCAGAAATCTCCTCCTTTTTAGCTTTCTTAAATAAAGCTATTTTAGTGATTAGTTTTTAAAATATTAACTTTCAAACTCAAAATTATGGCAACAAAAAATAGAAAAATTTCAAACTATTTTTTTTTCAAAATTTGATGTATTCAAGTATTATTTTTGTTGTCAAAACTCAATGCTCTTATTAGCTCTGTTTCAGACACTGAAAACCGTATGGCTCTATGACTTTTTGTTGCTAAGCTATTTAAAAATATCCGAACCTTCTTGTTCATAAGAAACACACAAAAATTTGCATTACTTGTGCCATCTCGTAAGGCTAGATTTCCGTGTTTTTATGCAGAAATAGGTTCTTTTATTTTTGAATAGCTTGGCAACAAGAAATCCTATAGACATACGGTTTTTAATGTTGGACTTGAATCAAATAAGAGCATTGAATTTTGGCAAAAAATACTAAGTAAGGTAAAATTTTGAAATAAAATTAGTTTGAAAATTTGATTTTAACTTTCTTTTTTTTTAATTTTGAGTTTGAAAATTAATATTTTGAAAAAATTTCACTAAAATAAATATTTTTGGCCTTTAAAAATGGCATAGCATGGCGTTGTAGAAGGTATTTTTTTTATTTTTTAATAATTTTTGTTTCCAATTTAAGTCATGTTTTAAGAAAATCGGCCCTCTCAGCTAAACGGAAGGGAATAGACCGCCCCCTCCCACATGAGTTTTTCTTGTCCCAACCCAACCTACTCGCTCTAGCAGTTTGGCACACCTTAAGTGAATTACCCTTCATAAGCTTTCGCCTATGAAAATTCACAAACTGTACGTTACACAACCTACCTCAAATATATCTTGTATATCTCCTATACTTTTGTGATATATTTGTTGACTTAAATTTACAATTATTTTTGTATTCTTCAGTTACTATTATTACTCGTTAAAAACGCATTGCAAAGTATACCCCTTGGGTAATGAGGAAATGACTTCTTCCAAAAATCACCGCAATTGAGGGCGCCAATGATAAAGCTGTATATACCTACGCTTTATATGAGATTGAAAATAAAATAAAATGAAATGAAATATTATAAAATCATCCAACTTAGCAATAATTATGAACTTATTGAATTATTGATTCAAAATAGGTTTTTATAACCTTATAATAAAAATAAATATAAATATTTTGGCACAATAGCTCCAAGCGTGTCCTGGACCTGTGACTTACACTCTCAACTATTCCTTATAATATAAGAAAAGAAATATTAAGTTTTAGTTTTTATTGATTACTACTTATACTTAATAGCAAATAAAACTTTAATTTATTTAAGTAAGCCTGACCCTTTTCTTATGTAGTTTTCTAAGAGTTGTGGTTCGAAATTGACGGTGTCCCATTTCTTAGTTGAATAAGTTAATGATTTTTATTTTTATTTAAAGAAAATGTTGGTACATATTTCGTTTGAATACAAAATAACTGTTGTTATCATAAAACTCAGGTTCCAACAAAAATCAATGTCTTGGATCTGTTCAGGTAGTTTCTTTAGGAAGAGATAAAAAAAAAGGATTTAGGTAGTAGGTACGTAATCTACATAAAAAAATAATAATAGATTTTATTTTTGAAGAGTTATTCCACTACTTAGTTTTTATATGAATTAACAGAAACTACCTAAAACAATTAAAATTAATCCATACACATTATAAATTTTGGTTAACTGTAATAATAAGTGGATTAATAATTATTAGTTTTAGTAAAACGCTGTCACATTTCAATAATTTTGGTTTTCACCCAAACCAATTTCGGATGTCTAATACGAAAAGTAAAAAATTCTTTTATTCTGAATTTTTCCATCTTCACATTATAAATCTCTTTAGGTACCTGCACACGGCAGGCTGCACCCAACAACAACAACTACACTAAACCCATATCGAATACCGAGCGCAACAACAATAAACGAGATACATTATTTGTATACACAAATCCAAACAAAGGATACAAGTTATAACAGAATATTTTGTCGACCCCAAACAACACGCGCGACACATATTTCCATAAAACAGCGAGACTACACCAGTCAGCGCAGTAAATAAGCTGACGCTCGCATGGTTGGGTGCTGTATGAATAGGGTAGGCCCTGATTGGTATCAACATGGCGATGCCCAGCGTTGCAACTGTCTCATACGCATCAATTGTGCTTATTTTACCTCCAAGTGGTAGCCATCGGGTACTGGTCTTGTCCACCCGGACTTGACTTGCTGAACTTATAAGCGCGAGTGTTGATCACAGAAAAATAGCAACACTATAATTGCCCTGCCATAAAACTCCTCTGTTTCTCTTGTTGGGTAGCAGTTTATTCTGTACGAACCCCTCAGAAAGCAAGCGAGCGGCGGATGAGCTTCCAATTAAGTGAACCAACGGCGACGCTTACAGACAATATGGTAGGCACCCCATTGAGCTACTTCGACATATTCGGAGCTCAGGTCTTTGGGTCCTTTCACTACTATTAGTCAGGGTAGTGAAATAGAGAAGGTGGCGGATGAGCCCATATAGGACCAACGGTAGCTCTCACATCCCCGTAGTGGGTTACTGACTCTGGATTTTCTCCAGCTCCTTTTGTCCAAGGAGAGCAGCATAGGGCCTGGTCCCCCAGGTTGGGGGTTGTGCGTCGGGGTAACTTCCCTACCACGTAAAAAATTTAATAGTTCCGAAACAACCAATTGCCTCGGATATGGATGACCCTACTGATGACGACCCTAGCAAACGAAACAAGGACAACGAATTTCGGTTCTGCACGTGGAATGTCCGGACCCTTAACAGACCACGTGCAGCCGAACAATTAGTGGAAGCCTTAGATGGTGTCAAAGCCGACATCACAGCCATCCAAGAAGTGCGATGGGATGGTGAAGGCACAAGGAGGATGAAAAACTGTGACATCTACTACGGCAAGTGCTACAGGACAAGAAACCAGCGGCTATTTGGATGCGGATTTGTGATAAGAGGAAGGCTTAGGCAAGAAGTCTTGGGGTTTCGTGGCATAAGCGAACGCATTGTCACAATCCGCATTAAATCCAAATTCAGCAACATCTCGCTGATCTGCGTCCACGCCCCCACGGAGGAAAAAGATGACACGACCAAAGGAGAATTATACGATCTTCTCGAGAAGACGTATGATGAATGCCCGAAGTACGACACTAAGTTTATTCTTGGTGACTTCAACGCCAAAATCGGAAAGGAGGGTAACTTTGGCTCGACGGTCGGAAAGCATAGCCTGCACGACAACACTTCCGGTAACGGACACAGGCTAATCGACTTTGCTGCGGGGCGAAGTGTCATCTTAGCTAGCACATACTTCCCACACCTCAATATACACAAGGGGACCTGGCGGTCTCCTGATCAAAATACCGTCAACCAAATTGATCACATTGCGATTGATAGCAGACATGCCTCCAATGTCATGGATGTCCGCAAATTCCGAGGGGCCAACATAGACTCGGACCACTACCTTGTTGTAGCTAAAGTGCGAATGCGGATCTCCACCAGACCGCAGAACCGAACATCCACTGTGAGAAAGTTTGATGTTGCTAAGTTACAATCGCAAGAGACCGCCACAACCTTTGCCAATCATGTCTCCTCTTATCTCTTGACAAGCCCGGCGCCTGCACCAAACCCAGAGGCCCAGTGGCAACATTGCAAAATGGCCATCAAAACCGCTGCCACGGATGTTCTGGGTTTCATTAGGCGACCACAACGAAACACCTGGTTCGATGATGAGTGCAGGCTCGCACACTTGGCCAAAAACGAAGCCTATCATGCAGTTCTGAATGCCAGAACTAGAGCTGCCAAGAGCGCTTTCCGTGCGGTATACCAGCAAAAGAGGAAAGAGGAACATCGGCTTTTCAGAAGAAAAAAAAGAGAACTGGAAAAACGAATGGTTGAATCTATTGAGGGGTGCTACGGCAGAAGCAATGTTCGAAAGTTCTACCAAAGGGTAAAGCATTCGTCCAAGGGTTACAAAGCCCGAGCGGAAGCATGTAGAGACGAGGGTGGGAATGTCGTTGTAGATACACAGTCGGTGCTGAGAATTTGGAAAGAAGACTTCTGCAGACTGTTAAACGGCGAAGACAACCAACTAATCGCTGTCAGGCAGAATGATCCATTCGATTTGGATGATGATGAACAAAATTTCCGTCCTCCCGACCAAGAAGAAGTTCGGATAGCAATATCTAAACTAAAGTCCAACAAGGCTGCTGGAGCTGATGGCCTTACGGCTGAACTCTTCAAAGCAGCGGGAGATGACTTGGTGAGGAGCATACACCAACTCATCTGTACAATCTGGTCGGATGAAAGTATGCCTGACGAATGGAACCTCAGCATTGTGTGCCCTATCCACAAGAAAGGAGATACTCTAAGCTGCGCCAACTACAGAGGTATAGGTCTCCTAAATGTCGCCTATAAAATCTTGTCGGCCATTCTGTGTGAACGTCTGAACCCTTTCGCACGTGAACTGATTGGCCCCTATCAGTGTGGTTTCAGACCCGGTAAGTCAACCGTCGACCAAATTTTCACACTTCGGCAGATTTTGGAAAAGACCCAAGAATTCCAGATCGATACTCACCACCTCTTTATCGATTTTAAAGTCGCCTATGACAGCGTAAACAGGAACGAGCTATACAGAGCCATGTTGCTTCTTGGCATCCCTGCAAAACTCGTTCGATTGTGCAGGATGACTATGGAGAACTCGCGCTGCTCCGTCAAGGTTGGTAAGAACACCACCGACTCATTTAATGTCGAGAAAGGCTTACGACAGGGTGACGCGCTGTCATGTAACCTCTTCAACATCATTCTTGAGGCAATCGTACGCAACTCGCATGTCAACACCAGCGGTACGATTTTTTTTAGATCCGTTCAATTACTTGGCTATGCTGATGATATTGACATTATTGGAAGAACGAAGCGCGCTGGCAGTGGAGCATTCGCAAGTGTTGAAGTGGAAGCGGCTCGAATGGGTCTGGCTGTAAATGAAGATAAAACAAAGTATATGCTATCCTCGGGTGAAGTAGATCATCACCGTAGGCTCGGACAAAACGTCACAATGGACAGATATAACTTTGAGGTTGTCAAGGACTTTGTCTATTTGGGTTCCACTATAACCTCTCAGAACAACATCAGTGAAGAGATCAGTCGAAGAATCACTCTTGCCAATCGCTGTTTCTTCGGGCTAAGAAGGCATCTTAGTAGTAAAGCCCTCTCTCAAAGGACCAAGGAGACACTATACAAGACCCTTATCATCCCAGTCCTGCTGTATGGGGCAGAAGCGTGGACACTGACACAATCGGATGAATACAGGCTGGGGTGCTTTGAGAGAAAGATTCTTCGGGTGATGTTCGGGCCTGTATGTATCAATGGAGTATGGAGGAGAAGATTCAATGACGAACTGTACGGGCTATACAGCGACATTGACTTGGTTAAGAAGCTGAAAATTCAGCGGCTTAGATGGCTGGGTCATGTGGAGCGTATGGACGAAAACGCTCCTGCCCGACGAGTCTTCAATTCCAACCCGGAGGGCCGACGCAGTTCTGGAAGACCCCATCTAAGGTGGCGCGATCAAGTGGTAAACGACCTCAACCAACTTGGTGTGCGCAACTGGAGGCCACTGGCTAGGGACCGGCCTAGCTGGCGAGGAATGTTGGTTGAGGCCGTGGTCCACAATGGACTGTCTGCGCCACCTTAAGTAAGTAAGTAAGTAAGCTCGCATCTTCCCACAATGCATCAAATTCCCGGAATCAACCAATGGAGTGACTGACACAATTCAAGGTAACAAGCTTGGTATCTGTTCGGTTTAAATACGATATGTAAATTAATTTTTAAGTTGAGTTTTGTTTGACTAATAAAGGTGTTCACACCCATAAAAAACAAGTAAAAAACAGGCAGTCATGAGGACTGCCCAAAGAAGTGAAAACTAATAAGTTAATTGACATTTTATAAAATATCTGTTCGATTGAAATTCAATTGTTTTCAATTTCTATAAAGAACATGGTTCCTGTTTGCTATCCCATAGGAACCATGTATTTCCCGGCATAAAAAGCAGTCTAGGTATATGCTATAGCAGACTATAATCTATGTGCGCTCATTGATCGTTCTTGCTCTTTCAGTGCAACTGTGTCTTAAATATACGAAACGTAGCTGGCTATGAGAGAAAATGAAATATGTGTGCTCGCATCTCCGTCTCTCTTGCTCCTACAGAAAAATACGAAAGAAACGTAGCTCTCTCTCTTACTATCCTTACTAACCTTCGTATTTCTCTATTTCACCTTCCGTTCGCATCGACCAAACGCTCTCGTCTTGCATTCACCAGCTTACTCCCAAGTCAAGAAAAAAAAATAATAATAATAACAATCTTACGTTACGTTTTTTCCCATTTAGGGTACCTCTCCGCATCCTCCCATAAGGAACTTCGTTCCAATAATGACATACTTATGCAAATATTGAAATTGATATGAATATTGAAAATATTTGAAAATAAATTCTTCATTTTCATTATTCATTTATCTATATAAAAACATTAAAATGTTCAATACTCACTTTTATATTAAACAGTAATCCTTTAATTAAACGATTACAATATCATAACTATGAACTTTCCACGTTGCCAATTTAACCTTACTTGTACAACACGATCCACTTACGAATATAAATATACTGCTATTATAGCATGTTGGTGAAGTGAACTCATGAAATTATACCCATCCAAACGTCCAACGTGCACATGATACAGTCAGAGATATTTAATGTACTAGTGTATACGTGTACACAGGCTACTGCGCGTGCGCCAGTCTGACTACTCATAGCTATAGATATACTATTAGCATTAGCATGTCGGTGACGTGAACCTATAAGTTTTTCCCCTCCAAAAACGCTCAACGCGCCTAAAAAAGTTTTCACTTAAAAAATATTTTTTTTTAAATTCCAGACAAGTGAACACTTAATTGGCGCCCGAGCAGAATAAAAGTCAGGTAAACTAAGTTAATATTAATTAAACCCGAATTAATAAAAAGTGCGGTTAAATAAGTTAATTAAACCCTAATTAATAAAAAGTGCGGTAAATACTAGTTAAGCCTGAATTAATAAAAGTGCGGTAAAATTAAAATTGATATAAAAGTGAAACAGACTCCTTAAAGAAATTAAAGGCCCCCGAGTACCTGCCACACCAGCAAAAAGTAGACAGTTCTGCTGCCAGCTTCAGTATGCCAGTATGATTATGGACAAAATCATAGTAGTGTTGTATGTATGAATTAATAGAAATTATGTGACTCTCAAAACAAATAAGATAAAACGAAAAATATTATTCTTTTAACGTTTACGTAAATAATAATTAATTTATTTGAATTTTATTAACTAATCGAAAGACAATTAGTCAATTCATAAATATTATTAAAAAAAAAAAAAAAAAAAAAAAAAAAAAAAAAAAAAATGGCAAATCTAAATAATCTCCTTCGCCCCCCCATTTTTGACCCAAATCTACCACCCCAACCACAGCAAAGAGCAAATTCCCCTCCGCCTCCCCAATCCACTCAAGCTCCCATAATTCCCTCGCCCGAGCTCCTTAGCATCATTGCGGGAGTCGTAAAGTCCATAGTAAATCCTAACTTCGATGCACACCCTGCACGGGATCAAGTCATACGCCCCAAATTTCAAGCAGACATTGAAGAGCTTGACAAAATACCAGACATAGTCCGATCCCTGAGAGATTTCTCAGGAAAACCAGAAGAGTTTAGCTCGTGGCGAAAAAGCGTAGAGCGTATCTTAAATATCTACGAGTCACTGTAAGGAACGCCAAAATATTATGGCATCCCCAGCATAATAAGAAACAAAATTATAGGAAACGCAGACGCCGTATTAGAATCCTATAATACACCGCTAGATTGGAAGGCAATTTCAAAGTGCCTTATGCTGCATTACGCAGATCAAAGAGACTTGGGTACTCTAGAGTACCAAATGACTTCTCTTATTCAAGCTAACTCTTCAGTACAAGATTTTTATCAATCCGTGGACAAACATTTGTCTCTTATTTTGAATAAAATTTTCTGCATGGACATCGGTCCAGAAGCCCTCACACTTCTCACGAGCACTTATAGAGACAAAGCTCTCGATACATTCATACGTGGATTAAATGGTGATCTTCCAAGGCTTTTGGGCATGCGTGAACCGACAGATTTACCGCAGGCCTATGCCAAAAATTGGAAAACCAAAGCTTTCGCTCACAATACGCGAGCAATCAGAACTACCCAAAAAGATGGCAACAAACCATCCCTCATTTACCAACGACAACAAATAGGTATAATCCCCCCCAAAGACTACCAACAAAGACAACTTTTTTTCCCTGAGATAGCGTACTTTCCTCAAACGCAATATTATAATCATCATAATTATCCTAATTTGCAACAAGAACAATCTAGAAACAATCCGAATAATTATCCCCAAAATCCTAATTACAATAACTACCCCAATAATTATAATGCTTACTTCGTTACTCCTCCTAAGCCTCAGCCGAGACCGGAGCCAATAGAAACGTCTACAATTAGATCCTCAGCTATAAATTATCAAAATCGCCCCAACCAACCTTTTAGATATGCCGGTAAGCGACCTCAGAACCAAAACCCCTCATTTTAGAATAGAGTTCCCCAAAAAATCCAGCGAAATTTTCATATAAATGTCGACAATCCTAACACCTCGCAAAACACACCCCCAGACTTCGTTTTACAACCAACAGGATATATTTCCCCAAATGATCTTTATGCATTCTACCAACAGCCAAATTTAGAAGCAACAGAACATGATGCTGATCTATCCAATTACATACAACAACAAGTCGAATCACTACAGGAAACGTCAGAATCTAATTAAGAGCTAGAAATGGACCAAAGTGACATTCATTTTTTAGATTAAGCGACTCTTCGTTGCCTTACTTTGAATGTAGAACGAAGAGTGGGAAAATTCTTAACTTTTTTATTGATACAGGGTCAAGAAAAAACTTTATTCAACCCTTTTAAGTTAATAAACCCCTTCCAAACGAACAAATTTTTTCTAGCAAAATCGATTGCAGGCGACATAGAAATTACTCAACATACATTTTTAAACCTTTCCCATCAAAAAGACATTAATCTAAAGTTTTACCTTCTTCCAACTCTTAAATCATTTCATGGAATTCTGGGAAATGATAGCCTCAAACAACTTTCGGCCATAATTCATACTAAAGACAATTATATGCCTGTACTGGGTAAAGTAAAAATTAATATCAAGCAACTAAAATCACCATCAGTCAACCCTATATCAATAAAAACAGATCATATGTCTGTTTCTCAAAAAAAGCAATTGATACCCTTGTTCAAAGATTTCGACATTTGTTTGCTGATCCAAATGAGAAGCTTACATATATTACAAAAGTAATAGGTGAAATACGCACAAATACAGACACTCCAGTATATACCAAGAGCTATGCCTACCCTGCTTCCCTTAAAGAAGAAGTAGAAAACGAAATTAAAAAACTCCTTGAAAATAACATTATTAAACCGTCTCAGTCCCCACACAATTCACCGGTGTGGATTGTGCCCAAAAGGGATGACTCGAAAGGGAACAAACAACACAGACTCGCCATTGATTACAGAAAGCTAAACAGCGTTATTATATCTGACAAATATCCTATCCCCGAAATTAATGAGGTTCTAGCGCAACTAGGACAATGTGTAGTTTTTACCGTCCTCGACCTAAAAAGCGGATTTCACCAAATTGTAAAGCCACTGATACCGAGAAAACTGCTTTTTCGATAAACAATGGGAAAAACGAATTCCTCCGTTCCCCATTTGGAATGAAAAATTCACCTTCAATTTTCCAGCGGTCACTCGACGACATCTTACGAATCCATGTAGGAAAAATTTGCTACGTGTACATAGATGATATTATCATCTTTAGTAGAACGGAAGAGCAACACATAAGGCATGTGGAGCTGATATTCAAAACTTTGGCGGACGCCAACATGAAAGTGCAACTAGACAAATGCAGCTTCTTTAAAGAAGAGGTTGAATTTTTGGGCTTTGCTGTATCTTCGAAAGGGCCGACAACAAATCCCGCTAAATTCGAAGCTATCGCTAACTTTCCGACCCCTACCACTCCTAAGGAACTCAGATCATTTTTAGGTCTATCCGGATATTACAGACGCTTCATTAGGGACTACGCTTAAATGGCAAAAACACTTACGTCATTGCTACGTAGTGAAGAAGGAAGAATATCTAAAACTCAATCAAAGAAAATTCCTATTACCCTCAGCGAGGATTCATTGGCCGCCTTCTAAAGATCTACTTCTTGCATATCCCGATTATAAAAAAAACTTTGAACTGACAACAGATGCCTCTAACACAGCTATAGGCGCTGTGCTGTCGCAAGGCGACAGACCTATTTTATTCATCTCACGGTCATTAAATCAAACAGAGGAACACTACGCAACCAATGAGAGAGAAATGCTTACCATTATCTGGACACTAAATTTTCTTCGGAACTACCTTTACGGTACTGCGCACATTAAGATCTTCACCGAACACTAACCATTGACTTACGCTTTAAGTCACAAAAATAACAATTCAAAAATGAAACGCTGGAAAGCGATATTAGAAGAATATAATTATGAACTACTGTATAAACTGCGTAAAAGCAATATAGTAGCGGATGCTCTCTCACGCTCCCCACAATTTTCACAAATTAATTCTTTATCAGTTTCTCAACATAACGATCAGAGTTCATCTCAGAACCTTATTCCCGCGGTCGAAACTCTTATTAACGTGTTCAAAAATCAGTTGATGCTACTTACCGGAAGCGAACAGTCATACCAATTTTAAATCCCCTTTCCCACCTTCCACAGACATATTTGTATTCAACCCGATTATACTCAAGAAGATCTCAATGCACTGTTTAAAAGATATCTTAACCCCAGTCTCATAAACGGACTTTATACCAATGAGGCGACAATGGGAAAAAATCAAGAAATCTATCCGCAACATTTCATATCTTACAAAATACGTTTTAATCAATCCCGAGTCACCGACCTTATAAATCCAATAGACCAGGAAGAGGAAATTCTTAAAGAGCACAACAGAGCTCACAGAAATTGTAACGAAAATAGAATACAAATACTGGAAAAATTCTATTTTCCAAAAATGAAAGCCAGAATAAAAGAGATAATAAAACAATGCAAGGTCTGCAAGGAACAAAAGTATGACAGATAACCGAATAAACCTAAACTAGGAAACTCTCCCATACCCCAATTTTCAGGCCAAATAATTCACATAGATATTAATTCCACAAACAAACATTTAGTGCTAACAGCAATAGAAACATTTTCTAAGTACGCTCAAGTGCGAATGATTAAATCTAGGGCAATCGAAGACGTCAGGGAACCGTTAAGACAAATTATATTTGCCTACGGTGTTCCCAAAATGATAGTTTACAATAACGAAAAAACATTTAGCTCAGCCTCCATATCCTTCATGCTGCAAGATCAGCTAGGGATAGAAGTTAATAAAACACCCCCTTACACTAGTGCCGTCAACGGACAGGTGGAAAGATTCCACTCCACCCTATCCGAAAAACAGACAGGTGGAAAGATTCCACTCCACCCTATCCGAAATAATGCGTTGTCTAAAAACAAAACGCGTCCATAAATCCTTCCCCGAACTCCTAGACCAAGCCGTGTACGAATACAATTATTCAATACACTCTACCACAAAAAAAACGACCCATAGAGGTATTCTTTGGTAGAACAGTAAGCACTGACCCTGAACAGTATGCGAGGTCAAGACAAGAAATTGTCGAATTTCTGATAGAAAAACAAACTGCAGACCTAGAGTACCACAATAAAAGTCGAAAGGAAATTAAATTATACTCCCCAGGCGAAACAGTCTTCGTCAAAATTAACAAACGTTTGGGTACCAAACTTTCTCCTAGGTATAAAAAAGAAACTGTTAAAGAAGATAAAAAATACCATTATCATTACCGAATCAGGAAACATTATCCACAAAAATAATATTAGGAATTAAACCCTTTTCAGATTTTTCCTTTTCCGAGGAGCCGCCGAAATCCAAATATTGGATTATTCCAATGCTAAAATAGTTACAACAAAAATGGGTATGGCAAAATTTCAAACAGGCACGTTCAAAATAATCCACGTAATAGACTTAAACCTGTATGAAGAAACTCTAAGCTCCATTCGGACCGACATAGAACGCCAAAGTAATACAACCGACCCCAATATCCCTTACATATCCCACCAAATATCCCAAACATTTAAAATCCTTAACAACCTCAAGCCTAGAATAAGAAATTCCAGAGCTCTCAATTTTTTAGGAAGCGTATGGAAATGGGTAGCTGGTACGCCAGACCATGAGGATTTCAGAATTTTAAAATGCCATACCCATAAACTGTTAAATAATAACGAAAGGTAAATTGTATTAAATAATGCCTTAACTAATCGAATGAATAAAATAAATAATATATAACAATCCTATAAAATTATGAAATAAAATTAATCTAAATAAAGAAACAAAAATAAGAGTTATACCTTTTTGATTAGGATTTCCTAATAAAATTTTAAATTCTATATGTAATGTAGTTAAAATTTTGTTTCAAATAATATGATATCGAGAAGGTAAAAATCAATATATTGATGGGATTATTAATAATCCAATAAAAGTTCTTAATCAATTAAAAGATATATTAAATACACTAGAAGCAGGGAACAGTTATATTATTGAAATTATTGAAATTACTAAAGCAAATACAATTAAAAGAAATGAATATGTATTAGACATTAAGTACAAAATAGAAATTATAAAAGAAGAATTGATAAATATCGAATATGCTTTACTGTGGGCAAAAAGTAAAATTTTAAATTCTTTTATATTATCAAACACAGAAATTAAAATTGTTAGAGATAAATTTGAAAACAGCAATATACCATTTATAAATCTAGAAGAGGCATTAGAATTTGCAGACATTAAAATAGCCTCAAATAAGTCTACTTTACTTTATATAATTACGATTCCCACAACGGGAACAGATATTTTTGAAAAAAATTTAATTAAACCTATCAAATACGAGAAAATTGTGATCAAATTGGAATACGAAAACGTACTAAGTTGTAACAACCAAATATATGGTATTAAAAATATATGTAAGTCATATAATGACATAACTATTTGTAACAAAAATGAAATTTTAGACCTAAATTCAGATAATTGTACAAAACACTTAATACAGAGCCAACCACTGAATTGTGTCGAAATCAACACCCAACAAATTCCCACCATAGAAGAAATCAATCCTGGAACCATATTACTAAACCAATACAACGGATCTATCCTTGTGGAGAACAGAAGTATAAACTTGACCGGTTCTTTCATCATCCAATACCACAACGCAACAATTTCTATTGACGGGCAAGTATACTACTCCGGAAAAATTCCTGCAGCAAAACCATTACCAGCCATTCTTCATTCAAGTTCAGCAACACAAATTTTTAAAGAAATACTAACAATGGAAATGCTAAAAGAACTCCACATCAACAATACGGAGCATATAGCCAAAATCGAAGCCCAAGAAAAGATGCATAAAATCACCAACTACTGCCTCTCATCCATCCTAATACTCACCGTAGTAGCAATCATAATCAAGCTAACGATCTCATCAAAATAAAATGCACGACTGGGTCGCACGTACTTGCTCTGTTGGTGCAATAGTACGATGAAAACAAACTTTTCGATCAATAAGAACAATTCATTTTTGAAAAATTTGGTAAAAACCAAAAAAAATTGGCTAAAACTGGAAAACTCGATATACGGGAGGTAACGTTAAGAAACCTTTAATATTTAAAATTAAGACGTTATCTTTTGGGTGTTATAAATGATACAAATGTCCACGTATGGGTTATGGCCTAATTAATAATACTGTTAAAAGCAATTTCCGCTATTATCATGTATAGCCAAAAACTAAAAATGCAGTTTTCCTTGAAGTATTCTATATATGTTACATACAAAGTTTCATAAAAATCGGGGGAGCCTTTTTTGAGTAAATTAGAAAAATGAAAAAATTGGCCAAAATCTAGTGGCTCTTTGTATAGGAGCCACCATTTAAAAAAGAGAAATTGAAAAAAAATCAATGCCATCTGATAGGAAGCTGTAAGGAACTATACGAAACAAAGTTTGAGTGAATTCGATGCAACCGTTGACAACTTATGGCCATTTGAAAAAAGCCGTTAAGAGCAGATCTCCGTTCTTTGCATTTTTAGCCAAAAACTAAAAACGCAGTTCTCTTAAAAACACTAAAAGAATATAACACACAAAGTTTAATCAAAATCGTTAGAGCCATTTTCGAGAAAATTAGGAAAAACCAAAAAAAGTTGGCTAAAACTCAACGGCTCGTTGTATGGAAGCCACCGTTTAGAAAGGCTTCAGTGAAAAATTTACTAAACCATCCTATAGAACACTATTAAAAACTGTGTCAAACAAAGTTTTAGTTGATTCAATCAAGCCGTTGTGAACTTATGGCTATTTGAAAAAAAGCCGTTAAAACCTGATTTTCGTTACGACCATTTGAGGCAAAAACAAAAAACGCAGTTTTGTTAGAAATGCTTAAAGTAAGCTAAATTATAAATTTAATCAAAATCGTTAGAGCCGTTTTCGAGAAAATCCAAATTGAAAAAAACCGTTACTTGAAAGGTACCAGTTTGAGCCGGGCTAAAACGAAATAAAAAAAACCTCGACAACCGTTTTCCTTCAAACTACTATATATCAAGTTTGAAGAAAATCCGTCAAGCCGTTTAGGCTGTAGCATGACGTGAAAAAGCGCACATCCGCACATCCGCACATCCGCACAGACGCACAGACAGACCGACGGACGGTATGGCGAAAACCACTTTTTTGGGCTTCTCTATCATCGTAATGTCATGTTTGATTAAAACCTCGATTTTTTTTTTCTGCACGAAACCAATACTTGCCCTATAGAGCAAGTAAAAAGAAATAGTAATCTATATACAGGGTGTCCCGAAACTCAACGTCAAGCGGGCACCGGGTGAAAGGGTAGGTTATGTCCGTACTGGGAAAAGTAAGGAAAAAAATCCATCTCGCTTTGTTTAGTAAAAATAGTAATATTTATAAAAATTATAAAAATCGTTACACTAGACCACACTTTTAGGTACTGTGGTCACAAATTTTCATATTTTGCGGTGTTTATTTTTTTATGTAATCCTTACTAACTATGCTATTATTCCCAATTAAAAATCCAAACATAAATATCGTAGTTTTCGTAAGAAAAATAAAATTTGACTGAGTCATGGTGAAATTTTTTTTTTAAACTTAACTTTGATACTTCATACTTTAAAAAAAATTTACAGCACTACCCTCGGCAAGTTATTTAAAAAGTTGGCCCATCTTACCAAGATTTCAAAATGGTACAACACTTGCTAATTATTCACCCATAAAAAATATTATTAAAATTTAAACCGCTGTAGAGCATTATAAATTAGGACTAAAAAATTGGAAAATTCTACCCTTGTTAAGAAAAACACTGGCCAACACAACAACAAAAGATGCAACTTCCTGGCAATATCCATCAAATTCCTGAAAACAGACCAAACTAACGGATTGCAGCTGCATACAGATCATTCTAAAGTGAAAATCACAAAAAAGCAGCAGACTTAAAATTTCTGTTTACACGATCTGCTTTCAGTACAGAACGCTCTTACTTTTGTTCGCAATTTCTAATAATCGTTGGCTTTTTTATTAGCATAATCGTTTGCTTTTGTTTTCCCCTGGATTCGATTAGTGTTGTGTTAATTATTATCTAAAAATTGTGTTATAATTATAATCTAGTAATAGAGAATAAAAACCTTACGTGAAATGCCGTATTCCTACACAGCTGAGGAATATGCAAACATGCACATTATTGCGGGTGGCAATGGTACAGTGGATGTAGTGCTTGGTTGCTCAACCCGAGAGCTTGGAGTTCAAACCCAGCCTGGGCAGCAATTTTTATTTATTTCCCAAGTTTCAACTGGATGCCACCCGTGGAATTTCCATGAGATAATTATCACCTAAAATCTCAAACCACTGTACCACCTTTCTTTCCTATCTTTCTATTCCTTCTCTTTTCTCGCTCGCACATGTTAATTCATTATAAAGGTATTAATAACCCTTTGAGTGCGAGCGCATTATAAAAAAAAAAAAAAAAATTTACGGTGAATGCGGTTGTAATGCCTCTGCTGCCGCCAGATTGTATCGCGAAAGGTACCCAAATGTGGCGCGTCACCCAGACCACCGTGTGTTCATCTATGTACACATTTCATATTCCCAAGGACGATTGCCTAGTACTTGTATGGCCGGCGCCGCAGGCGGGAGACCTCGAGGACACAACGACGACGTAGTTATGAGTGAAATTATAAATGATCCCAGCACTTCAGCACGTGCAATTGAAAAGTCAACTGGAGTTCCGAAGAGCATTGCTCATAGAATCTTAAAAGAAAACAGCTACCACCCGTACCATGTACAACGAGTACAAAGTTTGTTACCTCGTGACTACGCTCCTAGAGTCAATTTTTGCAGAACAATGTTGGCCAAAAATAGTGAAGACCCGCAATTTCTCAACCATATTTTATGGACCGATGAATCGACATTTAAAAAAGACGGTTATTTGAACTTGCATAATTTACATGAGTGGCACAGAGAGAATCCACATTTTATGCGTGAAGACCGCTCTCAATATCAATTTAAAATAAATATTTGGACCGGAATTTTAAATGGACAAATAATTGGACCATATGAGCTGCCAGAAAATCTAAATGGCGAAAACTACCTGCATTTTTTACAAAATGAACTGCCGAATTTGTTAGAAAATGTACCATTGAACATCTATCGAGACATTTGGTTTCAACAAGATGGTTGCCCAGCACATTATGCTCGTCTAGTACGGGATTACCTGAGTACTAAGTATCCCGATAGGTGGATTGGGCGCCTTGGATCAATTTTGTGGCCTCCTCGTTCTCCGGACCTAAACCCGCTCCATTTCTTTTACTGGGGCTGCATAAAAGAAAAAGTTTATGATAAACCAATTGTAAATAGAGACGAACTACGCCAAAAAATTCTTGAAGCAGGAGAAGATATTAATGCAAGGAGATTTGGACGTCTGATGAACAGATCTTTTCTGCGGCGATGCAGAGCCTGTATTCGTGCCGAGGGTAAACAATTTGAACATTTGCTTTAGTGTAAAGTGCTTTTAGATAAAATAAATGTATTAATTTTTTTTTCATTTCTTTCATTAAGATTTATGAATAGATAAAGTTTTCAGTAATACATCAATAGGGAACAATACAATACTTTCCAATTTTTTAGTCCTAATTTATAATGCTCCACAGCGGTTTAAATTTTGATAATATTTTTTATGGGTGAATAATTAGCAAGTGTTGTACCATTTTGAAATCTTGGTAAAATGGGCCAACTTTTTAAATAACTTGCCGAGGGTAGTGCGGTAAATTTTTTTTAAAGTATGAAGTATCAAAGTTAAGTTTAAAAAAAAAATTTCACCATGACTCAGTCAAATTTTTTTTTTTCTTGCGAAAACTACGATATTTATTTTTGGATTTTTAATTGGGAATAATAGCATAGTTGGCAAGGATTACATAAAAAAATAAACACCGTAAGATATGAAAATTTGTGACCACAGTACCTAAAAGTGTGGTCTAGTGTAACGATTTTTATAATTTTTATAAATATTACTATTTTTACTAAACAAAGCGAGATGGATTTTTTTCCTTACTTTTCCCAGTACGGGCATAACCTACCCTTTCACCCGGTGCCCGCTTGACGTTGAGTTTCGGGACACCCTGTATAGACGGGTTGGCCTGATTGCTTCAAACTTGGTATATAGACTTTTTTAGGTATTATACAGAGAGGAAATTGAATTTTTTTTTTAGCTCAAAAAATAACGGTGCCTGCCATACAACCGTTATTTTAAAGCTTAATTTTCTCAAAAACGGCTCTAACGGCTCTAAGAACGGTACTTTCCATAGGAAAGAAATTTCACACACATATAGCTGTAGGTAGCTCAATTTGTATTGCATACCAATATTTTTGAAAAATATTTTTTTGTAATTTTAAAAGCAGTTTTTTAAAAAAAAATTTAAAAATTAATATTTTGAAAAAAAACTTTTTTTCTCAAAAACCGCTCCACAGATTTTTGTAAATGTATTCTCATAAATTAATATTTATCCAAGAAATAAAATGGCGTACTTTTTTTTCAGCTCAAATTAGTTTAAGTATTTATTTAAGAATTTTGAAAATTTTATTTTCATCAAAATCTCAAGCCCTAAACCAATGTCACTCATTAGAGCAAGTTCGTGCGACCCAGTCGTGCACTTAATTTATTTTGATTTTGAAAGTTTTTTGAGAACCGTTCATTGCTTAACTTTTTCGAAGATGTTTAGCAGTGAGGAGTGGCTTTTTTGCCGAACGAAACGCATAGAGGCCACATTCTCTGAGGCGCTCCTTTACTGTACTTGGTGCTATAGACAGATTAAGTTCCTCACAAATTGTATTAGAAGTGGCAAAAGGATCTTTTAATACAATGTTCTTTAAACGCCTATTAGTTTTTATAGTTGTTTTGCTAGGGTGTCTACCAAAATGATCTGTATCAACTGATTTCCCGCTTCTAAACTTTGGTGGTGTCAGAAACAGTTGAAGTTCTGAGCGATAACGTTTTGTTTTACCCCGACTTGTTGTTCTACGACTTTGCATAAAATAGTAATTACAAATCACAAAGCTAACAGCTCCTTAACCCAACTGATGCTTAAATGCGTTGCCTCAACATCGATATACTCCAAGTCTTTCAAAAATCCGGTTAGTTTTGAACAGGCATGTTAAGGCGTTTCCTTTAAACTAATTATTTTTATTTGTTTTGTTAGCATTTGAGCATTTCTTAGTTTGGAAGTTACTAGATTTTGTCACAAATTATTGAATTCAGTAAAAATATTAACAATGGATATAAAATGTAGGTAATTAGAAAAAAATCCGGAATGTATTTGACAGCACTTTATAAAAAATTAACTTAACAGAGGAATAGGAGAAAATAATTAGTGTCTATAAGTATAGGAAAAATCTATCGTTTTTATCCCTTCAAAGTATAAATATCCAAAAAAAAAAATATTTTGTAATTTGCATATCGTTTATTGACTAAATAATAAATTTTATTTAGTGAAATTATCTTCGGAAATGTGGAAGTAATCATTAGATAAATCAGCACATTAAAATAAATTTGTGCAGGAGACCACCCTTGCCCTGCAAACCTAACCGCAGTATTTTTCTAGAAAACACTACTACAACTAAAAATATATATTTCGAATGTGTGGGTTTTTTTATTTACTACTTCTCCTGCGACCATAGAGTGTACCCCTGCAAACAAGAAAGTACGGTAATCATCGATGAAATATGTACCTACATCAAAGGAAGTAGTTTGGTTTCTCCTGAAAAAGCAATTAACGATTCCTTTTTGAACTGAGCGAAGAAGAAATCCAGGATGAAATGCAAAATGTTGTCTCTGTTTTTCGTGTTGTCGTTTGTCGATTCAAAACACATCATCAACAGTTTTTAAGTTGAGTTGATGTCAACAGCCTTGGCTCTGATAAAGCATTGCTTCCCAATAGATCAGTAGTACGTTCGTTTAATGGATTTAAATGACTATTGTCAACAATATTCAATTTTTGTAGTTCTTAAACTCCGAAATTGTTACAATGTGTAACACTCTCGACGTTCGTTTATGCACAATAAAGTTACATTTTGTAACAATATACAACTCATCTCCTCAACATGAGTTGAGAGTGTTGATGTGTCAAAAGTATAAAAGGGTAGAATTTGTTAACAAATTGAACATGATTCTTTAGGTTGCGAGAGATTTTAATTTGTTTTGGTATATTTTTATACATATTATTTAAAAAAAAATTAAAATTAAAAAGGAATAAATATCGGTTCGATCATAAAAAAAGGTAAAATGTTTGTGCAAGACAGTTCGGTCGTATGAATTAATAGGTCCAATGGTAAAAAAGTGATTCGTTTATATTTTAATGTGAATTCTCATTGCATTGTTTGTGTTTTTTTTTTAAGAAAAGTGTGTTTACTGAATTCATTTGCCTTTTATACAATTATAAACACAATTTCAACACTTGTCGTTCTTAGATGAAATTGTTACACTCCTAACTGTCCTAACAATCTCTAACATGACACTTCAACACTTATTATTGGCATAACTACAATCTGGAGAAAACGAACGCACTTCAGCGAAATCAAGCATCGTTGCGCGTGGTTAGTAGTAAGATGGAGGATCGTCAAAACTAATAACTGCGAGCTGTTGGCATAAGTTTGATAGTGTGTTCTTCTACTTCTGTTCTGTATGTCTCTCTCTGTCGTATTACTGTCTAGTGTTGTCTTGAGCCGAAGACCTCAGTTGCCAGTCCTTGTAAGTGTGTCTACTCCGATCGATTTATCGACGGAGTTAATTGTAATAATAACAATAATAATAATAATAATCTTCTCTCTATATATATAAAAATGAGTTTGATTTATGTTTGACCATTTCATTTATATCGAGTTTGACATTACCGAATTTGATGATTCTTTTTTTGCTGAAAAGGTATTTATTTGCACCAGGTTTTTGTGTAAAAAAAATAATACAATGTATGTTACGAATGTTGCATATGTTGCAAATGCACTTGCCACCATGCAATCAACTAATCAACAAATTCAATAATTGATCATAACTGAAATGTATGCATAGTTATGAATCATTATGCAACATATAATATACAACATTTGCAAAAAATGCATTTATATCTAGAGTTTGACAACGCCAAATTTAATGATTCTTTTTTCGCACAATAGGTATTTATTTGCACCAGGTTTGTCTGTAAAAAAAATAATACCATGTATGCTACGTATGTTGCACATGTTGCAAATGCACTTGCCAGTATGCATGCAATCAATTAATGGTGGTCGTACAGGGCACTCTGCACTTAAATTGCCTTTAAACATCCAGGTTAACGAAGCGCCTACATGTAATATTTCTAAAACGTCGGCAATGGCCAAAGTCTTGTAGGATTATTGTATGGAATGAGTGTACAATGGCACACAAAAAGTCACTTGAAGCTTTAGATCGAACTCTGAAAGATGTGCGAGGTAGCCAAATAATATTTGGCGGCGCCATGATATTGGTGGCGGGTGACTTCAGACAAACTTTGCCGGTCATACCCCGATCGACTACTGCGGATGTCAATGCCTTAAATATTCTCCTATGTAGATACATTGTTAAAACACTCACTAAAGTGATCCATCTGCTGCAGAATTTTCAAAGCAGCTGTTGGATATTGGAAATGGAAAAATGTCCGTTGACGTTGATAGTTCAAATGGCCAAATAACACTGCAAATTTCTATTATATAAGGAATTCAAAGAAAGAATTGGTTCAAAGTGTGTTTCCAAGTATTTCGGAGTGTTATAAAAATCGTACTTGGTTAAGTGAAAGAGCTAAAGGCAAAAATAAAGATGTCGCTGAAATTAATGCATCTATTTTAGAAGAAATATATTTTTAATATAGTTTTTGGCTGTACCAGTGTCTATTAGAATCCATATAACGATTTTATCGTCGAGTTTCTTTTCAACATATGGTAGAGCCGACTTTATTCTAAAAAAATTAGCTGATCGTCGTATTCCCCATTGAAGGTTTGATATTCACCTTCAAATTCATATTCTGTATCGTTGTCAGGACCAGGACTACTCTTCGGTTCTTCGTTGTCATTTTTTGACTTTATGAAATTTATTCGTTGCGTTTTTGCCAACGGTACCTTATCGGAATCACGTGGGCGCTTAAAAGTCCTACTGAATTCATAGTTTTGCGGCTGTTGCCTGATGGTCTGCTTACTACTGCCCGCATTTGCCGCTTGTTGAATCTGTGATTTTTGACTGTGTCGGACTCTAGACCAGTTGTCGACACTCATATGATCACTGGGTGCGGCTGGTTGGTAATTTTGATTTTTCTGATAGATATTCAGGGGGTGCGCTTGAGTAACTCGCCTATAGTTGGGGTTGTTCCATAGAGGTACATTTACTGATCTGGGATCAGCATAAAGGCTCTTATCAAAGGCTCTAGCGAAGTTATACCTATATTGGTTTGTTTCAAGCTTTTGGGCCTTGGCTAATGCAGAGGGCAACCAGCAGAGAACAAAATATTGCAAATGGACTTATTAAGGCCTGAAATAAACACACGCAGTGCATCACCTCGGTATTTTGTTGTTCAAGAATTAATTAATTGGTTATTACCTGAATAATCCATGGAAATTTTATTATTGATTGAAGTTAGATGCTTCTCTACTCTATCGAAGTACTCCGATATGGACAAAGTTCCTTGGCATAAAATGCTCAATTGGTTCTCTAAAACGTGAAGTGGGCGTTTGTCAGTGTACGAATTGTCAAGACGAGCAGTTATTGCGTCAATATTAAGGCCCGTGTTAAAAGAAGATAAAATTAAATCAGCGGAAACGACAATTTTGTTACGAATTATTGCGACAGCCTGATAGTGTCTCTCGGATCCTTCATAAGGCTGAAATAATTTCATGGCAGTCTTGAGAGCTTGGCGCCAAGAAATGTGTATTGCACTTTCACCAGAAAAATCTTTTATGGATTTAACTACATCCAGTGAAATTTCACATTTTACCGTTGCAAGAACGACAGAATTGGGCTCATAGGCCACGACTGAAGAGGGTTGCAAAGGTACTGAGTTTACTTTGTATGTTAATTCTTCAATTTTATCGAAGACACCTTCGTTAACTTGCTTATTTTCTTCAGTTAACGCGTTTATTCGCGAAACTATAGACGCACATCATGTTTCTACGGCTGCTTGATCGGCTGCTTGAACGGCTGATGAAATGATTTGGGCAATTTCAACCATTCTGTTTTAATAAAAAAAATTATTCGTTCAAATTATAAATTATTTTTAAATACTAAAAAAAACAAATAACACTTAAATAATATTTATAAGTTTCTTACAAAACAAAAACCAGCATCGCTTCCGTATGTAAGTATTTCTCGATCACAGCTTAACACACCGCTTTTATTAATAAAAAATGTTCCGCAGAAGAAAATAAAGAGTGGATTTTTTTTTATTTATTTAAACGCGTTTTGTGTAAACTAATTGCTCTATCTCTTTTTATAAAGATTTTCGGAGCACACAATACTATGCGAAAAAAAATTGTTGGGCGCCAGTAAATAAAAGATGGTTTTTCTTTTTGAGTTTACAACTCACTCGTTGCGTTTATTTATTTCAACTTAATGCTATATTTGCTTACAAATCAATTATTTTTGATTATTAATTACAAATTAAAATTCTGTCCGTCTGTATGTCTGTCTGTCTGTCTGTATGTATAGACACCTACAGTCAAACGGGTTGGCCGAATTGCTTCAAACTTGGTATACAGGGTGTCCCGAAACTCAACGTCAAGCGGGCACCGGGTGAAAGGGTAGGTTATGTCCGTACTGGGAAAAGTAAGGAAAAAAATCCATCTCGCTTTGTTTAGTAAAAATAGTAATATTTATAAAAATTATAAAAATCGTTACACTAGACCACACTTTTAGGTACTGTGGTCACAAATTTTCATATTTTGCGGTGTTTATTTTTTTATGTAATCCTTACTAACTATGCTATTATTCCCAATTAAAAATCCAAACATAAATATCGTAGTTTTCGTAAGAAAAATAAAATTTGACTGAGTCATGGTGAATTTTTTTTTTTAAACTTAACTTTGATACTTCATACTTTAAAAAAAATTTACAGCACTACCCTCGGCAAGTTATTTAAAAAGTTGGCCCATCTTACCAAGATTTTAAAATGGTACAACACTTGCTAATTATTCACCCATAAAAAATATTATTAAAATTTAAACCGCTGTAGAGCATTATAAATTAGGACTAAAAAATTGGAAAATTCTACTCTTGTTAAGAAAAACACTGGCCAACACAACAACAAAAGATGCAACTTCCTGGCAATATCCATCAAATTCCTGAAAACAGAACAAACTAACGGATTGCAGCTGCATACAAATCATTCTAAAGTGAAAATCACAAAAAAGCAGCAGACTTAAAATTTCTGTTTACACGATCTGCTTTCAGTACAGAACGCTCTTACTTTTGTTCGCAATTTCTAATAATCGTTGGCTTTTTTATTAGCATAATCGTTTGCTTTTGTTTTCCCCTGGATTCGATTAGTGTTGTGTTAATTATTATCTAAAAATTGTGTTATAATTATAATCTAGTAATAGAGAATAAAAAAACATGTGTGGTTTTATGAAACCACCGTAAAAGTGAAACTATAGGCGCCGCCATATTGGTCTCGGCTGCTCTGACGAGCGCCTTTCACTTTATCCCTACTCCGCGGCCAACCGTCACGCGACATGCAACACACAGACGAAAAAGTTTGAGACGATGTAATAAAAGTTTCACTTTAAAAACCTTACGTGAAATGCCGTATTCCTACACAGCTGAGGAATATGCAAACATGCACATTATTGCGGGTGGCAATGGTACAGTGGATGTAGTGCTTGGTTGCTCAACCCGAGAGCTTGGAGTTCAAACCCAGCCTGGGCAGCAATTTTTATTTATTTCCCAAGTTTCAACTGGATGCCACCCGTGGAATTTCCATGAGATAATTATCACCTAAAATCTCAAACCACTGTACCACCTTTCTTTCTTATCTTTCTATTCCTTCTCTTTTCTCGCTCGCACATGTTAATTCATTATAAAGGTATTAATAACCCTTTGAGTGCGAGCGCATTATAAAAAAAAAAAAATTACGGTGAATGCGGTTGTAATGCCTCTGCTGCCGCCAGATTGTATCGCGAAAGGTACCCAAATGTGGTGCGTCACCCAGACCACCGTGTGTTCATCTATGTACACATTTCATATTCCCAAGGACGATTGCCTAGTACTTGTATGGCCGGCGCCGCAGGCGGGAGACCTCGAGGACACAACGACGACGTAGTTATGAGTGAAATTATAAATGATCCCAGCACTTCAGCACGTGCAATTGAAAAGTCAACTGGAGTTCCGAAGAGCATTGCTCATAGAATCTTAAAAGAAAACAGCTACCACCCGTACCATGTACAACGAGTACAAAGTTTTTTTTTTTTTTTTTTTTTTTTTTTTTTTTTTTTTTATAATACACACGCGCTCAAGGGGTTTGTTATAGCCCTTTTAATGATAATTCACAGCGTGAGCGATAGGAAGTTAGGAAGGGAGGGAAAGGAGGTGTCGATGAACATTGATCTTGAATGTTTGAAGATCAAAATGGCAAGGAAAAATTGTGCCAGGCAATCCATTCCACATTCGTGTTGTACGGCTAAAGAAAGAATCTCTATATTTCACGGTACGTCCGAAATTGGGCTCAAGTGTAAACTGATGAGCGTTCCTAGCAACACGAGTATTACGGGGGAAATGTTTAAGGGGTGGAACGCAACTGGCTACCTCGAGTGAGCATTTTTTGTAAAAGAATCTGTAAAATAAGGAAAGACATGAGACATTTCGACGATGTTCAAGTGACGGAAATGTTTCCATAATGCTTCTCTCTCCTATCAATTTTAACGCTTTTTTCTGAACTCTGTCGAGCAGGTGAAGAAAAGTTTGAGAAGCACCTGCCCAGAGATGGGAGTTATACTCGAGTTTAGGGCGTATAAACGCTTTGTAAATTGTAGCCAGATCAGAAGGGGTGAAAAACTTCTTGCATGTATTAAGAAAGCCTAAGCATCTTGCAGCATTCTTGGCAATCTCAAGTATATGATCATTCCAACGAAGATTGTCACTGATACACATACCGAGTACTGATAGCTTTTCGGCCTCCTCGATGCAAGTACCATTCATGGATAATGGCATAGGGGGTATGTTTAGCTTCAACGACAAAAGACAGCATTGAGTTTTCGACGCATTAAACTCCACACGATTTCTAGTACCCCAATTCACAATGCTGTTTAAATCAGAGTTTAACGAGCTTATCATACGATTTCGTTGTAATAACACGTCCGAAGGCGAAGGCCGTGAATTATCAAACGTATATGAAAAGCTGAGGGTTGTTACCTCGTGACTACGCTCCTAGAGTCAATTTTTGCAGAACAATGTTGGCCAAAAATAGTGAAGACCCGCAATTTCTCAACCATATTTTATGGACCGATGAATCGACATTTAAAAAAGACGGTTATTTGAACTTGCATAATTTACATGAGTGGCACAGAGAGAATCCACATTTTATGCGTGAAGACCGCTCTCAATATCAATTTAAAATAAATATTTGGACCGGAATTTTAAATGGACAAATAATTGGACCATATGAGCTGCCAGAAAATCTAAATGGCGAAAACTACCTGCATTTTTTACAAAATGAACTGCCGAATTTGTTAAAAAATGTACCATTGAACATCTATCGAGACATTTGGTTTCAACAAGATGGTTGCCCAGCACATTATGCTCGTCTAGTACGGGATTACCTGAGTACTAAGTATCCCGATAGGTGGATTGGGCGCCTTGGATCAATTTTGTGGCCTCCTCGTTCTCCGGACCTAAACCCGCTCGATTTCTTTTACTGGGGCTGCATAAAAGAAAAAGTTTATGATAAACCAATTGTAAATAGAGACGAACTACGCCAAAAAATTCTTGAAGCAGAAGAAGATATTAATGCAAGGAGATTTGGACGTCTGATGAACAGATCTTTTCTGCGGCGATGCAGAGCCTGTATTCGTGCCGAGGGTAAACAATTTGAACATTTGCTTTAGTGTAAAGTGCTTTTAGATAAAATAAATGTATTAAATTTTTTTTCATTTCTTTCATTAAGATTTATGAATAGATAAAGTTTTCAGTAATACATCAATAGGGAACAATACAATACTTTCCAATTTTTTAGTCCTAATTTATAATGCTCCACAGCGGTTTAAATTTTGATAATATTTTTTATGGGTGAATAATTAGCAAGTGTTGTACCATTTTGAAATCTTGGTAAAATGGGCCAACTTTTTAAATAACTTGCCGAGGGTAGTGCGGTAAATTTTTTTTAAAGTATGAAGTATCAAAGTTAAGTTTAAAAAAAAAATTTCACCATGACTCAGTCAAATTTTTTTTTTCTTGCGAAAACTACGATATTTATTTTTGAATTTTTAATTGGGAATAATAGCATAGTTAGCAAGGATTACATAAAAAAATAAACACCGTAAGATATGAAAATTTGTGACCACAGTACCTAAAAGTGTGGTCTAGTGTAACGATTTTTATAATTTTTATAAATATTACTATTTTTACTAAACAAAGCGAGATGGATTTTTTTCCTTACTTTTCCCAGTACGGACATAACCTACCCTTTCACCCGGTGCCCGCTTGACGTTGAGTTTCGGGACACCCTGTATATAAAAATGAATTGGTGTCTGTTTGTACGCGCCTAATATCATCCGATTTGCATTGTGATTTTTTTGTTGGGTTTGTATTAAACCAGGTAAACAGATAGCGGAGCCGAATTTTTCAAATTTTGGACGGTAAGTTTTAGAAATCGTTAAAACACAAAATTGCAGAACAAATATCGACAGATTATGACTTTGTTCTTTGTACAAGCATAACTTGGCTAAATATTATCCGATTTGCATGAGGATTTTTTTGTTGGATTTGTCTTGAACCAGGTAAACACACAACGGAGCCGGTTTTTTTTTAACGAGTTCCTTCTCCACATGTGCAAGTGACCCGTTCGTTATAGCTGCTCTACTCGAAAATGCTTTGCTATTATATTTGGATGTTCCCGGTCTACCACCACACAATTTACAACTCAAAGTCCGCTCTGTCATCATAATGCTGCGCAATCTGAACCAACCAAAACTATGCAATGGAACTAAGTTTGCAGTCATCCAAGTAACAATAATCAAAGGCAAGTTCAAAGGCGAAGAAGTTCTCATTCCAAGAATTCCTTTGATACCAACCGACTTGCCATTCGAGTTTAAGCGGATTCAGTTTCAAGTTCGACCCGCATTTGCCATGACAATTAACAAATCGCAAGGCCAATCGTTACAAGCGTGTGGCCTTAATCTTGAATTCCCTTGCTTTTCACATATACAACTGTACGTGGCGTGTTCGCGTGTCGGAAAGCCATCTGCATTGTTAGTTTATGCACCGGACAACAAAACAAACAACGTTGTTTATCACAAAGCGTTGCAGTGACCTAATCATTTCTGTTTAAATAAAAGTAATTTTAATCAATTTAATATCAATTGTTTAATTCTTTCTTAAGAGAGGCTCGACTTTCGAAAGGGACATTTAGTCAATTTAAGGTAGAACGAAGTTCGCCGGGTCAGCATGGGGATTTTTTTGTTGGGTTTGTATTAAACCAGGTAAACGAATAGCGGAGCCGAATTTATCAATTTTTGAACGGTATTTTTTAAAAATCCGTAAAACAAAAAATTGCGGAACAAATATCGCCAAGTAATGACTTTGTTCTTTGTACAAGCATTACTTGGCGAAATATTATCCGATTTGCATGAGGATTTTTTTTGTTGGATTAGTTTTGAACCAGGTAAACACACAACGGAGCCGGTTTTTTTTTTAATTTCAATTTTTTTTTCCAAGCAAAAACAATAAAAATAAGCTAAAAAAAATATAAATTGACAAATTTTTCGATCTATAATTAAAAAAAAAATTAAATAAACGTAAAATTAGTTGAACTTCAATATAGTCCGTAAATTAATTTAACTTTTTAACTTTTAAATAGTATTTTGTTTGGTGACCAAAAGGTATCTACTAAGTTACCAAGTGCGAAGTGAAATTTAATGGATTAGTGTTAATTTTTTTTCTTTTTTTTTAGAACATTGTGATAACTAAAATTGAGGCTTTAATTTTATCGATAACGAATTTTAATAAGGTATTTTGTGAACGACCTATTTGTGTGTAATGCAATTAATATAGATGGTTATGCTAATGATATTGTGCCTGCAGGATTTTTCTATAAGTGTCATTATGTCGCCAATAAGACGATCAAACATTGGAGCGCGCAATAAAAACACGAGACGAGTGGCTATTCTGCGTGCGAATGCGAATCAAGAATCACAAGAGGAGATAGCCGATCATATGGAAGCAGATCGCGTAGGTGTCATTATGCCACCAATAAGGCAATCAAACATTGGAGCGCGCAATAAAAATACGAGACGAGTGGCTAATCTACGTGCGAATCAAATGGATGAACAGCATGCACACCGCAATGAACAAGTGCGTTTACGAATGACTAACATGCGTGACGCATTTTCACAAGAGGATATAGCCAATCATATGGAAGCAGATCGTGTAGCAAGAGCCACCCGTCGTACAAATGATGATCTAGATGAACGTAACTTTTAACGAGCGCCACCTTATAATTTAAATCGGGCTGCATTCAGATATGATTCCACACTTACGTACAATGATCTTCCGTGCTTTAATATTTGGCCATTGAATGTCGTCTGTCAGCATTGCAATGCATTGAAGTTCTCGGCAGAAACGCCTGGGTTGTGTTGTGCAGGAGAAAAAGTAAAATTACCTGTTTTGGCCCCGCCACCGCAGCCATTGCGATCACTTCTGTATAAAGATACAACGCAATCACGGCATTTCCTAGCGCACATTCAACAATACAACGGCTGCTTCCAAATGACGTCTTTTGGAGCCACTGTTATCCAAGAACGTGGTTACAATCCCACCTTTAAGGTAATGTCGTCAGAAGAACTTTAACATTATGTCCAGTGTGGATAAATTGTCACATTATCCTTCTACTATTCAGATCCAAGGACAAATCCACCATCGTGTGGGAGCTCTTTTGCCGCAATTGAACGAGCATCATAAGTTCCTTCAGATTTATTTTCTTGGAAATTCAAATGAGGAACTCGATCAGCGTTGTGCTATTTTTCGTGCTATGAAACCTGAGATCATCGAACAATTGCAACAACTCCTACACGAACGCAATGCGTTGGTTAAAGTATTCAAAACTGCATTGGAAGCTATGCCTTCTGATCATTATAAGATTATTATCAGCGCAGACAAAAGACCAAGTGGTACCCATGCACGACAATTTAATGCTCCAACAATTGACTAGGTAGCGATGCTAATTGCTGGCGAAAATGTTCAATCACGCGACATTGGTGCGAACTGTTTCTGTCAAAGCGTCTTGATCGCAAAGAACGAGCAAAAGAACGTGTACGACTCTTTGATGAAGGCGGTTGACGACGGTAACGGTGGCATATTCTTCCTGGATGCACCTGGTGGAACTGGCAAAACGTTTCTCCTTTCCTTGATTTTGGCTTCAATTCGGTCAAGATCCGACATGGCACTTGCGGTTGCCTCTTCTGGAATAGCGGCCACGTTGTTGGAAGGTGGTCGCACAGCATATTCAGCGTTAAAATTGCCACTGAATCTGCAGTTGAATGACGAACCAACATGCAATATTTGAAGTAATTCAGCTATGGCAGAAGTGTTGAAAACTTGCAAAATTATCATCTGGGATGAATGCACAACGGCACACAAGCGAGCATTGGAGGCTCTTGATTGAACAATGAAAGATTTACGGAACAATGTGAGACGCTTTGGAGGAGCAATGATATTGCTAGCCGGTGATTTCCGTCAAATTTTACCAGTAATCCCGCGATCAACGCCTGCAGATGAACTCAACGCTTGCCTGAAATTATCTTATTTCTGGCGATACGTAAAGAAGCTGCAGTTGACGACGAACATGCGAGTTGCGTTGCAGAACGATCCATCAGCCGATGATTTTGCAAAACAACTGTTGGCAATTGGAAATGGTCAAATTACCGTTGATGCTGCAACTAGCCTGATTTCGTTCCCGCTGAATTTTTGTGAATTCACATCATCGAAGGAAGAGCTCATCAGTAAAGTGTTCCCTAACATCGGTCACAATTATTTAAGCCACGATTGGCTCAGTGAACATGCGATATTAGCTGCGAAAAATAAGGACGTCGATGATTTGAATTTCATCATTCAAAATAAAATCGCATTCGTTTTAATCGGTGGATCGCGTAATAAATGATGATGAAGCAACAAACTATCCAATTGAATTTTTGAATTCGTGAGATGTTCATGGTCTACCACCACACAATTTGCAACTCAAAGTCGGCTCTGTCATCATAATGCTGCGAAATCTGAACCAACCAAAATTATGCAATGGAACTAGGTTGACAGTGAAGAAACTCATGAACAACGTCATCCAAGCAACAATAATCAAAGGCAAGCTCAAAGGCGAAGAAGTTCTCATTCCAAGAATTCCTATGATACAGAACGACTTGCCGTTCGAGTTAAAGCGGATTCAGTTTCCCGTTCGACACACATTCGACATGACAATTAACAAATCGCAAGGCCAATCGTTACAAGTGTGTGGCCTTAATCTTGAATTCCCTTGCTTTTCACATGGACAACTGTACGTGGCATGTTCGCGTGTCGGAAAGCCATCTGCATTGTTTGTTTATGCACCGGACAACAAAACAAACAACGTTGTTTATCACAAAGCGTTGCAGTGACCTAATCATTTCTTTTTAAATAAAAGTAATTTTAATCAATTTAATATCAATTGTTTAATTCTTTCTTAAGAGAGGCTCGACTTTCGAAAGGGACATTTAATCAATTTAAGGCGGAACGAAGTTCGCCGGGTCAGCTAGTCAAAAATAAAAATCCACCAAAAATACACCAGGCGGAAAGACGACAAAAAATAAGTTCAGTATAATAATATGCCTTCGATACACTTATTACACTTCAAGAAGAGGGTGATGGTTGTTTCGCACACCAGATACACTTTTCGTATCAAACGATAGCTCGTCATTTGACACTTACTTTCCAGCATTATGAATTGTTCTGCCTTCTACTTCAGAGTAATAAAAGATATTCATGTTTTCGACTCGTACCTAGTCGATGAATAATAAAAGAAAGAGAAACATAAGTATTGTCCTGATGGCATGAACAAACAAAGTGCATAGGTAAACATAAAATATTAATGGGTTGATCAGCGGTCATCGGCTAAGGCTACTATAAAATGTCAACTCAGCATTTTGCCGAGCGAACTATGCCACTTAAGATAGATGGTCGTTCACCCTTATGCTGAGTTATGAATATCGATTGTAGGTGGGGCCAATAATCGAAGTATGAAAGTAATTTAAATTTGTATAAATAGCAAGAACATTTGTAATAAATTTGTCTTCTTTACCGAACTCCAACCAACGCAGATCTTTTATTCTTTCTTTTGTGAAGCTTGTGACCTAAAACGAATATTTAAGAGAACAACACTTGGCGAGACTCTAAGAATAAAACCTCGAGTGCATTAGCCAGAGGTCTGAGCTGAGGCATTCATTGGATGCCAAGCGATTTGCTTCAAAGATCTTTCGCAAGACAGAACAACAGTTGGGACCAAAAACCAACCAACATTACATAAAGCATGTTTGTAGAAGTATGAAGACGAAGAGGGCTAACATTTGGACGTATTTTTGTGTGAGCATTTTTGTCCAATTAATTGCCAAATTGAAGTTAGTTTGGCATACGAAAGGTTAAACTTTTTGCTCTGAAGTTCTAAGTTGTGATAATCGCTGAAGACGTCCATCATTATTTATCCTTGTTAAACCCATAGAATTTAAACGCATATCTCAAAACACACCTACTCAAACGTTTTATTTCTGAATAAACTTCTCGACGAGCCAATTCATCCAGCAATAAGGCGGAATTCACTAACTCACAAATATGCCTGGATTAAATTAAAGTCAATAGACTGAGTCTATTATATCTCTACTCTTTCAACAAAAGCTATATTTCGCCGAACCACCCTGCAAACGTAGAAGTACAAAAATAACCAGTGGAATATGTACGTAAAAGCAGTACTTCCTTTCCACTGAAAAAGGATAGGCGCTTGGGAAAAAATTCAGTTATATATATAAAGTATATGTATATAACAATACATGAAGGCACTATCTCTTTCTAAATAAAATGCAGGACTGGGTAGCACGAACTTGCTCTAATGAGTGACAGTGGTTTAGGGGCTTGAGATTTTGATAAAAATAAAATTTTCAAAATTCTTAAATAAATACTTAAACTAAAATGAGCTGAAAAAAAGTACGCCATTTTATTTCTTCAATAAATTTGAATTTATGAGAATAAATTAATAAAAATCTGTGGAGCGGTTTTTGAGAAAAAAAGTTTTTTTTGAAAAACTTTTTGAAAAAAATTTTCAAAAAAAATTCAAAAACGCCAGTTCATAGGTATTCAGCAAATACATTTACTTAAAATTTTAAGAAAAAAATTTAATAAGCAGTTTTCAAAATACTAATTTTTTAAATCTTTTTTTTAAAAATGCTTTTAAAAATACAAAAAAATATTTTTCAAAAATATTTGAATGCAATACAAATAAAGCTACCTATAGCTATATGTGTGTGAAATTTCGAAAGAATCGGTTGAGTCGTTTTCGAGACAGTCGAAATCAAAAAAACCGGTCCTATGGAAAGTACCGTTCTTTGACATTTTGTAAAACTTTTTTTCAGCCATATGATTGGTCGTACCTAAAAAGCTACACTGATTTTTTTAAATCAAAATCGTTAGAGCCATTTTCGAGAAAAATAAGCTTTAACGTAACGGTTATATTGCAGGTACCGTCATTTTTGAGCTAAAAAACAAACATTTCAATTTACCCTGTGTACATTACCTAAAAAAGTCTATATACCAAGTTTGAAGCAATTCGGCCCACCCGTTTGGGCTGTAGGTCTCTATACATACATACAGACAGACAGACAGACATACAGACGGACAGAATTTTTAAACCATCTTTTTTCGTCTTCGCTATCATCGTAATGTCATGTTTGATTGTTATCTCAAAACTTTTTTTTTCGACGAATGCATAACTTGCCTTATAGTACCTATAATCGCAAGTAAAAAGCAGAATATCAAAAAGTACTGCACTTCCCTGCCAATAAAAGTACCTACTTCCAAAGCACATCCAAAGTACTTCTGGGGATGCACCTACTTAAATGGATGTACATCTGAAGTACATATGAAAATTTTTACTTTAGTTAACCCTTAATATTGTACTTAGATTTGTACTTCTAAAGTACTTCTTTGAAGCGCATATTCGACCAGTTATATTCGTACTTCCATAGATGCACAGCGCTGTGAATGTAGAACTGCGAATATAAGTGGTATACATTTACGTCAGAGAAGTAGTTGGTACGACCGAAATAGACATGCACCTTTGAAGTAAAAAAAAATAAAATGCACGACTGGGTCGCACGAACTTGCTCTAATGAGTGACAGTGGTTTAGGGGCTTGAGATTTTGATAAAAATAAAATTTTCAAAATTCTTAAATAAATACTTAAACTAAAATGAGCTGAAAAAAAGTACGCCATTTTATTTCTTCGATAAATTTGAATTTATGAGAATAAATTAATAAAAATCTGTGGAGCGGTTTTTGAGAAAAAAAGTTTTTTTTGAAAAACTTTTTGAAAAAAATTTTGAAAAAAAATTCAAAAGCGCCAGTTCTTGGTATTCAGCAAATACATTTATTTGAAATTTTTAGAAAAAAATTTAATAAGCAGTTTTCAAAATATAAATTTTTTTAATTTTTTTTCTAAAATGCTTTTAAAAATACAAAAAAAATATTTTTCAAAAATATTGGTACACAATACAAATTGAGCTACCTACAGCTATTTGTGTGTGAAATTTCGAAAGAATCGGTTGAGTCGTTTTCGAGATAGTCGAAAGCAAAAAAACGGTCCTATGGAAAGTACCGTTCTTAGCCATTTTTTAAAACTTTTTTTTCAGCCATATGATTGGTCGTACCTAATAAACAACACTGATTTTCTTAAATAAAAATCGTTAGAGCCGTTTTATAGAAAAATAAGCTTTAAAATAACGGTTGTATGGCAGGTACCGTTATTTTTTGAGCTAAAAAAAAAATTCAATTTCCTCTCTGTACAATACCTAAAAAAGTCTACATACCAAGTTTGAAGCGATTCGGCCCACCCGTTTGGGCTGTAGGTCTACATACAGACAGACAGACATACAGACGGACAGAATTTTTAGACCATCTTTTTTCGTCTTCGCTATCATCGTAATGTCATGTTTGATTGTTATCTCAAAACTTTTTTTTTCGACGAATGCATAACTTGCCTTATAGTACCTATAATCGCAAGTAAAAAAGGATTCTCCATAAAACAATAAAGCGATTCAGTTCACAAACTTAATAATAAAATAATAATAATAAAAAATATCACGAAAAGTAAAAAAGAAATGTCCATAAAATTACAAGTTATTTTAATAATTATACACAACAAACTCAACTGAACTTATTATTATTATTATTATTACTAGCAAACCCATGCCCGATTCGCTGAGCAGATTTGCAATGAGCTGTTGCCTCTTAATAAAATTCAGTTTAGCCAAGAGGCGTATAAATTGAGAAATGCAAATATTAAAGGGTATAGAAAGAAAACTTTGAATAGAATTCGTTTTTTAAATATCTTAAATTTTATTCAAATGCTTTCTTCTAAACCATTTATATCAAACTCATTTTTTATATTTTTTACTTGCGAATATAGGTACTATAAGGCAAGTTATGCATTCGTCGAAAAAAAAAGTTTTGAGATAACAATCAAACATGACATTACGATGATTGCGAAGACGAAAAAAGATGGTCAAAAAATTCTGTCCGTCTGTATGTCTGTCTGTCTGTCTGTCTGTCTGTCTGTCTGTATGTTTAGACACCTACAGCCCAAACGGGTGGGCCGAATTGCTTCAAACTTGGTATATAGACTTTTTTAGGTATTGTACAGAGGGGAAATTGAAATTTTTTCTTAGCTCAAAAAATAACGGTACCTGCCATACAACCGTTACGTTAAAGCTTATTTTTCTCAAAAACGGCTCTAACGATTTCGATTTAAAAAAATCAGTGTTGCTTTTTAGGTACGACCAATCATATTTCTGGAAAAAAAGTTTTAAAAAATGGCTAAGAACGGTACTTTCCATAGGACCGGTTTTTTTTGCTTTCGACTATCTCAAAAACGACTCAACCGATTCTTTCGAAATTTCACACACATATAGCTGTAGATAGATTAATTTGTATTGCATACAAATATTTTTGAAAAATATTTTTTTGTATTTTTAAAAGCATTTTTTAAAAAAAAATTTAAAAAATTAATATTTTGAAAACCGCTTATTAAATTTTTTTTCTAAAAATTTTAAATAAATGTATTTGCTCAATACCTATGAACTGGCGTTTTTGAATTTTTTTTGAAAATTTTTTTCAAAAAGTTTTTCAAAAAAAACTTTTTTTCTCAAAAACCGCTCTACAGATTTTTATTAATTTATTCTCATAAATTCAAATTTATTGAAGAAATAAAATGGCGTACTTTTTTTCAGCTCATTTTAGTTTAAGTATTTATTTAAGAATTTTGAAAATTTTATTTTTATCAAAATCTCAAGCCCCTAAACCACTGTCACTCATTAGAGCAAGTTCGTGCGACCCAGTCGCACTAATAATCCTAGCTTCAATTATATTGTTCATTCACTTTTTTCCAGCTAGTCTAGTACCATTGCAAAGTTGAGGTTGATTAATATTAGGTACTCAGCATTATAATCGGGGCTCCAATTTTTAGAGCTAAATAATGAGGTGTCAGTCCCGGTAAATCAATCGAATTCAAAAGTTCCGTCTGATAATTCACTACGTCATCCTCATTTATAAATGCATCAACTCATTTGTTGGCAACAAATTGCCCATCTATTTCTTCTAAAATAGATGCATTAATTTCAGCGACATCTTTATTTTTGCCTTTAGCTCTTTCACTTAACCAAGTACGATTTTTATAACACTCCGAAATACTTGGAAACACACTTTGAACCAATTCTTTCTTTGAATTCCTTATACAATAGAAATTTGCAGTGTTATTTGGCCATTTGAACTATCAACGTCAACGGACATTTTTCCATTTCCAATATCCAACAGCTGCTTTGAAAATTCTGCAGCAGATGGATCACTTTAGTGAGTGTTTTAACAATGTATCCACATAGGAGAATATTTAAGGCATTGACATCCGCAGTAGTCGATCGGGGTATGACCGGCAAAGTTTGTCTGAAGTCACCCGCCACCAATATCATGGCGCCGCCAAATATTATTTGGCTACCTCGCACATCTTTCAGAGTTCGATCTAAAGCTTCAAGTGACTTTTTGTGTGCCATTGTACACTCATTCCATACAATAATCCTACAAGACTTTGGCCATTGCCGACGTTTTAGAAATATTACATGTAGGCGCTTCGTTAACCTGGATGTTTAAAGGCAATTTAAGTGCAGAGTGCCCTGTACGACCACCATTAATTGATTGCATGCATACTGGCAAGTGCATTTGCAACATGTGCAACATACGTAGCATACATGGTATTATTTTTTTTACAGACAAACCTGGTGCAAATAAATACCTATTGTGCGAAAAAAGAATCATTAAATTTGGCGTTGTCAAACTCTAGGTATAAATGCATTTTTTGCAAATGTTGTATATTATATGTTGCATAATGATTCATAACTATGCATACATTTCAGTTATGATCAATTATTGAATTTGTTGATTAGTTGATTGCATGGTGGCAAGTGCATTTGCAACATATGCAACATACGTAACATACATTGTATTATTTTTTTTACACAAAAACCTGGTGCAAATAAATACCTTTTCAGCAAAAAAAGAATCATCAAATTCGGTAATGTCAAACTCGATATAAATGAAATGGTCAAACATAAATCAAACTCATTTTTATATATATAGAGAGAAGATTATTATTATTACCTCTGTTCGCGTACCCAAATGAAACAGTTTGCATTCGATTTCATACGTTTACATTAACACAAAAAGCGTTCGCGTACTGAGAGATGAACGAAAGATGAACGAAAGAAAATAACAGCTGTTTTATTCTTTCGTTCATTTATTTGCAAGTTTTTGCCCACTGAAATTTCATCTGGTAAAAACTTGAACTCTGTCAAAATCGAATGACGTAAACATTTGTTGTTGCAGATGACCCTTACCGCGAAGAGCTAACCAATCAAAAAATTCGAATTTGAAGTTTTTCAAGTTTTTACACAAAAAGCGTTCGTGTACTTTTCGGTAAGTGAGAGAGATTTTTCTCTCATTTGAGAAATTTTGACAGTTTTCATTTTTTGGCACAAAATGTACGCGAACAGAGGTATTATTATTGTTATTATTACAATCAACTCCGTCGATAAATCGATCGGAGTAGACACACTTACAAGGACTGGCAACTGAGGTCTTCGGCTCAAGACAACACTAGACAGTAATACGACAGAGAGAGACATACAGAACAGAAGAAGAAGAACACACTATCAAACTTATGCCAACAGCTCGCAGTTATTAGTTTTGACGATCCTCCATCTTACTACTAACCACGCGCAACGATGCTTGATTTCGCTGAAGTGCGTTCGTTTTCTCCAGATTGTAGTTATGCCAATAATAAGTGTTGAAGTGTCATGTTAGAGATTGTTAGGACGTTAGGAGTGTAACAATTTCATCTAAGAACGACAAGTGTTGAAATTGTGTTTATAATTGTATAAAAGGCAAATGAATTCAGTAAACACACTTTTCTTAAAAAAAAAAACACAAACAATGCAATGAGAATTCACATTAAAATATAAACGAATCACTTTTTTACCATTGGACCTATTAATTCATACGACCGAACTGTCTTGCAGAAACATTTTACCTTTTTTTATGATCGAACCGATATTTATTCCTTTTTAATTTTAATTTTTTTTTAAATAATATGTATAAAAATATACCAAAACAAATTAAAATCTCTCGCAACCTAAAGAATCATGTTCAATTTGTTAACAAATTCTACCCTTTTCTACTTTTGACACATCAACACTCTCAACTCATGTTGAGGAGATGAGTTGTATATTGTTACAAAATGTAACTTTATTGTGCATAAACGAACGTCGAGAGTGTTACACATTGTAACAATTTCGGAGTTTAAGAACTACAAAAATTGAATATTGTTGACAATAGTCATTTAAATCCATTAAACGAACGTACTACTGATCTATTGGGAAGCAATGCTTTATCAGAGCCAAGGCTGTTGACATCAACTCAACTTAAAAACTGTTGATGATGTGTTTTGAATCGACAAACGACAACACGAAAAACAGAGACAACATTTTGCATTTCATCCTGAATTTCTTCTTCGCTCAGTTCAAAAAGGAATCGTTAATTGCTTTTTCAGGAGAAACCAAACTACTTCCTTTGATGTAGGTACATATTTCATCGATGATTACCGTACTTTCTTGTTTGCAGGGGTACACTCTATGGTCGCAGGAGAAGTAGTAAATAAAAAAACCCACACATTCGAAGGATATATTTTTAGTTGTAGTAGTGTTTTCTAGAAAAATACTGCGGTTAGGTTTGCAGGGCAAGGGTGGTCTCCTGCACAAATTTATTTTAATGTGCTGATTTATCTAATGATTACTTCCACATTTCCGAAGATAATTTCACTAAATAAAATTTATTATTTAGTCAATAAACGATATGCAAATTACAAAATATTTTTTTTTTGGGTATTTATACTTTGAAGGGATAAAAACGATAGATTTTTCCTATACTTATAGACACTAATTATTTTCTCCTATTCCTCTGTTAAGTTAATTTTTTATAAAGTGCTGTCAAATACATTCCGGATTTTTTTCTAATTACCTACATTTTATATCCATTGTTAATATTTTTACTGAATTCAATAATTTGTGACAAAATCTAGTAACTTCCAAACTAAGAAATGCTCAAATGCTAACAAAACAAATAAAAATAATTAGTTTAAAGGAAACGCCTTAACATGCCTGTTCAAAACTAACCGGATTTTTGAAAGACTTGGAGTATATCGATGTTGAGGCAACGCATTTAAGCATCAGTTGGGTTAAGGAGCTGTTAGCTTTGTGATTTGTAATTACTATTTTATGCAAAGTCGTAGAACAACAAGTCGGGGTAAAACAAAACGTTATCGCTCAGAACTTCAACTGTTTCTGACACCACCAAAGTTTAGAAGCGGGAAATCAGTTGATACAGATCATTTTGGTAGACACCCTAGCAAAACAACTATAAAAACTAATAGGCGTTTAAAGAACATTGTATTAAAAGATCCTTTTGCCACTTCTAATACAATTTGTGAGGAACTTAATCTGTCTATAGCACCAAGTACAGTAAAGGAGCGCCTCAGAGAATGTGGCCTCTATGCGTTTCGTTCGGCAAAAAAGCCACTCCTCACTGCTAAACATCTTCGAAAAAGTTAAGCAATGAACGGTTCTCAAAAAACTTTCAAAATCAAAATAAATTAAGTGCACGACTGGGTCGCACGAACTTGCTCTAATGAGTGACATTGGTTTAGGGCTTGAGATTTTGATGAAAATAAAATTTTCAAAATTCTTAAATAAATACTTAAACTAATTTGAGCTGAAAAAAAAGTACGCCATTTTATTTCTTGGATAAATATTAATTTATGAGAATACATTTACAAAAATCTGTGGAGCGGTTTTTGAGAAAAAAAGTTTTTTTTCAAAATATTAATTTTTAAATTTTTTTTTAAAAAACTGCTTTTAAAATTACAAAAAAATATTTTTCAAAAATATTGGTATGCAATACAAATTGAGCTACCTACAGCTATATGTGTGTGAAATTTCTTTCCTATGGAAAGTACCGTTCTTAGAGCCGTTAGAGCCGTTTTTGAGAAAATTAAGCTTTAAAATAACGGTTGTATGGCAGGCACCGTTATTTTTTGAGCTAACAAAAAAAATTCAATTTCCTCTCTGTATAATACCTAAAAAAGTCTATATACCAAGTTTGAAGCAATCAGGCCAACCCGTCTATACAGGGTGTCCCGAAACTCAACGTCAAGCGGGCACCGGGTGAAAGGGTAGGTTATGTCCGTACTGGGAAAAGTAAGGAAAAAAATCCATCTCGCTTTGTTTAGTAAAAATAGTAATATTTATAAAAATTATAAAAATCGTTACACTAGACCACACTTTTAGGTACTGTGGTCACAAATTTTCATATCTTACGGTGTTTATTTTTTTATGTAATCCTTGCTAACTATGCTATTATTCCCAATTAAAAATCCAAAAATAAATATCGTAGTTTTCGCAAGAAAAAAAAAAAATTTGACTGAGTCATGGTGAAATTTTTTTTTTAAACTTAACTTTGATACTTCATACTTTAAAAAAAAATTACCGCACTACCCTCGGCAAGTTATTTAAAAAGTTGGCCCATTTTACCAAGATTTCAAAATGGTACAACACTTGCTAATTATTCACCCATAAAAAATATTATCAAAATTTAAACCGCTGTGGAGCATTATAAATTAGGACTAAAAAATTGGAAAGTATTGTATTGTTCCCTATTGATGTATTACTGAAAACTTTATCTATTCATAAATCTTAATGAAAGAAATGAAAAAAAAATTAATACATTTATTTTATCTAAAAGCACTTTACACTAAAGCAAATGTTCAAATTGTTTACCCTCGGCACGAATACAGGCTCTGCATCGCCGCAGAAAAGATCTGTTCATCAGACGTCCAAATCTCCTTGCATTAATATCTTCTCCTGCTTCAAGAATTTTTTGGCGTAGTTCGTCTCTATTTACAATTGGTTTATCATAAACTTTTTCTTTTATGCAGCCCCAGTAAAAGAAATGGAGCGGGTTTAGGTCCGGAGAACGAGGAGGCCACAAAATTGATCCAAGGCGCCCAATCCACCTATCGGGATACTTAGTACTCAGGTAATCCCGTACTAGACGAGCATAATGTGCTGGGCAACCATCTTGTTGAAACCAAATGTCTCGATAGATGTTCAATGGTACATTTTCTAACAAATTCGGCAGTTCATTTTGTAAAAAATGCAGGTAGTTTTCGCCATTTAGATTTTCTGGCAGCTCATATGGTCCAATTATTTGTCCATTTAAAATTCCGGTCCAAATATTTATTTTAAATTGATATTGAGAGCGGTCTTCACGCATAAAATGTGGATTCTCTCTGTGCCACTCATGTAAATTATGCAAGTTCAAATAACCGTCTTTTTTAAATGTCGATTCATCGGTCCATAAAATATGGTTGAGAAATTGCGGGTCTTCACTATTTTTGGCCAACATTGTTCTGCAAAAATTGACTCTAGGAGCGTAGTCACGAGGTAACAAACTTTGTACTCGTTGTACATGGTACGGGTGGTAGCTGTTTTCTTTTAAGATTCTATGAGCAATGCTCTTCGGAACTCCAGTTGACTTTTCAATTGCACGTGCTGAAGTGCTGGGATCATTTATAATTTCACTCATAACTACGTCGTCGTTGTGTCCTCGAGGTCTCCCGCCTGCGGCGCCGGCCATACAAGTACTAGGCAATCGTCCTTGGGAATATGAAATGTGTACATAGATGAACACACGGTGGTCTGGGTGACGCGCCACATTTGGGTACCTTTCGCGATACAATCTGGCGGCAGCAGAGGCATTACAACCGCATTCACCGTAAATTTTTTTTTTTTTTATAATGCGCTCGCACTCAAAGGGTTATTAATACCTTTATAATGAATTAACATGTGCGAGCGAGAAAAGAGAAGGAATAGAAAGATAGGAAAGAAAGGTGGTACAGTGGTTTGAGATTTTAGGTGATAATTATCTCATGGAAATTCCACGGGTGGCATCCAGTTGAAACTTGGGAAATAAATAAAAATTGCTGCCCAGGCTGGGTTTGAACTCCAAGCTCTCGGGTTGAGCAACCAAGCACTACATCCACTGTACCATTGCCACCCGCAATAATGTGCATGTTTGCATATTCCTCAGCTGTGTAGGAATACGGCATTTCACGTAAGGTTTTTATTCTCTATTACTAGATTATAATTATAACACAATTTTTAGATAATAATTAACACAACACTAATCGAATCCAGGGGAAAACAAAAGCAAACGATTATGCTAATAAAAAAGCCAACGATTATTAGAAATTGCGAACAAAAGTAAGAGCGTTCTGTACTGAAAGCAGATCGTGTAAACAGAAATTTTAAGTCTGCTGCTTTTTTGTGATTTTCACTTTAGAATGATCTGTATGCAGCTGCAATCCGTTAGTTTGGTCTGTTTTCAGGAATTTGATGGATATTGCCAGGAAGTTGCATCTTTTGTTGTTGTGTTGGCCAGTGTTTTTCTTAACAAGGGTAGAATTTTCCAATTTTTTAGTCCTAATTTATAATGCTCTACAGCGATTTAAATTTTAATAAAATTTTTTATGGGTGAATAATTAGCAAGTGTTGTACCATTTTGAAATCTTGGTAAGATGGGCCAACTTTTTAAATAACTTGCCGAGGGTAGTGCTGTAAATTTTTTTTAAAGTATGAAGTATCAAAGTTAAGTTTAAAAAAAAAATTTCACCATGACTCAGTCAAATTTTATTTTTCTTACGAAAACTACGATATTTATGTTTGGATTTTTAATTGGGAATAATAGCATAGTTAGTAAGGATTACATAAAAAAATAAACACCGCAAAATATGAAAATTTGTGACCACAGTACCTAAAAGTGTGGTCTAGTGTAACGATTTTTATAATTTTTATAAATATTACTATTTTTACTAAACAAAGCGAGATGGATTTTTTTCCTTACTTTTCCCAGTACGGACATAACCTACCCTTTCACCCGGTGCCCGCTTGACGTTGAGTTTCGGGACACCCTGTATACCAAGTTTGAAGCAATTCGGCCAACCCGTTTGGGCTGTAGGTGTCTATACATACAGACAGACAGACAGACATACAGACGGACAGAATTTTAATTTGTAATTAATAATCAAAAATAATTGATTTGTAAGCAAATATAGCATTAAGTTGAAATAAATAAACGCAACGAGTGAGTTGTAAACTCAAAAAGAAAAACCATCTTTTATTTACTGGCGCCCAACAATTTTTTTTCGCATAGTATTGTGTGCTCCGAAAATCTTTATAAAAAGAGATAGAGCAATTAGTTTACACAAAACGCGTTTAAATAAATAAAAAAAAATCCACTCTTTATTTTCTTCTGCGGAACATTTTTTATTAATAAAAGCGGTGTGTTAAGCTGTGATCGAGAAATACTTACATACGGAAGCGATGCTGGTTTTTGTTTTGTAAGAAACTTATAAATATTATTTAAGTGTTATTTGTTTTTTTTAGTATTTAAAAATAATTTATAATTTGAACGAATAATTTTTTTTATTAAAACAGAATGGTTGAAATTGCCCAAATCATTTCATCAGCCGTTCAAGCAGCCGATCAAGCAGCCGTAGAAACATGATGTGCGTCTATAGTTTCGCGAATAAACGAGTTAACTGAAGAAAATAAGCAAGTTAACGAAGGTGTCTTCGATAAAATTGAAGAATTAACATACAAAGTAAACTCAGTACCTTTACAACCCTCTTCAGTCGTGGCCTATGAGCCCAATTCTGTCGTTCTTGCAACGGTAAAATGTGAAATTTCACTGGATGTAGTTAAATCCATACCAGATTTTTCTGGTGAAAGTGCAATAGCTATACATTTCTTGGCGCCAAGCTCACAAGACTGCCATGAAATTATTTCAGCCTTATGAAGGATCCGAGAGACACTATCAGGCTGTCGCAATAATTCGTAACAAAATTGTCGTTTCCGCTGATTTAATTTTATCTTCTTTTAACACGGGCCTTAATATTGACGCAATAACTGCTCGTCTTGACAATTCGTACACTGACAAACGCCCACTTCACGTTTTAGAGAACCAATTGAGCATTTTATGCCAAGGAACTTTGTCCATATCGGAGTACTTCGATAGAGTAGAGAAGCATCTAACTTCAATCAATAATAAAATTTCCATGGATTATTCAGGTAATAACCAATTAATTAATTCTTGAACAACAAAATACCGAGGTGATGCACTGCGTGTGTTTATTTCAGGCCTTAATAAGTCCATTTGCAATATTTTGTTCTCTGCTGGTTGCCCTCTGCATTAGCCAAGGCCCAAAAGCTTGAAACAAACCAATATAGGTATAACTTCGCTAGAGCCTTTGATAAGAGCCTTTATGCTGATCCCAGATCAGTAAATGTACCTCTATGGAACAACCCCAACTATAGGCGAGTTACTCAAGCGCACCCCCTGAATATCTATCAGAAAAATCAAAATTACCAACCAGCCGCACCCAGTGATCATATGAGTGTCGACAACTGGTCTAGAGTCCGACACAGTCAAAAATCACAGATTCAACAAGCGGCAAATGCGGGCAGTAGTAAGCAGACCATCAGGCAACAGCCGCAAAACTATGAATTCAGTAGGACTTTTAAGCGCCCACGTGATTCCGATAAGGTACCGTTGGCAAAAACGCAACGAATAAATTTCATAAAGTCAAAAAATGACAACGAAGAACCGAAGAGTAGTCCTGGTCCTGACAACGATACAGAATATGAATTTGAAGGTGAATATCAAACCTTCAATGGGGAATACGACGATCAGCTAATTTTTTTAGAATAAAGTCGGCTCTACCATATGTTGAAAAGAAACTCGACGATAAAATCGTTATATGGATTCTAATAGACACTGGTACAGCCAAAAACTATATTAAAAATATACCCTTTTTAAAAGCTATCCCTAATAACAATCCATTTGAGGTTAAGTCCTCTAACGGTGACAGCAGAATAACCGAAAAATGTAGAATACATTTTTGTGGTTATACTACAGATTTTATTCCTGATTCCCCAATTAAAAACTTTTGATGCAATAATAGGGTAAGATTTTCTCGTGCAAATAATATAAAATATTGATACCGAACGGTCTTTACTAATTTACGAAAATGGCGAAATGCAAATTAAATATTTTGAATGCCAGCAGGTAAATAATTTAGAAATCGATTCGACAACAGTTCCTGAAACCATCAGGTATGAGTTTAAAAAATTAATTGAAGACTTTAAGAAATTTTTGGCTCAGCCCAATGAAAGTTTGCCTTTCAACACAAACGTAAAAGCCAGCATTAGAACGCTTGATTTAGAACCTATTTATTCAAAACCAAGACCATACAACATGGCGGCTGTCCCCTTTGTTAGCAAAGAATTACAAAGAATGCTTCATGATGGAATAATACGACCATCACACTCCCCATACAAGACTCCCATATTGGTAGAAGGGAAAAAAGGTAAGAACGAAGACGGTACTCCCAAATCTTAGCTAGTGTTTGACTACAGAAAGCTGAATGAACGCACTATCCCGGATTGGTATCCCACTCCCGAGAGTTCTGTCATCTTATCGAATTTGGGAAAAGCTAAATTTTATTCAACAATAGATCTTAAATCCGGTTTCCATTAAATTCTTTTAGAAGAAAAGGACCGTGAAAAAACAGCGTTTTCCGTAAATAACGGAAAGTATGAGTTTTGCAGATTGCCTTTTGGCTTGAAGAACGCCCACAGCATCTTTCGACGAGCAATCGATAACATTCTCAGAAGCGACATTGGAAAGCGTTGTAACGTGTATAAAGACGACGTAATAATATTTTCGCAAACCGAAAATGAATAAAGAACATTTTAGCATCAGAAGATGTTTTACTATTTTACCCTGATTTCCGAAAGCCTTTGGATTTGACTACAGACGCGTCATCACAGGCGACTGGCGCAGCTCTCTCTCAAGTCGGAAGACCCATTACAATGATATCTCGAACTTTGAGCAAATCCGAAGAGGCGTTTGCAACCAACGAACGTGAAATGCTCGCGATAGTTTGAGCATTGCAAAACTTGAGGAACTACCTGTACGGTGCGCCCGATGTTCATATCTACAGGGTGATTCACGAGCGTTGTGCCAAAAAGCTAGAGCGTGTAGGTTAAGTTGAGACAAGAAAAAAATCTTATGGGAGGGGGGTCTATTCTCCTCCGTTTAGCCGGGAGGGGCAATTATGTGAAAAATTGACTTATTTTGTAAAAAAAAAATATTAAAAATCAGCGGCTTCGTTTGCAACACCGTGTTATACCTTTTTGGAAATTCAAAAACTTCTTCTTTCATTTCGTTTTCAAATTAAATTGTCTTAACGAATAATTTAAGAAACATAAATTTTCAAACTGAAAATTTTGAAAAAAAAATTTGAAAAAATAATTTTAAAACTAATTTTTTTCAAAATTTTACGTAATTAAGTACAATTTTTGTTCTCAGAATTCAATGCTTCCATTAATCTTTAATCCAACACTGAAAACCGTATGGCTCTAGGACTTTTTGTTGCCAAGGTATTCAAAAATAATCGAACCTACTTCTTCACAAAAACAAGAAAACCTAGCCTTGCGGGATGGCACAAGTGACCGTTTAGTCAATTTTTTCGTGTTTTCGTTGAGCCATACGGTTTTCAGTGTTGGATTAAACATTAATAAGAGCGTTGAATTCTGAGAACAAAAATTACACTTTTAGTTAGTTAGTAAGTTAATTTTCTTTATTTTATGAAAAAAGTGATACAATATTTTTGTTTCAGAAATACGAACATGGCGGATGCCGTCTGCCGGATATGACATTAAAAATATATACATACAATATTTGAAAAAAAGAAATGTAATACAAAATCTTATTTATAAAATATGTAAGTTGATTAAATTTACAATTTGAAAAAATATATAAATCAAGAATTGAGTAATTCACAATTTTAGTAATTTGCAACGCAAAACCTTAAGATTTTACATAATTTAAATACCAAATACATAGTTGATTTAAAATTTCAATTAGAAATTAAATACAATTTTAATGATTTTCAGCATAAAGAACAAGTATTTTAGAATAATTTAAAGCATAAAAGATAATTAGTTTAGAGTTTATATGATTTAAAACCTCAAATGGTCATTTTAAATTTTTGTTTTAAAATTCCTAACAATTTTAAAGATTTGAAACATAGAAGTTTGTGTTTTTAGAGCACTTTAAAACTTCAAAGATAAAAAGATTATAAGTTTTAAAAGTGGTGATTCTAAATTTTAAAATTTTAGGGTACATGACAATTTTAATGATTTGCAACATAAAAGGTTGTGTTTTTGAGCAATTGAAAACAGCAAAGATAACAATTTCAATGATTTGCAACATAAAAGCGTGTGTTTTGACCAATTTGAAAAACACCAAATATTGCAATTCTTAAATGACTTGAAACATAAAATAGATATTTTAAAAAAAAAATTACACTTAATTACGTAAAATTTTGAAAAAAATTAGTTTTAAAATTATTTTTTCAAATTTTTTTTTCAAAATTTTGAGTTTGAAAATTTATGTTTTTTGAACTATTCGTTAAAACAATTTAATTTAAAAACGAAATGAAAGAAAAAGTTTTTGGCTTTCCAAAAAAGTAAAACACGGTGTTGTAAACGGCGCCGTTTTAAATATTTTTTTTAATAAAATAAGTCAATTTTTCAGAAAATTGCACCTCCTGGCTAAACGAGGGGGAATAGACCCCCTCCCATATGATTTTTTTCTTGTCTCAACTCAACCTACACGCTCTAGCTTTTTTGGCACAACGCTCGTGAATCACCCTGTATACAGACCATCAACCACTCACTTTTGCGATATCCGAAAAAATCCTAATACCAAACTGAAAAGATGGAGAGCATTCATAGAAGAATATTCTCCAACCTTTCACTATAAACCTGGGTAAGGAAAACAAGGTAGCAGGCGCACTATCTCGACAGCATATAAACACGCTCTCTACCTCAGGACCAGTGTTGTTCCATGTAGACAAAGCATGTAGACTACACGATTGTCTACGTGTAGACAATTCAACGTAGACAATTCATCATAGTCTACATGTCAATGTAGACAATGTAGACAATCAATTTTGTTTCAATTTTCCAACTTTTTTTGTCTTCTAAATCATAAAACAAAACAAATTTGTTTTATTTTAGTCTTCCACTCTGCATTTTGTATTTATTAAAATAACCACTTCTATTGGAAATACTTTCTTCATAATTATACAGTAAGATGTCTTATTCATACTCGTCTTCGACGTCTTCATCAAAACAATTATATTGATTATCCTCAATTCTTAGTGAATAATAAAGATCGTTCAAAAGTCAAGCGATTTCTTGGTATACTTGAAAAAATTCTTTCGATTTGAGCGGAAGAGGCTGGATTAAGAATAAGTTTTTTGTTTGCCAAATTTGAAGTATTTGGATGTTTTATAGAGGGCATATTCCAAACAAAATTGTTTTTTTAATATCTTTTCCATAAAGAATCTTAAAAATGTTGATTTTTCTACACAGTCCCAATCTTTAATCAACAAACGGAACAGTCAACCGCTTGACACCTGTTAATTAAAGTGCAGACTGGATCAAGAAGCTCGATATAACTGCAATATGCTACATATTTGTTGTTAGATTTTATTAAAATAAATCCAAGTCATCAAAGCATATTTCAACAACAAAGGACTGAATTATTAGATATTCAATTTAAATCAAACACGTACCTTTTGTAATTCAAAATAAACCATGCGACAGAATAATGAAGAATGCCAGATTGGAATGGAATTACTTCATTGTCTACATTGTCGACGTTGTCGACTTCATTGTCTACATTGTCGACTTCATTGTCGACATTGTCTACATTGTTGAAGCAATTGTCTACGTAGAAAGGTAGACAATCAAAGTCGACGCGTAGAGGAACAACACTGCTCAGGACAAACTGTTTACAGCGAGGAATCCTTAAATAAGGTTATACCCTTAGTAGAAAATCCTATCAATTGCTTCAAGAATCAAATATTTATTAGTCAAGCTTCTGAAAAAAAGCAAAAAAAGAAAAGATTCTTTTCAAAAAGCATGTTAGACATATTATAACATTTACATCTATTGCAGAACTTATTGAATTAATGCGTGATATTCATCATACTGAAGTAGTTAATGGAATCTATTGCACCCTTGAAACTTCAGGAAAAGCCCAAAACGATCTAATAATTGCATTTCCCAATGTAAAAATCAAATATGCAAAAAAAACTTGTTCAAGATGTGTTTAACATAAATGACCAAGAAGAACTGATCGTAAATGAGTATAACAGAGCACATAGGGGGCCACAGGAAAGTTTTAAACAAATTATCGCTGAATATTATTTCAAAAATCTTAGGAAACTATGTAATACTCGTACATACGCTTCTAAGTGTAAAATTTGTAAAGAAAATAAATACCAGCGTAGACCAACACAACATCCAATCGGTGCAACACCAATTCCCACGTATATAGGAGAAATTCTGCACTTGGATATTTACAATACTAGTAAAAAATATTTTATAACTTGTATGGACAAATTTTCAAAATTTGCTATCATAAAACATATTCCTTCAAGAAATTCTGTTGATATCAAAAATCCATTGATTGAAATCATTTCCCAATTCCGAAATCCAAAAATAGTAGTTATAGACAATGAAGGTGCTTTTAAGTCATTTTCAACTCAAGCATTATTAAAAAACGAAAATACAAATAAACCGTATCAAGTATCAAGGATGAAAGATGCAAAGAAGTACTCCTGCAAGACAAAGATGAATTGAAACGTTTGTTAAGGTTGCTTAAATCTCCAATTAGAAAAAGACGATCCATAGATTTCATAGGTTCCGCAATAAAATTTATCGCAGGGACACCCGATCACCAAGATATGGAAATGTTAAAAATACAGGAAGATGAATTGACTAGGAGTACTAACAAGCAAATTGATATTAACACCCAAATTCAAAATAAATTAGATGAAATTACCGACGCGATTAATAATCTAAATATTAACGCTCTCAGTAAACAAGGAATGGCTGATAATTATGAAAAACTAACTTCGATAATGACTAGAAGAAATAGAATAATAATGAATAACTTAAGCAATAATATCTACTCCTTAATATTGGCTAAAAATAATATTGTAAATCCTTTAATTTTAAGTATAGAAGAAATAGAACTAATTGAAATGAAAGAAAATATTGTAACTGAAATAAGTGATTTGTTAAATGTTGCTAATCTTAAAATGTATTACCAAAACGATACCCTGGTTTATTTAATCAAAATACCTACAGTTCAAGAAATGTATCAATATTTTGAAATCTCGCCAGTCATTTATGACAACAAAATTCTAGATTTAAGTTCCAACAGGTCAGCAAATTGTAAAAAAATAAACTATCCTTTAAGTACATGTAAAAAAGCTAACATCTATTCCTACTGCAAAATAGATCACCAAAATTCCTGCCTCTCTCAACTTCTTAATAATAACACGGCACAATGCCCAACTACTCACGCCGCGCCGCCGATCACATACAAAAAATAGAAGTCGTCGCTGATGGAATCATCATCGCTAGGGAAAGAACATAACTGTTGAGGAAAGAGACCAGCGAATAGTCCTTAATGATTCCTTCTTAATAACGTATGATAAAATAAAATGCACGACTGGGTCGCACGAACTTGCTCTAATGAGTGACAGTGGTTTATGGGCTTGAGATTTTGATAAAAATAAAATTTTCAAAATTCTTACATAAATACTTAAACTAATTTGAGCTGAAAAAAAGTACGCCATTTTATTACTTGGATAAATTTGAATTTATGAGAATAAATTTCGAAAAATCTGTGGAGCGGTTTTTGAGAAAAAAAGTTTTTTTTGAAAAACTTTTTGAAAAAAATTTTCAAACAAAATTTAAAAAAGCCAGTTCATAGGTATTCAGCAAATACATTTATTTAAAATTTTTAGAAAAAAATTTAAAAAGCAGTTTTCAAAATATTAATTTTTTTAATTTTTTTTTTCTAAAATGCTTTTAAAAATACAAAAAAGTATTTTTCAAAAATATTGGTATACAATACAAATTGAGCTACCTACAGCTATATGTGTGTGAAATTTCGAAAGAATCGGTTGAGTCGTTTTCGAGATAGTCGAAAGCAAAAAAACGGTCCTATGGAAAGTACCGTTCTTTGCCATTTTTTAAAACTTTTTTTTTCAGCCATATGATTGGTCGTACCTAAAAAACAACACTGATTTTTTTAAATTAAAATCCTTAGAGCCGTTTTTGAGAAAAATAAGCTTTAAAATAACGGTTGTATGGCAGGTACCGTTATTTTTTGAGCTAAACAAAAAAATTTCAATTTCCTCTCTGTATAATACCTAAAAAAGTCTATATACCAAGTTTGAAGCAATTCGGACCACCCGTTTGGGCTGTAGGTCTACATACAGACAGACAGACAGACAGACAGACAGACAGACATACAGACGGACAGAATTTTTAGACCATCTTTAATCGCAAATCACCTTCCTTCATTTTCATAACCTCTCCAAAAAGATTCCCATATTCCATATTCCTAACTAAGCGCATTACTATACCGAAGCGCATTACCGTCAGCACCCAAGGCTTCATTCCCTGCACACTTCCCTTTATTATTTTAGTCAGCACGTATTAACTTTGATTTGTAATTAATAATCAAAAATAATTGATTTGTAAGCAAATATAGCATTAAGTTAAAATAAATAAACGTAAACTCAAAAAGAAAGTCGAAACATCTTTTATATACTTATATCTATACACATAATTAATAAAATGCACGACTGGGTCGCACGAACTTGCTCTAATGAGTGACAGTGGTTTAGGGGCTTGAGATTTTGATACAAATAAAATTTTCAAAATTCTTAAATAAATACTTAAACTAAAATGAGCTGAAAAAAAAGTACGCCATTTTATTTCTTCGATAAATTTGAATTTATGAGAATAAATTTATAAAAATCTGTGGAGCGGTTTTTGAGAAAAAAAGTTTTTTTTTGAAAAACTTTTTGAAAAAAAAATTTCAAAAAAAATTCAAAAACGCCAGTTCATATGTATTGAGCAAATACATTTATTTAAAATTTTTAGAAAAAAATTTAATAAGCAGTTTTCAAAATATTAATTTTTTAAATTTTTTTTTAAAAAATGCTTTTAAGAATACAAAAAAATATTTTTCAAAAATATTTGTATGCAATACAAATTGAGCTACCTACAGCTATATGTGTTTGAAATGTCGAAGAATCGGTTGAGTCGTTTTCGAGATAGTCGAAAGCAAAAAAACCGGTCCTATGGAAAGTACCGTTCTTAGCCATTTTTTAAAACTTTTTTTCCAGCCATATGATTGGTCGTACCTAAAAAGCAACACTGATTTTTTTAAATCGAAATCGTTAGAGCCGTTTTTGAGAAAAATTTAGCTTTAACGTAACGGTTGTATGGCAGGTACCGTTATTTTTTGAGCTAAAAAAAAATTCAATTTCCCATCTGTACAATACCTAAAAAAGTCTATATACCAAGTTTGAAGCAATTCGGCCCACCCGTTTGGGCTGTATGTGTCTATACATACAGACAGACAGACAGACAGACAGACAGACATACAGACGGACAGAATTTTAGACCATCTTTTTTCGTCTTCGCTATCATCGTAATCTCATGTTTGATTGTTATCTGAAAACTTTTTTTTTCGACGAATGCATAACTTGCCTTATAGTACCTATAATCGCAAGTAAAAATTAACCACCATTTACCTAAAGGTTTTAATATTAACTAAGTAATTAATGGCTATCGCTACTTTATCACTTTTGGTTTTAGAATTAAATGTGCAAAAAAAGTGCTTTTGGTCCTCTTTGGCCCGTCGGCGTCGTCGGGGCCCTCAATAGATTCAACCATTCGTTTTTCCAGTTTTCTCTTTTTCCTTCTGAAAAGCCGATGTTCCTCCTGTTAAATAATACACTTTATTATTTAATAATATTCAAATACTTTTATTAATTCACTTTATAGCATACAACTTTCGACTTTACTTCACTGATCTCCTTTTAATAATGGCTGCTTGCTTCTACCAAGTATATATCTTTTATTTAAGGTGTGTTCGATGACAGACCCTTTCTATTACTATTAGGTCTGTTCGTATACATTCACATCCTTCATTTTTTATAAAATAAGTTCTTATAAATAACAAAGGTAATATAATGTACAATGATGTACATGAGTATTGTTAAAGATTAATAATCTATACTATTATATAAAGACGTAACTAGAAAAATGTTTGGCCCACATGATCTCGAAAAGTACTTCACCGATTTACTTGAAACAAATTTTATAATATTCTTTATTTTCCGAAGAATGTTTAGGGCTAATTTTTATTTGTTTAATTTGTTTGGTAAGTAAAGATATTTCATTTTTTCTTATTTTTTGTCAATTTTTTGTACAGATATGCTCATGATCAAAATAAAATCCATGGCAACGGCTGGAATACAAAAAAATGAATAGGTAATAAATTGGAAATAATATCCAAGGAAACTTCAGACGTAAATAAAACAAAATAAAAACATAAGTGAGAGCTACAGTACGTTTGCAACGAACTGTTGGATACCCTATTCCCCACATTTTTTTATACTAGAGTTCGCCCCGTGGTCGAAATTCGACCATTTCTCAATTGGGGGGGGAAATGACATAGGTGCTTCATATATACATTCGCTGTTTCCTTACATGGTCCCCTTTCAGAATATATATAGGTTTGGCATATTTGTTTTGATTATGACAGAAAAAAAGGGTGGAAACTGGATTTTTGAACTCCGTATTAATATATTAGATGTATATGCATATATGTGTTCGCCTCCTTCGCAGCCAGCCGCTGTTCCAGTATCGGAAACAAAATTCTTCTTTAGCAGGCAGGGAAAAATTCAATAAAATAAATTTTGTTCGGCCGATGTACAATAACTGGCTGTCACAATAAAAAAAGGCGTGTGCCAAGCCTACAGCTGAGACATTTTATTGCCAGGGTAATCACTATATGAACTCATCATTCAATTTTAAGCTTGCAGATCAATTTGAACAAAACAAGACAAAAACTAAAATTTTTAGAAATTAGATTTTGATAGGAAATAGCGATTATGTGTGTTTTTAACAATTCTTGAACTACACTCTGCTACGTAAACAAGGTATACAAACCGAAGTGTTCATTTTCTTACTTCAAAACTGCGACCGATAGTTAAAAAACATTAAAAAATGAATGCATTTTACGACTTTTGACGGAAACGCCCTTTAAAAAAGGGCGTTCCCTAAAAAATTGTATGAAAAATTTAAAGCACTAACTTAGCTTTGATCATTAGTCAGTATTTAGGCATATGTGTAAAACTACAGCTGAATCGAGTAGTTTTTAAACGATCTTAACTGAACAAAGGTATTTTATCAAAATCACGCCTTTAAAAGTGGACGTATTGAAAAAATGTACACAAAAAAATGTAGAAATATTTTGCATATAACGAACGGAAGGGAAAAAGGTTTTACATTTAACGATGCTAATTTTCATCAAGTCTTGCAGAACCCACCTGCAACAACGCTGACAGGATTTTTTGAACTTTGCACGCATGATGATTTTGCAAAAACTCTTTTGTATTGTGATGTACCGTCCTATTATACCTGGAGCAACAATAAATTTAATCGTCGTAAGCGCGGACAATTGGTTCCAGGGCATCCAGGAATCAGAAGAGACGATACTCTAGGTCGAGTATATACAATCCATCCCAATTCCGGTGAATGCTTTTTTTTACGAATTCTTCTTCACAATGTTCCTGGACCAGTTTCTTTCGAAATGTTAAGAACAGTCAACGGTAAAATAGAACAAACATACCAAGCAGCGTGCAAAAACTTGGGACTTCTTGAAGATGATGAACACTGGAAACAAACTTTAGTTGATGCCTCCGCAACACAGTCACCATCACAAATAAGAGATTTATTTGCGATATTGATAATGTTCTGTCAACCAACTGAACCTAAAAGCTTATGGGACCATTTTAAAGAAAGTATGTGCGAAGATATATTACATCAAGCACGTTCTGAGCAAAGAAACAACGACCTACAATTTTCTAATGACATCTTCAACGAAGGTTTAGTTTTGATAGAAGATAAAGTTTTAATGGTGACTGATAAGCGAATTCATAATTTTTGGCCTTCCAGAACCAACAAGGATTAATCAAATGGATTTTCAACACCAATACACAAGAGAAATCCAATACGACAAACAAAGTTTATGCCAGTACGTGCGGGAAAATTTAACAAAACTTAATTCCGATCAAAAAACGGCTTTTAACCAAATACAAAAAAGTGTTTATTTGGAAAAAGGAACACTTTTTTTTATAGACGCACCTGGAGGAACTGGTAAAACTTTTTTGATTAATCTCTTACTAGCTAAATATAGAGCAGAAGGTAAAAGTGTGCTTGCCGTTGCTTCTTCTGGAATTGCAGCAACCTTGCTTAATGGAGGCAGAACTGCTCACTCCACTTTTAAGCTTCCAATAAACGTTATTGCATACCAAGAAGCAACGTGCTCTATTTCAAAAAATAGTGCCATAGCCAAAGTATTCCAAGAAGCGGTCCTTATTATTTGGGATGAGTGCACGATGAGTAATCAAGCTCACATTGAGGCTGTAAATAGAGTTTTAAAAGATTTGAGATCTTCGTCAAAGCTTATGGGTGGAGTTACAATGGTTTTCTCTGGGGATTTTAGATAAATAATGCCAGTGATTCCCAAAGGAACTCGAGCAGATGTCATCAAATCTTGCCTTAAATCATCTTCTATTTGGCGATATGTCCAAAAACTTCAACTCAAAATAAATATGAGAGTACAGATTGAAAATAATACTGACAATTCCCAATTCGCATCACTACTCCTCAGAATAGGCAATGGAAAATATACTTCATCAGATTCTAACATAATTGAATTAAACGAAAGTTTTGGACAAATTGTTCATAGCGTACAACAACTTTTTAAGTGCGTGAATGGAGACTTGAACGCCTTAGAATCTAGACCATTTTCTTGGTTTTGCGAAAAAGCTATTGTGTCACCAAAAAATTGCTCTGTGGATGAAATTAACCAAATCGTGCTTATGAATTTAAGAACAGAGTTACATAATATAAAGCCATTGATAGTGTTATAAATGATAATGACAGTGTGCACTACCCTCAGGAATTTTTAAATTCACTCAGCCCAGCGGGTCTGCCGCCGTATCAGCTTAACTTAAAAATTGGTAGGTACACCAATAATTCTGATAAGAAATCTAAGTCCTCCAAACCTATGCACGACTCCAAATCAAAGAACTTTCCAAAAATATAATAAAGGTTCAAATTCTAACTGGACCAGCAGTAGGACAATATGCTCTTATTCCAAGGATACCAATGATACCAACAGATCTTCCTTTTCAATTCAGACGGGTACAATTTCCAATCAAACCATATGCTTTTGCATGACAATTAACAAGGCTCAGGGTCAATCATTTAAATTTATTGGGGTTGACCTAAGGGAAAATGTTTTTTCCCATGGTCAGCTTTATGTTGCACTTTCAAGAGTTGGCTCAAAAAATAATCAGTATTTACTTCTTCCTGAAAATAATAAAACTGCCAACATTGTTTATTCAGAGGCTTTGAAATAAAAAATTATAAAAAACAACAAAGTCTATTTTTGTATGCTTCCATTAAAGATAATCTAACTTTTCATTTATATATGGTAAGTATTTATAAATAAACTTTTGGTTAATAAAGCGCAATTAAACTTTGCGAAGCAACGCGAGCACGGGTCTGCTAGTTGTAATATAAGAAGAATCTATATATATAAAAAGAAGTTACATTTCCTTGGTAATCTTATAACTCAAGAACCGCCGAACTGATTGACACAAAAATTTTACAGTTCTTTCCTACATATGAGGAGGTGGTATGTGTGATGTTTGTTTGGAATCGGTGCAGCCGTTCCTGAGTTATGACATTTTATGTGAGTAATGCTTTCCTCTCATACGAAATGCCTGTATGGCAAAAACAACAACAAATACACAGCCGCTGATGAGCGTTTCTGTTGTACTGTATGACTGTATATGTGTACACAGTTGTCAAATGTAGTTGTAAGTGCATTATGTTAATATTAATTTGCTGTCATTTGAATTCAGTTGACAGTTCTCTTATGTGCTTTGAGTTCTTTTATTTCGTGCTCTCATTGCGAACAGACATACTTTTGGTGAGTGTTAACCATGTGTTTTTTTTTTAATACACTGTACCAAAATCCAGTTTATAAATCGTGGAGTGTAGTATTTATCGATTGAAATATTTTCAATTGTATTTTTAATGTTTCATTTTTATCTTCTTCTTCTTATCTATATATATAAAAATGAGTTTGATTTATGTTTGACCACTTATATCTCGAGTTTGACAACACCGAATTTGATGATTCTTTTTTTTGCTGAAAAGGTATTTATTTGCACCAGGTTTTTGTGTAATAAAAATAATACAATGTATGTTACGTATGTTGCATATGTTGCAAATGCAGTTGCCACCATGCAATCAACTAATCAGCAAAGTCAATAATTGATCATAACTGAAAAGTATTCATAATTATGAATCATTATGCAACATATACTATACAACATTTGCAACAAATGCATTTATATCTCGAGTTTGACAAAACCAAATTTAATGCTTCTTTTTTTGCCGAAAAGGTATTTATTTGCACCAGGTTTGTATGTAAAAAAAATAATGCTACGTCTGTTGAATATGTTGCAAATGCACTTGCCACCATGCAATCAATTAATGGTGATCGTACAGCGCACTCTGCACTTAAATTGCCTTTAAACATCCAAGTTAACGAAGCGCCTACATGTAAAATTTCTAAAACGTCGGCAATGGCCAAAGTATTGCAACAGTGTATGATTATTGTATGGGATGAGAATGGCGCACAAATAGTCACTTGAAGCTTTAGATCGAACTCCGAAATATTTGCGAGATATCCAAGTAATATTTGGCGGCGCCATGATATTATTGGCGGGTGACTTCAGACAAACTTTGCCGGTCATACCCCAATCGATTACTGCGGATAAACTCAATGCCTGCCTTAAATGTTCTCTTTTGTGGAGATATGTTAAAACACTAACACTCACTTAAATGATCCATCTGCGGCAGAATTTTCAAAGCCGCTGTTGGATATTGGAAATGGAAAAATGCCCGTTGATAGTTCAAATGGCCAAATAACACTGCCAACAAATTTCTATTATATAAGGAATTCAAAGAAAGAATTGGTTCAAAGTGTGGTTCCAAGTATTTCGGAGAACTTTAACAATCGCACTTGGTTAAGTGAAAGAGCTAAAGGCAAAAATAAAGATGTCGCTGAAATTAATGCATCTATTTTAGAAGAAATAGATGGACAATTTGTTGCCAACAAATCAGTTGATGCAATTATAAATGAGGATGACGTAGTGAATTACCAGACGGAACTTTTAAATTCGCTTGATTTACCGGGACTGCCACCTCATTATTTTGCTCTAAAAAATGGAGCCCCGATTATAATGCTGCGTAATATTAATCAACCTCAACTTTGCAATGGTATTAGACTAGCTGTAAAAAAGTGAATGAACAATCTAATTGAAGCTACGATTCCTAGTGGCAAATATAAAGGGGAAGATGTTTTGATCCCCAGAATTCCAATGATTCCACCTGATTTGCCATTTGATTTTAAACGTCATCAATTTCCTATTCGCTTTGCTTTTGCCATCACTATAAATAAAGCAAAAGGTCAGTCTTTGAAAATTTTCGGTATTGATTTTTCATGGTCAACTGTATGTTGGGTGTTCTAGAGTAGGGAAACCGACCGCACTTTTTATTTATGTAAAAGATGGTAATACAAAAAATGTTGTTTATAAGAAAGCATTAGAATAAAATGTTAGACATTACTCATCAGTTTTCTTATCACCAAGCGCGTTCCATTGCATAGTTTTGGTTGTTTTAGATTTCGAAGCTGATGACTACCGAGCATGCCGTCAGCAATTGTGCTGTGGTAAGTCAGGTACATCTAAGGAGTTTAAAAACTCAGTTAGATAAAAAGTGGCTTCATCTTCGTTTGTAACACAGTCAATAGATTTTAATGAAAGCAGAGTACCAACGATTTGATTCTGAATTAAAAAAACGAATTTTATTCAAAGTTTTCTTTCTATACCATTCAATTTTAGCATTTCTCAAGCCTGTCAAATTGAAAGAATCTTATACGCCTCTTGGCTAAACTGCAAGTAACAGCCCAATTAAACTCTGCTCAGCGAAGCGGGCATGGGTTTGCTAGTCTATATATATAAAAATGAGTTTGATTTATGTTTGACCATTTATATCTAGAGTTTGACAACACCAAATTTAATGATTCTTTTTTTGCCCAATAGGTATTTATTTGCACCAGGTTTGTCTGTAAAAAAAATAACACCATGTATGCTACGTGTGTTGCATATGTTGCAAATGCACTTGCCAGTATGCAATCAATTAATGGTGGTCGTACAGGGCACTCTGCACTTAAATTGCCTTTAATCATCCATGTTAACGAAGCGCCTACATGTAATATTTCTAAAACGTCGGCAATGGCCAAAGTCTTGCAACAGTGTAGGATTATTGTATGGGATGAGTGTACAATGGCACACAAAAAGTCACTTAAAGCTTTAGATCGAACTCTGAAAGATTTGCGAGGTAGCCAAGTAATATTTGGCGGCGCCATGATATTGTTGGCGGGTGACTTTAGACAAACTTTGCCGGTCATACCCCGATCGACTACTGCGGATGTCAATGCCTTAAATGTTCTCCTTTGTGGATATATGTTAAAACACTCACTAAAGTGACCCATCTGCTGCAGAATTTTCAAAGCAGCTGTTGGATATTGGAAATGGAAAAATGTCCGTTGACGTTGATAGTTCAAATGGTCAAATTACACTACAAATTTCTATTGTATGAGGAATTCAAAGAAAGAATTGTTTCATAGTGTGTTTCGAAGTATTTCGGAGAACTATAAAAATCGTACTTGGTTAATTGAAAGAGCTAAAGGCAAAAATACAGATGTCGCTGAAATTAATGCATCTATTTTAGAAGAAATAGATGGACAATTTGTTGCCAACAAATGAGTTGATGCAATTATAAATGAGGATGACGTAGTGAATTACCAGACGGAAGTTTTGAATTCGCTTGATTTTCCGGGACTGTCACCTCATTATTTAGCTCTAAAAATTGGATCCCGATTATAATAATGCGTAATATTATTCAACCTCAACTTTTCAATGGTACTAGACTAGCTGTAAAAAAGTGAATGAACAATCTAATTGAAGCTACGATTCTTAGTAGCAAATATAAAGGGGAAGATGTTTTGATCCCCAGAATTCCAATGATTATACCTGATTTGCCATTTGATTTTAAACGTCATCAATTTTTTTTTCGCCTTGCTTTTGCCATCACTATAAATAAAGCCCAAGGTCAATCTTTGAAAATTTGCGGTATTGATTTCTCATGGTCATGTTGGGTGTTCTATAGAGTAGGGAAAGCGACCGCACTTTTTATTTATGTAAAAGATGGTAATACAAAAAATGTTGTTTATAAGAAAGCATTAGAATGAAATGTTAGACATTACTCATCAGTTTTCACCAAGCGCGTTCCATTGCATAGTTTTGGTTGTTTTAGATTTCGAAGCTGATGACTACTACCGAGCCCGCCTTCAGTTGTAAATTGTGCTGTGGTAAGTCAGGTACATCTAAGAAGTTTAAAAACTCAGTTGGATAATAAGTGGCTTCATCTTCGTTTGTTACACAGTCAATAGATTTGAATGAATGCAGAGTACCAACGATTTGATTCTGAATTTAAAAAACGAATTTTATTCAAAGTTTTCTTTCTATAGGTACCATTCAATTTTAGCATTTCTCAAGCCTGTCAAATTGAAAAAAATTTATACGCCTCTTGGCTAAACTGCAGGTAACAGCCCATTGGAACTCTGCTCAGCGAAGCGGGCATGGGTTTGCTAGTTATAATATAAAAGTATGTTTATATTTTTGTTTTTATTTTTAAAATAATTTCAATATACATTTATTTGTATTGAATGTTTTGTTTAAATGATAGGTTATTTTACATTAATCATTATCTTCAGTAATATAATCTTTTAAGTAATGTGGTTTTGAAGTTTTTCTATTAGAAGTTCGTCTATAACTACTGTTAACATTATGATTTTCTTTTGAACTTTGTACGTTATTATTTTCGTTTTGACATAAGTTTTGGTTTATAATGTTTTCATTTTGAAAAAAGTTTTGGTATATGTTTTCTTTTGTATTTACATTTTCAGTTGAATCTTTTTCTTTTGTTTGATTAAGCAAGTCATTTTCTTGAATAATATTGGGTGCCACATTAAATTTTGAAAACTTATTTGATTCTCTTCTAAGATGAATTCTGTTTCTAGCTGCTATTTTATTGTTTTCTTTTAGTACTTTGTATGATCTTGGTTTTTCATTTTTATCTAACACAACAGCCGACTCCCACTGTTTATTCTGGTTTTGTACTCTAACTCTATCTCCTTTATCAAATTCAGGTAAAATTCTAGATTGCTTGTCATAGTAATGTTTTTGTTTTTTTTGTCTTTCTTTAAGGTTTTCATAATAGGATTTTACAGGTTCTATATTGTATGGTAATAATCCACGAGTTTCTCTACCAAAGAGTAATTTGTTTGGCGACGGTATAGCGTTAGATATTGGCATGTTTCTGTATTCTAGTAGTGCTAAATATGGGTCTTTTTATCATAACTTGATTTCTTTAGTAATCTCTTTAAGGTTTGTATATGTCAATCTACCATCCCCTTGCTTTTTGGATAGTGTGGACTTGACATTATGTGTTTAAAACAATAAGAATCTGCAATTTTTTTAAAATTTAAGCAATTGTACTGGGGTCCTCCGTCACTTCTCATGACCAATGGTATACCGTGTCTGGCAAAGATAGATTTAAGAATGTTTATTGTTGTTTGACTTGACATATCTGGGAGTATTGCCATCTCAATGTATTTAGAATAGTAATCGCTTGCGATTAAGTAATTATTTCCTTCGAAATAAAACAAATCCGTTCCTATTATTTGCCATGGGCCTTTTGGAATTTCCTGTTCGAGCATTGTTTCTTTTTGATTACTTTTTTGAAATCGCAAGCATGTGGGACAATTAATTATGATTTCTTCAATTTGCTTCGACATACCCGGCCAAAATATTATTTCCCTAGCCCTATTTTTTGTTTTGTCTATCCCCATGTGGTTATAATGAAGTCTTTTTAGCATTTCCGGTCTTAACTTTTTTGGAATAATAATGCAGTCATTTTTAAAAATTAAACCCCTTGCTTCATAAATTTCATTTTCAAAAGTTTTATATATTTTTAGAAAATCTGGTATATTATTTGTGTCTTTCGGCCAACCTTCAAGTATATATGTATGAAGAGCTTGTAATTCTTCATCTTTTGACGTTTCTAACCTTAATTCCTGTAATCTCTGATCAGATATATTTTCCTTACATGATAGCCATAAAATCGATAAATCATTCATCTCACAGTTTTCTTCTGTTTCTATGTGCTCTCGATAATCTATCTGCAATAACTAATTCTTTACCTGGTTTATGTTTCACTTCTATGTCATATGGTTGTAATCTCATTCTCATTTTTTGTAATCTAATCGGAATTTTATTTAAAGGCTTTTTGAATATGGGTATCAATGGCTTGTGATCACTTTCTACAACTGTTTTTCTACCTGCTATATACTGATGGAATCTTTCGCATCCGAAAACAATTGCATTCATTTCATTTTCTATCTGTGTCCAATTTTTCTGTGCACCAGTGAAAGCTTTGGATGCATATGCAATAGGTTTTCCTTTTTGCATTATAACTGCTCCTACACCTGTTTCACTAGCATCAACACTTAAAGTACATTCCAAGTTAGTATCATAATATGCGAGCACTGCATTTTTATTTTATTTATTTTATTTTATTTTGTATATAAAAAATGTGGTAGTACAAGAAGAATGTTAAATTCTTATTATTAGTACTTAATACATAGACTCGTCAAAAAGAGTGACAAAAGTTGAAAAGAAGAGAAATCAGATACCTAAATATGAATAATGCTTGCGTAGTAAAGATTGATACACGAAAAATAGCAGTTAAAAAAGGGAAAAAATTGTTACAATATTTGTTACAATATTAGAAATATAAAAATTATATACTTAATAGTCCGGTCAAAATAGACAAAAAAATAGTGCTAGGTTGGCAAAAATTTGCATAAAGCTAAAAATTGGTACAGACGTTGGGAACACCATTTCAAATAAAGTAAGCAACATCCCCATCGATCCGACTGGTGCGTTAAAAGTTATTCAAGGTCAAAAGGTCAACTAAACGGTTTTTTCCATTTTTGCCTCGCAAACGGTAGGATTTATCATAAAAATACATGAGACAAAGTTGTAGACCATGAAATTATCTACAAAACTTGTTAAAATCATTTTTTTGTAAAAATAACCATTTCGGAGATATCGTGATTTTAAAACTTGAAGGAGTCACGTTCTATATGATATGCACATATATGCCACATGTATACATTTAGTCCAGTCGACAGGTTGGAAAAAGTTGGTGGAAGGTGGAAAAAGGTCGGAAGCTAATGAAACTATCAGATATTGTTGAAGGATATAGTTAATAAATATTTTACGAAGTTTTGGACCTCGAGAGCCCTATTGAAAAAGAGAAGGGGGAGGGGGAAGGGGTAACTGCAAATTTTTCGACCTTGCAACGGTTTTTCCTCAGTAACTTATTTGCCTTACGTTCTATAGCAATTTTGTCTCATGTATTTTTCTGATAAATCCTACCGTTTACCAGAAAAATTGTAAAAACCGTTTATTTGACCCTTTGACCTTGAATAACTTCTAACGCACCAGTCGGATCGATAGGGATGTTGCTTAGTTTATTTGAAATGGTGTTCCCAACGTCTGCACCAATTTTCAGCTTTATGCGAATTTTCGCAAACCGAAATGTCTATTTTGACCGGACTATAATCAAAATATTTATAACGTAGTATGTAAATTAATTAAGAAAAAATAGTGTTATTATTTGAGATTATGTGATCATAAATAGCCTTTCTGAAACTTGGAAGTGTTCTACACTGTCGGATGGAAAACGGTAACCAATTCCATAGTCCAATGGAGTGAAAGAAAAACAATCTCTTGCTTTCCAGATAATTAAAAGAAGCTACAATAATGCTGGTTGTCCTGGAGGAAGAAGCAAAATAAATTTTTTCATACAGGTACAAAGGTTGCTTGTTTATAATCACATTAAAAAGAAAAACACAGTTTCTAAAATTCAAAAATTCTTTGAGAGACAAACCTGTTATACTAATACTATAAGCAGATATATGATCAAATCTACGTAGTTGAAAAATGTATCTAATGGTTGTATTATACGCGACTTGAAGCTTTCCCATAGAAACTGAATCTAAATTACTATAGATTACAGCACTATAGCCAAAAATAGGAAGTAAGAGACTTTTGACGAGTCTGAGTCTAGTCGCAAATGGCGTTACTAGTGCAGATGCATTCAACTGCCTAACTTCTGCATAAATTTTCTTAACGGTTGAGTTCACATTATCCCTAGCGGAGAGTTTTTAATTTAGAACTATTTCAAGGCTCTTTACATTTTTGAGATATGGTACATTTGTTGACATAAGTTGAATCGGAGGAAGCAATGTGGTATCAAAATTATGTTTCGAGAATATTATACTTTGGGTCTTTTCCGGGTTCAGTTTGAGATGGTTAAGTGATGCCCAGTCAGCAATAGATTGTAAGTCCTCGTTTAACCTGTAGACACAGTCTTCTATAAGGCCAATGGGGCGTGATATGTAAATTTGCACATCATCAGCGTAAAGATGTTATGTAACGCTTTGACAAACTAATGGTAAATCATTTATGAAAAGTGAAAATAAGAGAGGACCAAGAATGGATCCCTGTGGAACTCCAGTCTTAAGTGTCACAAATTCTGAGCAACCTCTACTTGTGTGGACACTGAATTCTTCCTGTCAGATAACTCTTCATTAGTTTAACAGAGAGATAATCAAAACCAAACAGATTCAATAATTTTTTGCATAAGATTTCATAGTTGACACTGTCGAACGCTTTAGAAAAATCCAGGAGACAAAGTATGGATAAATGGTTTTTATCGAACTCCATTCGTATATCATCAAGAATTTTGATTGTCGCAGTTTGACAGCTGTGATTTTCCCTAAAACCTGATTGAAATGAGCTTAGCAACTTGTTATTAGTTATATGCTTATTGATTTGGTCACGAAGAACGATTTCAAGAATTTTGGAAAGACATGGTAATATACATATCGGTCGGAAATCTTCAGGGCCTTGACAAACTGACTTCTTGGGCAGAGGGGTAACTTTAGCTTTCTTCCAAGACATTGGGAAAGTAGATGTTGTTATACAGTAGTTAATTACATGCGTTAAAGTGTGGAGAATGTGAGGCAAAATCAGTTTAATAAATTTTAAGGGTATTCCGTCTACTCCAACAGCTTTAGATTTTATATGTCTAGTTGCACTTAACACCTCTGCCGCGGTAACGCAACTAAAACTCAGTGAAGAAAGATCAGTCGACCTATTGAAAGATGATACAGATTCTGATACCTCATTGACTGTAGAGCTGTGTGACAGAAAATGATTGTTTAATTGCATTGGTTCAAGTTCACAAATATTTTGGCTGTGTTTTGAAGTTATACCAAATTTTTTTATATTTTTCCACAGAATATCACTTGGCAAGTCTACGTTTAGTTTTGAGGAAAAGTATCTGATTTTAGCTTTTTTCACTTCACGGACAACACTATTGCGGTTACTTTTGAAGATAATCCAATTAGTCTCGCTTTTAAACCTTTTCCAACGTGAAAGAGATCGATCTCTAATTTTAATCAGTCTCAGAATTGTACTGTTGAACCAAGGAATGCGTGAATCAATGACATTGATTGTTCTCAAAGGAACATGTTCATAGAACAGAATCATAATCATTGATTCAAAAAGATCGACTTTTAGGTCAGTGTCTGGTATATTCCAGCATGAATTCCAAGGAAGAGACACACAATCGCGGATCAATTCAATAAAGTTTATATTTTTATAGTCTCTAAAAGTGGATTGGTCTGGAATCGGGGTATTACTAAGGAATATGTCGTAAGTAACGAAAATAAGGTCGTGGTATGATGGGATTCCAATCAAGCTGATTTGATCAAACAGCAAGATTTTATCGAAGCTACTTGTCATTGATACATCTAGTAAGCTAGGTGCACAATTTGGACGAAAATGAGTTGGTAAATATTTGTTCACGATTTGAAGCCCACTCATGACACAGTCGTCGAAAAAACCATTGGAATCAGAAGTATCGGAGGATATATCCTTATTGAAATCACCGAAAATAAGTAATCTGTATTATTACAACTATAACCCATAAAATTACTAAAAAATGAGTCCAAGGGTACACTTTTATGAGGATTGTAAGCACAAGCTATTATCATTTTTCTCGCTTTATCAAATATTTCAACGAAAATATATTCAACGACTTCTGGGGGTTGGGAACAATAGAGAACGCGACAGGCAAAGGTTTCTTTGCAGTAAATTGCTACAGCACCACCTCTTTTATTTGTGGATCTATCATTACGAAAGATTTTATAAACGGGGATATTAACAAGCACGTTTGATACCTCTTTTTTAAGCCAAGTTTCCGAAACGCACAGGGCATCAACAGGCCTAGTCGAAAATAAGTCTCTTATTTCATCAATATGTGCATTAATGCTTTGCGCGTTAATATGGCAAACTTTAAAGCCATTATACTGACTTGATAAGACATTTAATAGTACTCTGCAAGAATTGTACTCCTCCGACTCCTCCGACTCATCCGAACCATGAACAAAATTCATCATAAACACAGTTGTCTCTTCCAAATTACAGAAAACTGATTTGGTGCTCTCTTAACAATTCGATCTATGAGACAAAACTAAGAATGAAGAAAAAAAATATAAAGAAAAAAATTAAAACAATTTTGGTAATTAAAAAATTTAAGAAAAATTAAACATATGCATAGGTATATAAGGTATAACAATATTGAAATAGATAAATTGATTTGAATTGAAAATATAGAAAAAAAAACTATTTATTTATGCCGTCGGCGGCGTCGACGTCCTCTTTACTGCCGTATTGGTCGCCTTCACTTATCAAATAGTTGATCTCTTTTTATATAGACTAGTCCACCAACGGTTAGGACGGATGCAATCTTATCTTCTTTTTTTAAGGAATAGGCGTAGGTGAATAAACTTCTTTCGTGTGGTCCAAGGCTCTCAGTGATAAAAAACGCTTGTTTGTAGTCTGGGAATCCGATGTTCGATAAAAGTAAAGCTCGCTTGCTGCTATTCGATTTGATATAAATGAAGAGTGATTTCATCAATGTTTTTCTCTCAAATTGATTTGAAAGTTTAACTATAATCGATGCATTCTGACTCTGACGTGGGTGGTTTTGCTTTTGGTTGACGCGAAAAATATGTATGGGCTTAATGTTTGTACAGCCAATCAAGGAAGAAATTTTATTGAATATATCCATTAGATTTTCACCTGGAGTAAGTGGAATCCCAGTTATAATTACATCTGAAAGAAATTGACACCTTATTTGCCACGCTGATTTTTCTTCCAGTGCGCGCGTGTTTTCTTTCAAGGTCTCGATTTCTTGTTCCAGGTGATCATTTTTTTTGGTTAGAACTTCCAAATCATTATGAAGGTCAGTGATGCGTTTTTCAAATTTATCGCGCAAAACTTTTTCCAAATCTTTGAACTTCTTTTCAATTAACTGAGTTATTGATTGTTTCATAGTTTGCATAATACCGAAAACATCAGATGACATGTCTGAGTCCGAGTTTTGATTTTTCTTTCTTCCCCGTGTGTTTTTTAGTTCAGAAGAAATTGAGGTTAAATCATCAGAAGACATTTTTACTTGCGATTATAGGTACTATAAGGCAAGTTATGCATTCGTCGAAAAGAAAAATTTTGAGATAACAACCAAACATGACATTACGATTATAGCGAAGACGAAAAAAGATGGTCTAAAAATTCTGTCCGTCTGTATGTCTGTCTGTCTGTCTGTCTGTCTGTCTGTCTGTCTGTCTGTCTGTCTGTCTGTCTGTCTGTATGTATAGAGACCTACAGCCCAAACGGGTGGGCCGAATTGCTTCAAACTTGGTATATAGACTTTTTTAGGTATTGTACAGAGGGGAAATTGAAATTTTTTTTTAGCTCAAAAAATAACGGTACCTGCCATACAACCGTTACGTTAAAGCTTATTTTTCTCAAAAACGGCTAACGATTTCTATTTAAAAAATATCAGTGTTGCTTTTTAGATACGACCAATCATATGGCTGAAAAAAAAGTTTTAAAAAATGGCTAAGAACGGTACTTTCCATAGGACCGTTTTTTTTTGCTTTCGACTATCTCGAAAACGACTCAACCGATTCTTTCGAAATTTCGCACACATATAGCTGTAGATAGCTCAATTTGTATTGCATACCAATATTTTTGAAAAATATTTGTTTGTATTTTTAAAAGCATTTTTAAAAAAAAAATTTAAAAAATTAATATTTTAAAAACTGCTTGTTAAATTTTTTTCTAAAAATTTTAAATAAATGTATTTGCTGAATACCTATGAACTGGCGTTTTTGAATATTTTTTGAAAATTTTTTTCGAAAAGTTTTTCAAAAAAAACTTTTTTTCTCAAAAACCGCTCCACAGATTTTTATAAATTTAATCTCATAAATTCAAATTTATCCAAGAAATAAAATGGCGTACTTTTTTTTAAGCTCAAATTAGTTTAAGTATTTATTTAAGAATTTTGAAAATTTTATTTTTATCAAAATCTCAAGCCCCTAAACCACTGTCACTCATTAGAGCAAGTTCGTGCGACCCAGTCGTGCATTTTATTTATTTTAAGTTTTAATTGGGTTGTGTGACAGATGTGGTGAAATATTTTAGTTTGTTGTGTATGTGTAATGTGTTGTTAATTATTTATTACTTCAATTTTGTACAAAAAAATATTGATTTAACTATTATAAAATTAAAGTTAGTATTAGGTAGGCACACGCACAGCAAAAATTTAATCAATTTCAATTGAGGTGGAACTGGATTTACAGAGCAGAAAAAAACTAGTGTGTTCTCTTTGACATCTCAATTTGCTTTTTTGCATTTCTTACTAAACTTTCTATTAATTTGTCATAAGCTTCCTGTTGGTCTTTTTCCCACTTAAATTCACTGTCTTTCCTTATTAGTTTCCTTAATGGTTCTGTTAGCACTGATACCTTAGGAATGAACTTTCCGATGTATGTAATCATACCTAAAAATCTTTCGACCGAGAAGTTATTTCTTCAAAAGTAGGCATTTTAGTGTGCTCTCGTCTCAAACATGAGTTAAGATTTTGTGGATCTAAACAAATTCTGAGGGACCCATCGTCTTTCATTATTACTACAACTTGACTCACGAAATCTGTTGGCTGATCTACTTTTCTAATAATATTCTGCGCTTCCATTTTATCTAACTCATTTTTTATCTTGTCACTTATGGGAAAAGGAATCTTTCGTGACTGTTCAATGATTGGTTCAAAGTTTTCTCTTAGTGAAAAATCATATTCAAAATCAGGTATTACTCCTAACCCTTCAAAAGAATCTTTATAAGTGTCCCATATATCGTTATAGTTTGAAAGTAAATCAATTCTTCTTAGCAAATTTGTCGCTATAACCGTTGGAAGTCCTAATACTGGCATCGATTTGCACTTTGTAATATAATATTTTACTTTATATTCTGTGCCTTTTATTTTGGAACTCAGCGTAACATACCCTATCATATCTAATATTGAACCATCATATGTGCTTAGCTTTGTGTCGCTTTTTTCAATTTTACTGTTTAACCCTTTTATAAAATCTACTGATAAAACATAACAGTCGGCTCCTGTGTATATTTTAAAATTAATTTCCATATTGAGATCACTGAAATATATACTTTCGCACCAAGAAACAGAATCCACTATAACATTATTTAATACACCCAAAAATTTATTTTCATATTCAATATTGTCTTTATTATATTCTATTTGGTTGATATTTTTTCTAAATTTATTTTCTTTATAATAAATATTTCTTTTCTTACTATATCTACACATTATTTTGAAATGTCCTACCTTATTACAATTATGACATATTTTTGTATATGCCGGACAATTTCCTGGTTTGTCTTTTAAGCCGCTTCTGCCGCATCCTCTATTTTGGTCTGCTTGATTGTTGTCTCTTTCTCTCCTGTATTCGTTGTTCCATTTACTTGATGTTGGCGTCATGTCTGGTTTTTTCTGATGTCCCGTATTCCTTGATTGTTTGACGAAATAAATTTTGTCGCCATCTTTTAATGTTTTTAACTGTTCTTCCGCCAATTCTGCTGCTTTACATAAGCGTATGCATTTATCGAGGTCCAATTTTTCCTCACGTAGCAATCTGTCTTTTAAATTTGTATTTGTTATTCCACTAATTATCCTGTCTTTTATTAAACTTTCTTTCAATGTTCCAAAATCACATTTAAAGCTTAATCGTTTCAATTCGGTTATGAATTGATCAGTATTTTCGCCTTCCTTCTGTGCTCTCAAAAAGAAAACATGTCTGTTGATACTTTCATTTTTCTGTTTGGGCACACAATAATTTTCAAAGGCCTTCAATACGTCCTTGTATTTTTTGCTTTGTTCATCAGTTAACCCAAATGTCTCGAATTTTTAAGGGCATCCTCTCCAATGGCGTTTAACAAAATTGCAACTTTTATTTCCTCTGCTTTTTTCGATGCTTCAGACGCCGCGCCGGCCGTCATGAAAATCTCGAATCTTTTTTTCCATTTTTGGAAATTTTCAGCCATATTCCCTTCAAATGATAATGGTGGTGGTGAGTTTATATTTACATGAACTTGTGGTTCCACCGGCTGCACCATGTTAAATAATTCACTTTATTATTTAATAATATTCAAATACTTTTATTAATTCACTTTATAGCATACAACTTTCGACTTTACTTCACTGATCTCCTTTTAATAATGGCTGCTTGCTTCTACCAAGTATATATCTTTTATTTTAGGTGTGTTCGATGACAGACCCTTTCTATTACTATAAGGTCTGTTCGTATACATTCACACCTCCTTCCTCTTTTGCTGGTATACCTCACGGGAAGTGCTCTTGGCAGCTCTGGTTCTGGGACTCAGAACTGCATGATAAGCTTCGTCTTTGGCCAAGTGTGCGAGCCTGCACTCAACATCGAACCAGGTGTTTCGTTGTGGTCACCTAATGAAACCCAAAAGATCCGTAGCTGCGGTTTTGATGATCATTTTGCAATGTCACTGGGCCACTGGGTTTGGCGCAGTCGTTGGGCTTGTCGAGAGATAAGAGGAGACATGGTCGGAAAAATGTGTGGTGGTCTCTTGTGATTGTAACTTTACAACATCAAACTTTCTCACATATATGCTCGATTCAGTGGTCTGGTGGGCATCCGCATTCGCACGAGTCTGTGTTGGCCCCTCGGAAAGTGCGGACATGGATGACATTGGAGGCATGTCTGCTATCAACTGCAATGTTGTCAATTTGGTTGACGGCATATTGATCAATAGACCACCAGGTCACCTTGTGGATACTGAGGTGTGGGAAGTATGTGCTAGCTAAGATAACAGTTCGATCCACAGCAAAGTCAATTAGCCTGTGTCCGTTACTGGAAGTGTTGTCGTGCAGACTATGCTTTCCGGCTGTAGAACCAAAGCAACCCTCCTGTTGTTGCTTGATGTTGCTGAATTTGGGCTTAATGCGGATTGTTACAAAGCGTTCTATTATGCCAAGAACCCCTAAGAATTCTTTCTTTAGCCTTCCTCTTATCACAAATCGCCATCCAAATAGCCGCTGTATTCTTGTCCTCTAGCACTTGCCGTAGAAGATGTCACAGTTTCTAATCCTCATTGTGACTTTACCATCCCATCGCACTTCTTGGATGGCTGTGATTTCGTCTTTGACACCATTTAGGGTTTTCACTAATTCTTCGGCTGACAAAGCATCTTCTCAAGGTGGAACCTCCACTCCCAACCTTTCAAAACCTGTCTCAAGAGCTGTAAAGTCCGCTCCTGATCAGGTGGAGAAATACAAAATAAGGCCCAGCAAACTGGATAGACCCGGTTTCAATGTCCATTACAAGCTGGTGTATGTCGACCAACCCACAGCTTCAGCTATCTCACAGGGGACGTGGTGGTAACAGAGGAGGCTCACACTTTAAAGCTCAGTCCCAACAAAAATAATAATAATAATAATTAAGATGGAGGTTGTTCAAATCTACCTCCAACAGGCTAAGGCCGCTTTGGCGGTCTCAACAAACACCATGAGACAGAATTAATTCAACATTGCCCTCGTGCAGGAACCTGGGATCAGCACGAGCGTGAAATCAATAGGCCTAAAAACACCTACAGGTAGGCTGTTATATTCTACCTCGTCCAATAGACCTAGAACTTGTATCAAACTAATTCTTAATCCGTACCAAACGTGATATGATAAAAAACTGGTTTAATAATGTCTCAACATAAATTAAAAATATAATACCTACCCTCAAATAAAAAATTTTGGGCCAAAAAATGTCTATATAATATTGGGACTTTGTCGTGCTCTATCTTGGAAGCCTTTTGACGTACATAAAATCGAAATATAAAAAAATTTAGGAAATTGAGTGTTCTATAAAAAGTATTAAGTGTTTTTTCGTTCGTATAGACATTGGATGAGATAAACTTGAAAATTCATTTTTAACTCGGAAATTTGACATTTTCTTGATAATAACTTTTCATTGGAAAGAGCTGTAAAAAGAAATTTAAAAAAAATTTAGAAAATATTTTTTCCTACAAAAGGAAACCAAAATAAGTACTCTACGACTAATAGTGGCCGAGAAAATCAAGTAAACGCTATTTAAAGCTTTTTTTCAAAATGGCGGACGACGCACAGGGTTTTTTGTTGGAGTTGTCCAGTTTTAGTATCCCCAAAATGTACTTTTTAAAATTAAATAATAAAATTCTCCTTACCTATTTTTGTAGATATTTTTGATTTTTTTGTTTAATTTGACTGGACTAATAAAAGATTCCATATAGGGGTTATATGAATTTAATGGGTCTAGGCTAATTCACTGTGCACAATTCACTGGGCACAATTCACTGCTGGAACACAATAGAAAAACGCAGCCGGAACCGCAGCCGCAACCGTATCGCATGCCGTACGTACCTAATTAGAAGTGCCCACAATGGAGTCGTACGATTAAAGTTCGTATGAAAGGATTTTTGTTAAAAAAAACTTTATTTAAAATTTCACAACTTAAATTAATTTACAATATATTTTATGGATGAACTTAGCTCGCGATCTCAGACTTTTAGACTGACTTTTCATTTGTATCTATTCTATGTTGAAGCATTATGCCTATGCATAATAATGCTGGGTCATCAAGTTAACGTTTTCCTGGAACCCTTAACGAGTCCAATCGATTGGCAATCCAATGTGAGTGTTGGATTTCGTCATGTTCGTAGACGCTGACGTGCCATTATTGTTGGTTGCAACGGTGGGAACATCCGTTGTGGTTTGGTTCCCTGACCTTGATATAACCTCTCCCTCCTTAGGATGAAAACTCTCCTGAGTTATATAGAATGTACGTCTGAGCTTTTTTGATTTTATATAAACGTAAATTATTAAATTAATAATTAACAGTAGAATTATAATTCCAATACATATATTAAACATTACATGATTTTTATGATTAAACTTTAATTCGTTAATATTTTCAATATTTTCTATTTGTATTATTACAATATCATTGAAGCTGAGTTGTTCTTGAGTTGTATTTAAATTTATTTCGTAAGGTATAATAAATCTTTCTTCAAATATATTTTTTCTGTTCACAAAGGTTTCATTTTGGATTTTTAACTCACAGCTATTAAAATTTAATAAAAAGTTTCCATTTAAATGTGTGGTTCTTTCATCACAAGTACTTGATAAATTTATATTCTTAACATTCTTTAACAATAACAAACCATTTTCAATTTCCTGAATTTTCATTTGGGAATTCTTTGTTTTCATACAAACGCTATTATATAAACATAAATTGGATTTCCTTAAATTTTTGAAGTATATGAGTTTTCTTAGACCTGCATAATTTTCGTTTATGCCAGCATGACCTGTTTCATTTTTATGATATTTCGCTATCTGTTTATAGGTATCATCTTCATTTTTCATATTTTGTGCGTGATACATACATTTATAAAACTTTATTTGTTTTGTGGGGTCAAATAATTCAATGAGCTTTAATTGTACTAAGTTGTACTCGTGTTCTGTTAAATCTGAGAAGATGCCTATTCTACCTTTTCTTTTTATAAACCTTCTAAATATATCTATAAGTCTTTCTTCTTGAATATCTTCGGAGTTAATATATATAATTCTTTTATTATTAACTATTTCAATTTCTTTGCTTTTATTGTTTGTAAGCATAATTTGTGTATAGAATCTGTTAACTACTGTATCTAATATGGGGAAATGATCATTTTGATCCTCTTGTTGTGAATGGATCGTATTTTCTACACTCATATTATCAATTTCAAAATTTAAATGGGGTGCTTTCTCTCCCTCCTCAGTTGTGAACGTCTCGATCACATTTATTTCGCCAGTTTCGCAATTAATTCTACTCAAAAAATCTGCAGCTTTGTTTTCTTTTCCTTTTATGTAATCAATATTAATATTATATTCTCCTAGCTGTAACAACCATCTCTGAAGTCGTTGATTTATATCTTTACCCTTATGTTTTGTTTGCAGCCATTTAAGTGGTTGGTGGTCTGTTAGCAGATCAAAGGGTCTACCATAAATATATGGCCTAAAATAGTTTACAGACCAAACTATTGCAAGAAGTTCTTTTTCAGTCACGGAATAATTCCGTTCATGATCGTTTAAAGTGCGGCTTGCATAACAAACTGGGTGACCGTCCTGTGTAAGTACGGACCCAATAGCGAAATCACTCGCATCGGTCGTAAGTTGGAATTTTTTGTTGAAGTCTGGATACTTCAAAACCGGTGAATCTGTGAGGATAATTTTGAGTTTTTCAAAAGCACTTATATAGTTTGGATCATTTAAGTTGATCTTTGAATTTTTCTTTAAATATCTGGTCATTGGTTGCGCAATTTTTGCGTAATCTTTAATAAATTTTCTAAAATAACCAGTTATGCCTAAAAACGATTTTATTTGTTTCGTACTTTCTGGTAACAGAAGTTTTTGTATGCTTTCTATTTTGTTTTGATTTGGTTTAACTCCTTCCGTCGTTAAGACGTGTCCCAGATATTCTGTTTCTTTCGCAAAGAATTTGCACTTGTCTATTTGAATTTTAAGGTTGTGCTGCCTTAATTTATCTAGAACTTTTTGAACACTTATAATGTGTTCTTTCAGAGATGAACTAAATATGAGAATATCGTCAAGGTAGACGACGCATATTTGATTTATGCATTCTCTTAAAACTGAGTTTATCAATCTCTGAAAAGTCGCAGGGGCATTTTTAAGTCCAAAAGGCATTCTTGTGAACTCATAGTGCCCAAGAGGAGTCGAAAAGGCTGTTTTCTTTCTATCCTCTTCCCTAACTAGGACTTGGTGAAAGCCTTTAGCTAGGTCTAAAGTTGTAAAGTATTGGGATCTTCCTAGCTTATCTAATATAGTTTCTATATTAGGAATAGGAAATTTATCGTCAATAGTGGCCTCGTTCAACTTTCTATAGTCGACCACTATTCTCCATTTCTTTTGCCCGGAATTGTCTAGCTTTTTGGGCACAACCCACAAAGGACTATTGTAAGGAGAATTGCTCTCTTGTATTATACCTTGCATGAGCATCTCTTTAATTTGTTTATTGATCTCCTGTTCGTGGATTTGGGGATATCTGTAAATTTTCGCATAAATAGGCCTATCTGTTGTAGTAACAATTTCATGTTGGATATCATGGGTACTGCTTAAATGCTGTCCTTCATGAAAGAATAAATCCCTATTTTTTTTGAGAAGAGTCTTTAAAGTTTCTTTTTCCTCGTTATTAAGATGGTTACCAAGGAGACAATTCGGAACGTCTTGGTCTTCTTTGATTCCCTCTAAAACATATATTTCGTCATAATTATGTGGGCATGAATTTATGAATTTAATTTTATTCCCGTTTATTTCAATGAACTCTTTTTCTAAATTAATTTTTGCTTGTAACGGTTTAAGTAAATTTTGACCAATTAAACCGTCGAAATGTTTATCTTTAAAGGATGTAAGCTTCCAACACATGTGAGCTTTTTCGCTAAATTCTTTTGGAAGCTCTGTAATTATTTCAGAATCTATTTTTGTGTTCCCGTTCAGGGTGTTAAACGTAATTTTTTCTTTTAAAGGAATTCGTTTATAATTTTGTAATTTTGACTTATCAAGCAATGTAGTCGTAGAACCTGTATCTATCAAGCATTTCATTTTTGTATCTCCTATGGTCAACTCTATTATCGGTAAATCCGATTTGGAGGCTGTGATTGAAAATTTACTTCCTCTACTTTTTGTTGCAGATGTTCACATTCCATTGGCGTATGATTATTATGCCCTAAAGTCCTTTGATTTAAATTATTATTATTTCTATACTGACCTGAATTATTATTCCTAGCTTGATTAAAATTATTATTATTTCTATACTGACCTGAATTATTATTCCTAGCTTGATTAAAATTATTTCTATATCTAACTTGATCGTTTCTTGTATTGTATTGTGGACGATTAAAATTATTATGGTTATTAAAATTATTATTTGTGGGTTTTGATTGTATATTTTGTTTAGTATACCTAGTTTTTTGTAAAAGCCCTGTTTCTTCTAAAGTATAATAAGCGTCTCTAAGATTGTCTACCTGTCTGCTAATTATTAAACTTGCTAAGTTAGGGTCTAACCCATCAATAAATGTTCTAACTATCATATTTTCATTCGCAATGGGGGAAAATTCACTGGGTCTTTCAGTATCAAACTCGTATTTAGTATTTAGTTTATCTAAAATATCTTTTAACTTATCAAAATATTCACTCACGTTATTATTCTTTAGGCTAAGTGCTTGGTGATATAGGTTATAGTATGTTTCTCTCACTCCAAAATTCGTGATGAGTTCAGCTTTAATTGTATCCCACGTTGTGTAATTTCCCAATGTCCTGATCGCCTGAAGTGCTGGTCCTTGTATTTTATTGATTATGTTTCGTTGTAAAACGTATTGTTCCAACGGTGTTCCATTGAAAAAAGGTAGAAAGATCTCTACTTCTCTTATGAAGGATGTCAGCGCATATTCTGATGTACCCCAATATTCTCGTATTTTAGAGGACTCTTTCATTAACTCAGTCAGAGTAATTGTTATAGGAACCTGAGGAGGAGCTTGTTGTTGTTGCTGTTGTTGTTGTTGTTGTTGTTGCTGCTGTTGTTGTTGCTGCTGCTGTTGAGCTAGAGCCTGAGCTTGAGCTAGCGCTTGTTCTACTGCGTCCATATTTTTTTATATTTTTTTTTTTTTGTGGTGAATTTAAAACGGATAAACAATTTTAATTTTATTCCGCAGACTTGAGTCTTTTTATTTTCACTTTTCACTAATAATGTTCTTTTCCTTTCTTTTATGATACTATATTCAAGTGATTACGGATTTCACAATTTGATTCCGGCGACACAAAATTAATTTAAGTTTAGTTTTGTATGTCACTATGCACTTTTTAATATTTATGTATCTATGTGTATTGCAATTCTAATCTTCGGATTAAAATCCTACCGACTGCGCCATTAAAGTTCGTATGAAAGGATTTTTGTTAAAAAAAACTTTATTTAAAATTTCACAACTTAAATTAATTTACAATATATTTTATGGATGAACTTAGCTCGCGATCTCAGACTTTTAGACTGACTTTTCATTTGTATCTATTCTATGTTGAAGCATTATGCCTATGCATAATAATGCTGGGTCATCAAGTTAACGTTTTCCTGGAACCCTTAACGAGTCCAATCGATTGGCAATCCAATGTGAGTGTTGGATTTCGTCATGTTCGTAGACGCTGACGTGCCATTATTGTTGGTTGCAACGGTGGGAACATCCGTTGTGGTTTGGTTCCCTGACCTTGATATAACCTACGTAGGTACTACACGTTTTTTTTTTACAAATTTTAACTGAGAAACATACATATATGTATATGCATATAAAAGATGATAAAACATTATATCGCATCATGTATAGTCTTTTCTATTAATTTGTAATTAAATGACCTAGTTTCTAAAAGGATTTTATTAGCAGGTTGCTCTTTTTACTTGCGATTATAGGTACTATAAGGCAAGTTATGCATTCGTCGAAAAAAAAAGTTTGGAGATAACAATCAAACATGACATTACGATGATAGCGAAGACGAAAAAAGATGGTCTAAAAATTCTGTCCGTCTGTATGTCTGTCTGTCTGTCTGTCTGTATAGACACCTACAGCCCAAACGGGTGGACCGAATTGCTTCAAACTTGGTATATAGACTTTTTTAGGTATTGTACAGAGGGGAAATTGAAGTTTTTTTTTTAGCTCAAAAAATAACGGTACCTGCCATACAACTGTTATTTTAAAGCTTATTTTTCTCAAAAAGGGCTCTAACAATTTTTATTTAAAAAAATTAGTGTTGCTTTTTAGGTACGACCAATCATATGGCTAAAAAAAAGTTTTAAAAAATGGCTAAGAACGGTACTTTCCATAGGATCGTTTTTTTTGCTTTCGACTAACTCGAAAAGGACTAAACCGATTTTTTCGAAATTTCACACACATATAGCTGTAGGTAGCTCAATTTGTATTGCATACCAATATTTTTGAAAAATATTTTTTTGTATTTTTAAAAGCATTTTAAAAAAAAAAAATTTAAAAATTAATATTTTAAAAACTGCTTATTAAATTTTTTTTTTTAAATTTTAAATAAATGTATTTGCTGAATACCTATGAACTGGCGTTTTTGAATTTTTTTTGAAAAATTTTTTCAAAAAGTTTTTCCAAAAAAACTTTTTTTCTCAAAAACAGCTCCACAGATTTTTATAAATTTATTCTCATAAATTCAAATTTATAAAAGAAATAAAATGGCGTACTTTTTTTTCAGCTCAAATAAGTTTAAGTATTTATTTAAGAATTTTGAAAAATTTATTTTTATCAAAATCTCAAGCCACAAGACCACTGTCACACATTAGAGCAAGTTCGTGCGGCCCAGTCGTGCATTTTATTTTTGTATGTAATGTCAAAAATACGTACGCATTTATTAAAAATTGGCCAACTCGGTCGTCGCCGTTTGCGGATCCGTCTCGTTGTGTTCACAACATTGAATTCGAGTGTATTCAATATTTTGACATGCGATACGGATGCGATTGCGGATCCGGCTCCAGCTCCATTGTGTTCCAGCAGTCACTGTGGGAACAATTCACTGTGCACAATTCAAGGTGGACACAATTCACTGTGGCGAAAAATTCACTGTGGTGGACAATTAAGAGGCCTTTTCATGAATGTGGGAACTATTTGTAGAACCCACTCATAATTCAAGGCTCAACCAAAGAGGATATATATATAGAGTCCAATCTTTCCTACGTTCCATCCTCCTCTGCTAAAATTTTCGTGGTCTCTTTTGTATTGCATTCATTGTAATTCATTTTCTTTTTCAAGTGGTTCCGAGTCGGATTTCTCCATCCACATCTTCTGAAAATGAAGGGCAAACAAAAATAAAAATTCAGAAATCGTGTTTGAAGAGGCTTTTTAATGGAGACGACACACTTTACATTTTTTTAAAGAAGGGCTGCACTAGGGGGCGATGAATCTCAATGGAAAAGTGATCGATGTTTGTTTTTTAGATTACTATTTCACAGCTCATCTTTTTCAAAATTAAGGATGAATTTTTAAAATTGAATGAATAAAACTTTTATTCTCGAAATTTAATAATGACGGGCTTTCATGAATAGACAGCACGCCGTTGCAGTTTGAAGTTGCAGCTACAGCGCAGAAAGTAGCTGGAGTACAAGTCGACCCAATTCCAACTTCATGAACATGCTGCGCTGCAAAACAACAACAAACGAAACCCAAGTAACATGGTTGGAGCTGCTAGTAATTAAAATGTTCCTAAACAGCTCTTAAAGTGGTAGATGCCAAGCTCATGCTTCATTTCAAAGATATTTGCAGCTCTGGGGTTTTTTGTTTTAAATCTGTCTCTATATTGCAGTATAAGAACAATTCTTAGCTCTATTACTTTAAAAAGCCTTTAGCTTTATAAAAATACTCTTTAACTTCGTTTATAATGGCTGTATTAGAGCTCAGCCGGTATTGTCTTCTTGTGCTTTAGTTAAGCTTTTTAGAAGTACGAAGAGTCACTTTAGAGTTTGAATAGATCTGTTTATGGTTAAGACAATCACAAATCTCAATACAAAAATGTATTGCTATTAAAAAACTGTTCTAAATTTTAAATAGAGCACTTTTGTGCTACCGCTATGATAGAGGAAGAGAGAGAGAGAGGGAGAGATTATAGTAGTTCACTTGTAGTATGAAAATGTTTGTCAAACGAATGAGTCGCTTCGTTTACCAACTTTATTGTTTTTTTTATACCCTATTCCATAGAATGGGTATATTGTATTTGGTGTGGAGTTTGTAACATAGAGAAATAATACCGTTAGGTATAGAAAAGTATATATATTCTGACTCAGAATCAAAAGCCTAATCGATTAAGCCATGTCCGTCCGTCCGTCCGTCCGTATGTATACTCTCTAGAGGTCGCAATTTTTGAGCTAGAAAGCTGAAATTTGGTATATATAATCTTTGGTTACGATAAAAGCATAACGCTAAAATTTTGCACACGTAAGCTTTAGATAAACCTTCTTCCAATTAAATAAAAATATTTTAGTTTGGGCGCGGCTGACGCCCATTTTTCATACGAAACCATCAATATTGTTTTTATAAAATAACATTTGTTATATTAAAGCGAAAAATATTAAATTTTGTGGGTATTACTTGCACATAAACATCTTGTGTGTGAAATCAAAAAAAATTGATTTTAGGCGTGGCTGACGCCCACTTTTCACTAGAAACTATAAAAACTGTTTTTGCAAATAAACGGTATTTATAATGAATCTGCAAGCCAAAATTTTGCGTCTCTTAGTAGAAACTTAAACGTTTGTGTATGAAAAGAAATTTTTGAATTTTGGGCGTGGCTTTCGCCCACTTTTCATGAAAGAATGAAAAACGTTGTTTTAAAAATTTAAAAAATTTACCAATATTCAATTTAAGATTTTTTTCCCTTCCGTTCCTTTTTTGAAAAAAATATCTACATTTTCTTGAGTAATTTTTTTCAATACGCCCACTTTTAAAGGCGTGATTTTGATAAAATACCTTTGTTCGGGTAAGATCGCTTAGAAACTGCTCGATTCAGCTGTAGTTTTACACACATGCCTAAATACTGACTAATGATCAAAGCTTAGTTATTGCTTCAAATTTTTAAGACACGCCCACTTTTAAGGGGCGTTTTCGTCAAAAGTCGTATAATGCATTAATTTTTTAACGTTTTTTAACTTTCGGTCGCAGTTTGGAAGTAAAAAGATTAACACTAAGATTTAAGTTCCTTGGTAACGTAGCAGAGTGTGGTTCAAGAATTGTTAAAATCATCCATAATCGCTATTTCCATTCAAAATCTAATTTTTAAAAATTTAAGTTTTGCCTTGTTTTGTTCAAATCGATCTGCAAGAATAAAATTGAATGTCACTGAGCTCATACTAATTGCCTTGGCAATAAAAAGTCTTAACTTTGGGCGTGGCACACGCTTTTTTTTATTGTGCCAGCACTAATTGAACATCACACCACACAAAATTAATGTTATTGAATCTTTTTCCGTCTGGTAAAGAAGAATTTTGTTTATGAAACTGGATCATCGGCTGGCTGCGGGAGGCGAACGCATACACATACACAAAAATAGGGAATAGGGTATTCAACAGTTCGTTGCTAACGTACTGTAGCTCTCGCTTATGTTTATTTGTTAAAATACGACTTGTTCATAAAAAAAAGACTCACAAACAATATAACATATTGGGAAAGTGTTTTCAGTAAATAGCTAGACTGTAGACAAATAAAACTGAAAACAAAATTAATCAGTATGGAAGAAGTTAATGAACCTGCGGCACTTTCACAGAGCAAGAAAGAATAAGTTTTAATGGCTCTTTTAAGAAAATAAACTATAAAATGAATATTGAATATGATGGCTGGGTGCTGTATGAATAGGGCAGGCCCTGATTGGTATCAACATGGCGATGCCCAGCGTTGCAACTGTCTCATACGCATCAATTGTGCTTATTTTACCTCCAAGTGGTAGCCATCGGGTACTGGTCTTGTCCACCCGGACTTGACTTGCTGAACTTATAAGCGCGAGTGTTGATCACAGAAAAATAGCAACACTATAATTGCCCTGCCATAAAACTCCTCTGTTTCTCTTGTTGGGTAGCAGTTTATTCTGTACGAACCCCTCAGAAAGCAAGCGAGCGGCGGATGAGCTTCCAATTAAGTGAACCAACGGCGACGCTTACAGACAATATGGTAGGCACCCCATTGAGCTACTTCGACATATTCGGAGCTCAGGTCTTTGGGTCCTTTCACTACTATTAGTCAGGGTAGTGAAATAGAGAAGGTGGCGGATGAGCCCATATAGGACCAACGGTAGCTCTCACATCCCCGTAGTGGGTTACTGACTCTGGATTTTCTCCAGCTCCTTTTGTCCAAGGAGAGCAGCATAGGGCCTGGTCCCCCAGGTTGGGGGTTGTGCGTCGGGGTAACTTCCCTACCACGTAAAAAATTTAATAGTTCCGAAACAACCAATTGCCTCGGATATGGATGACCCTACTGATGACGACCCTAGCAAACGAAACAAGGACAACGAATTTCGGTTCTGCACGTGGAATGTCCGGACCCTTAACAGACCACGTGCAGCCGAACAATTAGTGGAAGCCTTAGATGGTGTCAAAGCCGACATCACAGCCATCCAAGAAGTGCGATGGGATGGTGAAGGCACAAGGAGGATGAAAAACTGTGACATCTACTACGGCAAGTGCTACAGGACAAGAAACCAGCGGCTATTTGGATGCGGATTTGTGATAAGAGGAAGGCTTAGGCAAGAAGTCTTGGGGTTTCGTGGCATAAGCGAACGCATTGTCACAATCCGCATTAAATCCAAATTCAGCAACATCTCGCTGATCTGCGTCCACGCCCCCACGGAGGAAAAAGATGACACGACCAAAGGAGAATTATACGATCTTCTCGAGAAGACGTATGATGAATGCCCGAAGTACGACACTAAGTTTATTCTTGGTGACTTCAACGCCAAAATCGGAAAGGAGGGTAACTTTGGCTCGACGGTCGGAAAGCATAGCCTGCACGACAACACTTCCGGTAACGGACACAGGCTAATCGACTTTGCTGCGGGGCGAAGTGTCATCTTAGCTAGCACATACTTCCCACACCTCAATATACACAAGGGGACCTGGCGGTCTCCTGATCAAAATACCGTCAACCAAATTGATCACATTGCGATTGATAGCAGACATGCCTCCAATGTCATGGATGTCCGCACTTTCCGAGGGGCCAACATAGACTCGGACCACTACCTTGTTGTAGCTAAAGTGCGAATGCGGATCTCCACCAGACCCCAGAATCGAACATCCACTGTGAGAAAGTTTGATGTTGCGAAGTTACAATCGCAAGAGACCGCCACAACCTTTGCCAATCATGTCTCCTCTTATCTCTTGACAAGCCCGGCGCCTGCACCAAACCCAGAGGCCCAGTGGCAACATTGCAAAATGGCCATCAAAACCGCTGCCACGGATGTTTTGGGTTTCATTAGGCGACCACAACGAAACACCTGGTTTGATGATGAGTGCAGGCTCGCACACTTGGCCAAAGACGAAGCCTATCATGCAGTTCTGAATGCCAGAACTAGAGCTGCCAAGAGCGCTTTCCGTGCGGTATACCAGCAAAAGAGGAAAGAGGAACATCGGCTTTTCAGAAGAAAAAAAAGAGAACTGGAAAAACGAATGGTTGAATCTATTAAGGGGTGCTACGGCAGAAGCAATGTTCGAAAGTTCTACCAAAGGGTAAAGCATTCGTCCAAGGGTTACAAAGCTCGAGCGGAAGCATGTAGAGACGAGGGTGGGAATGTCGTTGTAGATACACAGTCGGTGCTGAGAATTTGGAAAGAACACTTCTGCAGACTGTTAAACGGCGAAGACAACCAACTAATCGCTGTCAGGCAGAATGATCCATTCGATTTGGATGATAATGAACAAAATTTCCGTCCTCCCGACCAAGAAGAAGTTCGGATAGCAATATCTAAACTAAAGTCCAACAAGGCTGCTGGAGCTGATGGCCTTACGGCTGAACTCTTCAAAGCAGCGGGAGATGACTTGGTGAGGAGCATACACCAACTCATCTGTACAATCTGGTCGGATGAAAGTATGCCTGACGAATGGAACCTCAGCATTGTGTGCCCTATCCACAAGAAAGGAGATACTCTAAACTGCGCCAACTACAGAGGTATAAGTCTCCTAAATGTCGCCTATAAAATCTTGTCGGCCATTCTGTGTGAACGTCTGAACCCTTTCGCACGTGAACTGATTGGCCCCTATCAGTGTGGTTTCAGGCCCGGTAAGTCAACCGTCGACCAAATTTTCACACTTCGGCAGATTTTGGAAAAGACCCAAGAATTCCAAATCGATACTCACCACCTCTTTATCGATTTTAAAGTCGCCTATGACAGCGTAAACAGGAACGAGCTGTACAGAGCCATGTCGCTTCTTGGCATCCCTGCCAAACTCGTTCGATTGTGCAGGATGACTATGGAGAACTCGCGCTGCTCCGTCAAGGTTGGCAAGAACACCACCGACTCATTTAATGTCGAGAAAGGCTTACGACAGGGTGACGCGCTTTCATGTAACCTCTTCAACATCATTCTTGAGGCAATCGTACGCAACTCGCATGTCAACACCAGCGGTACGATTTTTTTTAGATCCGTTCAATTACTTGGCTATGCTGATGATATTGACATTATTGGAAGAACGAAGCGCGCTGTCAGTGGAGCATTCGCAAGCATTGAAGTGGAAGCGGCCCGAATGGGTCTGGCTGTAAATGAAGATAAAACAAAGTATATGCTGTCCTCGGGTGAAGTAGATCATCACCGTAGGCTCGGACAAAACGTCACAATGGACAGATATAACTTTGAGGTTGTCAAGGACTTTGTCTATTTGGGTTCCACTATAACCTCTCAGAACAACATCAGTGAAGAGATCAGTCGAAGAATCACTCTTGCCAATCGCTGTTTCTTCGGGCTAAGAAGGCATCTTAGTAGTAAAGCCATCTCTCAAAGGACCAAGGAGACACTATACAAGACCCTTATCATCCCAGTCCTGCTGTATGGGGCAGAAGCGTGGACGCTGACACAATCGGATGAATACAGGCTGGGGTGCTTTGAGAGAAAGATTCTTCGGGTGATATTCGGTCCTGTATGTATCAATGGAGTATGGAGGAGAAGATTCAATGACGAACTGTACGGGCTATACAGCGACATTGACTTGGTTAAAAAGCTGAAAATTCAGCGGCTTAGATGGCTGGGTCATGTGGAGCGTATGGACGAAAACGCTCCTGCCCGACGAGTCTTCAATTCCAACCCGGAGGGCCGACGCAGTTCTGGAAGACCCCATCTGAGGTGGCGCGATCAAGTGGTAAACGACCTCAACCAACTTGGTGTGCGCAACTGGAGGCCACTGGCTAGGGACCGACCTAGCTGGCGAGGAATGTTGGTTGAGGCCGTGGTCCACAATGGACTGTCTGCGCCACCTTAAGTAAGTAAGTAAGAATATTGAATATGCTCCGAGAACTAAATCGCAATGAAATATGTAAAAATTATGAAATTTCGCTAATAAATTATTGAAATTTTTTCTGAAGTGTTTTGATTTTTTTATGAAAAAAAGAAAATACATAAATAATTTAATTTTCGTCTGATTGCTGTGCGTCACCTATTATAGAGCTGATTTAAAGGGGTGTACTACAGAATCCCCAAAAAAAAAATCCCCATGGCTTAAAATCCCCAAAAGTTATAATCCAACTAGCTAATATCCCCACATTCATAATGCACATGGATGAAATCCACACCTAAACAATCTTTTTTGCCAAAATCCCCAAGAAATCCTCAAATCCCCAGTGTCCGTGTACATCTAAATTATGTGCATTTAGTTTTCAGAAAAATCTCATGAAATTATTTTTATTGTGAATCTAACTAATAAGTGATAATGATTAAGTTTTTCTTTTCGTTTCATTTAAGACTTTATGAATATTTATTTACTTACTAATTTTGAAAATGTATTTTTATTTTAATAAACATTACAAGCACTAAAAAGAATTTTATATTCACTCTTTGGATTACATTTCCTGCAATATGAATTAAACCAAATATCAATAAAACAAATATGTTCAAGCAGTGTATCATGCGATACACTGCTTGAACATATTTGTTTTGGGGATTTTGGTTTGGGGATTTTCGGCTTGTAGATTTTCTCTTTGGGGATTTCGGGGATGGGGATTTTACTTTGGGGATTTTGCGTTTGGGGATTTTCGTTTGGGGCTTATGTTTTGGGGCAAACGTTACCAACCCGATTTAAAGCACTATTATGCATTTACTAGTTCTTAAAAAGTTCGATAAGTGTTTGTTTTTTCATTCAAATCAACTGGCACAATCGAATCCCTATTTAGAGCTTGATTAAAACTTAGTAAAAACATCAGCCTTTTCAAGAATGTGGCATATGTACTGTTTTCTTGTGTTTGTGTTATGAGCTTCATACGCGCTCCAAAAGGGTTCGTTGAGATAAGTACATTTGAAGATATTTTTTCACCAGATAATTTGTGTAGGTAAACAGGGTGTCATATGAAAAATATAAAAATGACAAGTAATATTTTTTTTTTGCACTTAACACTACTTTTCTAAGATATTAAAGTTAAAACCTCGACAATTTAAGGATTTCGGATTAAAATCTTGTTTTTTTTTAAAACTAATTAATAAGATATTTGAATTTCCCTATAATAATAATTATTTTAACTATATGCCTGTAAGTCTTTAGGTCTTTTGAATGCAAATGAGAAGGAACAGAAAGATAGGAAATAATTTTTGTTGGTACAATAGATTGAGAACTAGGTGGTATTTATCTCACGAAAATCCCACGGGTGGGGTCCAGTTGAAGCTAAGGGAATATTGTAAAATTGCCAAGCTGGGGCGCGATTTTTTAACGATTATTTTATCTGATTCTTTAAAATTTCTGAAAACAGATACTTGCAATACCCATGAGATTCATTCCCACACAAACATAATCTCATATCACCAATATCCGTTTTTGGAAATTTAAAAAAAATCAGATAAACCTTAATTCCTAAAAATCGAGCGATTTTACTCATGCACAGAAAATATTTTTCTAATACATAAAAGAAAGACAATCAAATAAATACCTTTTCAATCCATTGCGTTTGAAAATAGATAATGAACTCGTTAAAAGCATTTGTTGCGTTTCGTGACCACGCTTGTTGACCAATTTCCGCTTTAATCAAATCAAATGCAGTTATCATGTTTTGTGCGCTCAACAACGGAAGCGCAAACAATTTTTGAAAAATTCTTTGAACATTTTGGTTGTTCCTCATTTTATTTTTTCAAAACTTTAAGCACTTAACAATTAGAACCGTGAACCAAAGCCGAATTCCTAATTTTTTATTTTCGGTCTTATTTCCATTATTTTTTCGCTCTTATTTCTATTAGTGCATGGAAATAAGGCCAAAATCTGAAATTTGGCCTTATTTCGTTTGGCCTTATTTCACGTCACCTATATTACTGCAGGCATCTTTTTTTCTTTGTTCGTGCCAATAATAATTATTGATGGTATGCAAACATAAAATTACAAACACAAATAAAATCTCGTTCAAATACAATATTGACAGACTTTTTTTTTACAAATACGTATTATATCTATAATATGTTACTAACACTTAATCAAATCGTTTTTATATTTCGACTTCTCAGCGAAAAGCCTTATAATTGGCTTTTGATAATGTTTAATAGAGCTTAAAGTGCTTTAAATAAAAATGTAAATGTCATTTTGTTTCTATTGTAGAATATGCATGCGTTCCAGCATCATGTTTGGAGCCCAAATCGTGCTTTCTTTTAGTGAAAAAGAAGCTTTTAATTAGCAGTAAAGTGACAACAGCACTTACACTAATGCTATTGCCCACTACAACCGCTATGCAAGAACTAAAATGGAACTCATATTAGCTCCCAAAGTCGAAAAAAATGCTCTAAATAAGGCTAACTACAGCTTTATTGGCGCTTATAAGGCTAAGTGAATTTAATATAGCCAAATAATGTAGCTTTTTAAGCGCTGATAGAGCTAAGAACGAACTGGAATTGTTACTTGGGAATGGCATAAACCATTTTTGTTTGAGTTCAGTGCTACATTCGTGTATACTACTTAAAGAGTTAATTTACGTTTACAAGTAAACCGGCAACAGGTTATAGTTTATAAGTAGTTAGGCAGTTTTATTTTCATTTTGTGGTGGGAGTCTCCAAGTTGCGTGGTTAATGTGAGAAAAAAAGAGGTTATGTTAATTAAAACTAAAATCAATTTATTTTGTATTTATTATAAAACTTTTATCACAACTTATATTAAATTTTACGTGCTAAGTATTTCGGAAATTAAATTTCCATCGTCTGGCACTACTAATTACCTAAAATTAACCAAGAATCTATCGATAACAAAAAACATTCAACATAATAGCGCGAAAGTTTAATAGATTCATGATTAATTTTGGTTAATTAGTTCCAGAAGATGGGAATTCAATTTCCGAAACGCTTAGCACATAAAATATAATATAAATTGTGATATAAGTTTTGTAATAAATAAATCTTAAATTGATTTAAGTTTTAATTAACATAATCTCTTTTATTTCTCACAGTCATATTTTTGTTTGCTTACAGTCCATTGTTAGGTTTTTCTGATAAATGTTCAGTAGTCTCAAAAACAATTTTTTGATTTCTCTTGTTAATATAGTGTGTGACCAAAAATATAATACGTGATTAAAAAAAAAACAAAAAAATTATTATCTCGAAATAATGTAATGCAATACTTCGAAGTGTTATCTCAACTTAATAATTCCAGTGTGTACAATCATGGCGGGGAAATGGGTGTGGTAGGTGGTTTGATTCGGGTTTTTGTTTATGTATGCGTTTTTTACGCACACATGTTTAACAATAAGAACAATATGACAGCTGTAGCTTGTAGGCAAAATCCAAACAAGGCACAAGATGGGACTCTTTATATATATCCTCTTTGGGCTCAACCCATTATGGATTCCACACAAAGAATCCACAAAACTCAAAAAATTTGCGAAAAAACCATCATCCTCTTCTTGAAGTGTATAAGTGTATCGAAAGCATTATTATACTGAACTTATTTTTTGTCGTCTTTCCGCCTGGTGTATGTATCCTTTGTTTGGATTTGTGTATACAGGGTGTCCCAAAAGTCAGCGTCGAAACGAAAACGGGTGATAGGGTAAGTGGTGACAGTTATCAGAAAAATAAGTAAAAAAAATCGTTGCCATGTATTTTGTGAGTTAGAGGCATTCGAAAAAAAATCGAAAAAATGCTCACCCTATGACGGCCTTTCAAGTGCCGTGATTACATATCTTAATTTTTCTCAATTTTTTTTTCTGTTATGGAACCTCGATTAACCCCGCTAACAATTATTGCATTAAAAAATTTAAAAACACACCTGCATCAGTTTTGAAGAAAATGTCACTTTTTTGCCCAACTAAATACTCCAAATTTTTACATGACTCTAATTCAATGGGCTGTAGTGTAAAAAAAATGTACTAAGAAATTTTGGCAAGTTACCTTAAAAGTTGGCGTGTTCAATTCTCCTTCCAAAATGGTATAAAATTTTTGAGAATATTCCATTAATAACGGAAAATAATGTGTTTCTCAAATAAACAAGTTTTAAGATAGTTCTTTTTAATTCATTAAAAAAAATTTGAATGTACTCCAGGCTTTCTCGTCTAAGTTTAAGTTCGAGGAGAGTGACCGTTATTATTTATAAGTAACTACTAACATGCCCAGACTACCAAGGGCTATCAGATAGTGATTCATTTCTATTTTTTGGCTTAAGTTTGAAATAAAATTCAATTTTTCAACAAAAATTACATCAAAGTTTATTTCGATTAGTTATAACTATAACAAATGTTCCAATTGTTTGCCTCCATCAGCAATGCAAGATCTACATCTTCTTAAATAAGATCGTTTTGTCTTATAAAGCGTCTTATAAAGAGCGAATCTTCTTGAGTTGATGTCTGCAACAGCCTCCGTGATTTGTTGGCCCAGCTCTGCTAAATTTTGGATTGGTTTTGAGTAGACTTTTTCTTTTACTGCCCCCCAAAAAAAGAAATCCAGAAGGTTTAAGTCAGGTAAACGGGGTGGCCACGAAATTGCACTAGACCACCCTATCCACATGCCTGGGTATTCTTCATTGAGGAATTGTTTTACTAGGCGAGCACATGCGCTGGGCAGCCGTCTTGTTGAAACCACATATTTCCATAAATGCTAAGTGGAAGTGGCACATCTTCCAATAAATTTGGCAAGTGGTTTTGTAAAAAATCTAAATACACCTCGCCGTTCATGTTCTCTGGTAGTTAGAATGGTCCAATAACTTTACCAATCAGAATTTCGGTCCACATATTAACTTTACTTAGTTACTTATAAATAATAACGGTCACTCTCCTCGAACTTAAACTTAGAGGAGAAAGCCTGGAGTACATTCAATTTTTTAATGAATTAAAAAGAATTATCTTAAAACCTGTTTATTTGAGAAAAACATTTTTTTCCGTTATTTATGGAATATTTTCAAAAATATTATACCACTTTGGAAGGAGAATTGAACGCGCCAACTTTTAAGGTAACTTGCCAAAATTTAGTAGTACAATTTTCTTACACTACAGCCCATTGAATTAGGGTCATGTAAAAATTTTTAGTATTTAGTAGGGCAAAAAAGTGACATTTTCTTCAAAACTGATGCAGGTGTGTTTAATTTTCTTAATGCAATTGTTAGCGGGGTTATTCGAGGTTCCATAACAGAAAGAAAAATTGAGAACAATTAAGATTTGTAATCACGGCACTTGAAAGGCCGTCAGAGGGTGAGCATTTTATCGATTTTTTTTCGAATGCCTCTAACTCACAAAATACATGGCAAAGATTTTTTTATTATTTTTCTGATAATTGTTAACAGCTACCCTATCACCCGTTTTCGTTTCGACGTTGACTTTTGGGACACCCTGTATACAAATAATGTATCTCGTTTATTGTTGTTGCGTTTGGTATTCGATATGGGTTTAGTGTAGTTGTTGTTGTTGGGTGCAGCCTGCCGCGTGCAGGTACCTAAGGAGATTTATAATGTGAAGATGGAAAAATTCAGAATAAAAGAATTTTTTACTTTTCGTATTAGACATCCGAAATTGGTTTGGGTGAAAACCAAAATTATTGAAATGTGACAGCGTTTTACTAAAAATAATTTAATTAAAAAGACTATGGTAACAGTTACAATGCCATACTATAGCTTTTTGTAAAGCAAAACATTTCTTCTCTTATTTTATATTTAAATAAAGTTGTTTCAGTGAGCAGTGAACAATTAATATTCAAACTCATTATAAAAAAAAAAATTCAAATTTTTTTTATGTTACTGGATTAAGTACTTATCTCCTTTTTTGTTTCCAAAATTCAATGCTGTTATTATTTTAAAGTCTAAAACAGGAAACCAGCTGTTTTTTACTTTTTGCGAAAATCAAAAATGACGAATAAATAACGAAATTTTTTCTTAAAGAAAAACCTTTCTTTAAGTTTTTATGTCAGTTTTAAGAAATTAGAGGATTAACCTTCGTTTTATTGTTTTTATATATCCAAGAACTTACAAGTATATACAACAAAATAACAAAGTACTGGATTAATAATAATGTGTGCTACCTAAAGATATAGAATTTCTTTTCTTGCAATGTATTTATCTTTAGGTAACACATATTTTGTATTTAAGCTAAAAAACAGGTAGGACCCGTCGCAGCGGCGCCATCGAATACAATAAGAAAAAAAATTGATAGGTCAATTTACAGGTGAATGGTGAATCATCACCATTTTATTCTAGTTTGAATTTAAAACTCAATATATTTCAATGGTTGTTTTGAAATGAACCTTAAATTTTGGAAAATCAGTTGGTGTTATAATTATTTAATTATGTACGTATATAAGTAGTTTTATGTACATACTAAAGTAATTTTCTTTGATTATATACTCTTTATAATATGGGGTCTTTTTCCACACCACCCATGGGGTAAGACAATCAGCGCGTTTTTTTTTGTGGTTTCCCCTATAGGCCTAGTCCACGAACAGAACATGAAAATATGTTTTTTCTACTAACATTTATGTAAAATAATCAGTTCAAGTACTATCTATATTATTTCCATTGCTTGTTTGGGGAGTTCGTACTTTCATACCACGAGGGATGCGGCGATCTGCAAGCTCCGGCAAAAGCCAATTTTTATAAAAAGATGAAAGTTTGCTCACCATTTGTTTTTTTTCAAAATTAATCATCTTTTTCTATTCTTACAATGTAAAGATCATATTTGCTGCTAGTCCAAATTGCAAACACACAAACGTTCCTCTTGGAAATATGTTACTGTCCTTGAATTTGGTAATAATAAAAATGGCTCTTACTAAGACCAGTTATGCAACCATCATCGGAAACTGTGATGTATTTAAGTCTTTTGTTTTCGATAGCGGCAATCGGATCCAATCCAGCAATAGAAAAAGGACATTTTATTTCGCAAATAGTTTTGTCGTCTATGATCCCATCTGGTGAAGCTCTCAAGCTGTAGCCTTGCGTCGTCTTCACTTATTTTCCCATGGTTTACAGAATTTGTAAAAATTTTCTGTGAATGAGTGATCCTTTTTACATGGCCCTCGAATTTCTTAGCTTTGCAGATGGTACCGAAAGCAGAAGCAGTCAACATATTTTTCCTCGTCTCAGACCATTTGGTGTTGTTTGATTGACCCATTGTTTGCTGTTGTAAGAGGAAGCGGTTCTTTTGGTTGTCTTCAAGCCTTTTAAAAATAATTTCCTGTTCAGCAGCGAATTGTTCCGGTCCCATGTCTGGTTGTCTAGAAACATATCCAAAGCCAATATCTCTTCCAGTAAGAGCACGGTTTATTCTGAGAAAGGTTTTGCACTTGCTGTACACTTTCCTTTTCCTTCCTCGTTCATTGTTGCGCAATCGACGTAATTCAAGTTTCCTGATTCTGATTTTTGGGCTAGTTTTATAAACTTGTCTATACAGTTCCGATATTTGAGTCTTCGCGTTGAATTGAACAACAGCAGCAAAACACCTATAGAATACAAAAATTTTCTGTTAACACATTACACGTTTTGGTTAAAATTACTTTCCGGTCTGAGTATCCACTGCCCAGTGAAAAGTTTATTTTTTACCCCCAACTAGTTTGGCCACTATCGAGTTGAAAATGCTCAGCTAGGTTGTTTGTGTAACCAAGAAGAAGACTCTCAGAATTCCAAATAAGTCTTCTAGTTGGAGCCATAATTGACTCGTAAATTCCATCTCTCACCATAAAAGGTATCAAATTGGTTTCCATAATATTGCAGTTATCCTTTATGTAGCTTGGACATTTTTCGTGGTCTCCAAAAACATGATGAATTACGTTTCCAATATCATTTTTAATTGCTAAAGAGAGCTTTCTTTTGTTTCACTGCTGTTCCGTCTATATTTTAAGGCGCTCAAAATATCTTTTCGTATGCGTTCCAAGTTTTTAGTAAGAGCGCCTTTCGAACCAGTTTTGTTGCCTTTGGAAACAGCTTCCAGCTTGTTTCTGAAGTTCCTCATTAAATGATTGCAGCATTCAGTTTTACATACTTTCCTTCCGTTGTATGGAACGCTTTCTGTAATTTTTTTCTATGAACTGCTATCTCCATCAGCAAGCATCATCAGATATCATAGTCCTCGATTTTCGACACTGCACTTAAAAGCTACTACTAAAATGTCGGATTCCATAAGAGCTGAAGGTCCCGCATAGTTTCTAGTACATACATGTTCGGTGCTATTCTGTAATTCTCTTCGGGCACACACAACACAGTATTTGTTTTTCACACCCAACGATATTACCTTTCCGGTATGAAATCTTACGACAACGGCTGCTCTTGACAAAGCGGAAAAATTCTTCCTTTATGATCTTTTGCTCCAGCAGGCGACTGTCACAACGGTTATAAATGGTACTCCGTCAACCGGATCAACATCACCGCGTTCTCGTGCACCTTCAGCTTCTTCTTTGGCAGCAAGTAGCATGTTCTTGTCTGCTACGTCTTTCAACGTTCTTCCAGCTGTTTTTTCGACTTCATGGTATTTATTAAAAGAGAGACAAGGTAAGTCTAGAACTGTCGAAAACGTTTCAAGCTGGGAATATCCACAACCTATACTTGTTATTCCAAGCACAGCGGCTGTGTTGACGTCAAGTTTATCGTTAGTACTCTACATTCAATGTTGCACATTTTGCACTTTTAAACTATTTCACTGTCAAGACCGGTTCTTATATCTTTAAATAATATCGAGATGTTTCTTACACTGCAACCGAACTGAGGACAATGTTGATCAATTGTTTTTAACAAATTAAAAAAAAAATTCTATTTCAACAATTCTTCGTCCTGCAATGTCCGTGTTGTTGACAATCGCAGGAGATTCCTTTTCTGTTATCAGGGTCTTCGTGCTTCCAGTTTACGAAGAGTCCGTGTGAGAGATAGTTTCGAAAACATCTACCATATATGGAATTTCTTCATTCATTTGATATTCGGCTTGATGAGGAATTTCTTCTGCAAAAGACATATTTCCATCAGCATTTGCTTCCAATCGTGATTCCTTACTATTTGTGTGGAATGTTAAAAAATAATAGAAATATTTAGTTTTAGTATTAATATTAAGTGTTATTCTTATTAATTTTTTTGAGTAGTAAATAAAACTTACGTCTTTTTTAAATGAGCACTTCTGACCCTTTTCTTATGTAGTTTGCTAAGTTTGCTTCGTTTTAATAGTAAATAATTTTTAAATTGATTTTAAAAATGTAAGTAGGTAAGTAGTTTTCACAAAAAATAACACAGATAAACAAGTAAAGTGCTTAGTGCCACTTAATTGTTTTGTAAATGAAATAAATAAAAACTATTCAGTTGCTTAAATACTTACTTACTTACTTAAGGTGGCGCAGACAGTCCATTGTGGACCACGGCCTCAACCAACATTCCTCGCCAGCTAGGCCGGTCCCTAGCCAGTGGCCTCCAGTTGCGCACACCAAGTTGGTTGAGGTCGTTTACCACTTGATCGCGCCACCTTAGATGGGGTCTTCCAGAACTGCGTCGGCCCTCCGGGTTGGAATTGAAGACTCGTCGGGCAGGAGCGTTTTCGTCCATACGCTCCACATGACCCAGCCATCTAAGCCGCTGAATTTTCAGCTTCTTAACCAAATCAATGTCGCTGTATAGCCCGTACAGTTCGTCATTGAATCTTCTCCTCCATACTCCATTGATACATACAGGCCCGAATATCACCCGAAGAATCTTTCTCTCAAAGCACCCCAGCCTGTATTCATCCGATTGTGTCAGTGTCCACGCTTCTGCCCCATACAGCAGGACTGGGATGATAAGGGTCTTGTATAGTGTCTCCTTGGTCCTTTGAGAGAGGGCTTTACTACTAAGATGCCTTCTTAGCCCGAAGAAACAGCGATTGGCAAGAGTGATTCTTCGACTGATCTCTTCACTGATGTTGTTCTGAGAGGTTATAGTGGAACCCAAATAGACAAAGTCCTTGACAACCTCAAAGTTATATCTGTCCATTGTGACGTTTTGTCCGAGCCTACGGTGATGATCTACTTCACCCGAGGACAGCATATACTTTGTTTTATCTTCATTTACAGCCAGACCCATTCGAGCCGCTTCCACTTCAATACTTGCGAATGCTCCACTGACAGCGCGCTTCGTTCTTCCAATAATGTCAATATCATCAGCATAGCCAAGTAATTGAACGGATCTAAAAAAAATCGTACCGCTGGTGTTGACATGCGAGTTGCGTACAATTGCCTCAAGAATGATGTTGAAGAGGTTACATGACAGCGCGTCACCCTGTCGTAAGCCTTTCTCGACATTAAATGAGTCGGTGGTGTTCTTACCAACCTTGACGGAGCAGCGAGAGTTCTCCATAGTCATCCTGCACAATCGAACGAGTTTGGCAGGGATGCCAAGAAGCGACATGGCTCTGTATAGCTCGTTCCTGTTTACGCTGTCATAGGCGACTTTAAAATCGATAAAGAGGTGGTGAGTATCGATCTGGAATTCTTGGGTCTTTTCCAAAATCTGCCGAAGTGTGAAAATTTGGTCGACGGTTGACTTACCGGGCCTGAAACCACACTGATAGGGGCCAATCAGTTCACGTGCGAAAGGGTTCAGACGTTCACACAGAATGGCCGACAAGATTTTATAGGCGACATTTAGGAGACTTATACCTCTGTAGTTGGCGCAGTTTAGAGTATCTCCTTTCTTGTGGATAGGGCACACAATGCTGAGGTTCCATTCGTCAGGCATACTTTCATCCGACCAGATTGTACAGATGAGTTGGTGTATGCTCCTCACCAAGTCATCTCCCGCTGCTTTGAAGAGTTCAGCCGTAAGGCCATCAGCTCCAGCAGCCTTGTTGGACTTTAGTTTAGATATTGCTATCCGAACTTCTTCTTGGTCGGGAGGACGGAAATTTTGTTCATCATCATCCAAATCGAATGGATCATTCTGCCTGACAGCGATTAGTTGGCTGTCTTCGCCGTTTAACAGTCTGCAGAAGTGTTCTTTCCAAATTCTCAGCACCGACTGTGTATCTACAACGACATTCCCGCCCTCGTCTCTACATGCTTCCGCTCGGGCTTTGTAACCCTTGGACGAATGCTTTACCCTTTGGTAGAACTTTCGGACATTGCTTCTGCCGTAGCACCCCTCAATAGATTCAACCATTCGTTTTTCCAGTTCTCTTTTTTACTTGCTCTATAGGGCAAGTATTGGTTTCGTGCAGAAAAAAAAATCGAGGTTTTAATCAAACATGACATTACGATGATAGAGAAGCCCAAAAAAGTGGTTTTCGCCATACCGTCCGTCGGTCTGTCTGTGCGTCTGTGCGTCTGTGCGTCTGTGCGGATGTGCGCTTTTTCACGTCATGCTACAGCCTAAACCGCTTGACGGATTTTCTTCAAACTTGATATATAGCAGTTTCAAGAAAAACGGTTGCCGAGATTTTTTTTATTTCGTCTTAGCCCGGCTCAAACTTGTACCTTTCAAGTAACGGTTTTTTTCAATTTGGATTTTCTCGAAAACGGCTCTAACGATTTTGATTAAACTTAAAATTTAGCTAACTTTAAGCATTTCGAACAAAACTGCGTTTTTTGTTTTTGGCTCAAATGGTCGTAACGAAAATCTGGTTTAGACGGCTTTTTTTCAAATGGCCATAAGTTCGCAACGGCTCGATTGATTTGACTCAAACTTCGTTTGGCATAGTTATTTATAGTCTTCTATATGATGGCTTTATACATTTTTCAGTGAAGCCTGTCTAAATGGTAGCTCCCATACAACGAGCCGTTCAGTTTTAGCCAACTTTTTTTGGTTTTTTCTAATTTTCTCGAAAATGGCTCTAACGATTTTGATTAAACTTTGTGTGTTATATTCTTTTAGTGTTTTTAAGAGAACTGCGTTTTTAGTTTTTGGCTAAAAATGCAAATAACGGAGATCTGCTATTAACGGCTTTTTTTCAAATGGCCATAAGTTGTCAACGGTTGCATCGAATTTACTCAAACTTTGTTTGGTATAGTTCCTTACAGCTTCCTATCAGATGGCATTGATTTTTTTTCAGTTTCTCTTTTTTAAATGGTGGCTCCTATACAAAGAGCCACTAGATTTTGGCCAATTTTTTCATTTTTCTAATTTACTCAAAAAAGGCTCCCCCGATTTTTATGAAACTTTGTATGTAACATACATAGAATACTTCAAACAAAACTGCATTTTTAGTTTTTGGCTATACATGATAATAGCGGAAATTGCTTTTAACAGTATTATTTATTAGGCCATAACCCATAAGTGGACATTTGTATCATTTACAACACCGTAAAGATAACGTCTTAATTTTAAATATTAAAGGTTTCTTAACGTTAGCTCCCGTATATCGAGTTTTCCAGTTTTAGCCAAATTGTTTTGGTTTTTACCAAATTTTTCAAAAATGAATTGTTCTTATTGATCGAAAAGTTTGTTTTCATCGGACTATTGCACCAACAGAGCAAGTACGTGCGACCCAGTCGTGCATTTTATTTTATGATAGATTACGTACCTACTACCTAAATCCTTTTTTTACCTCTTATTAAAGAAACTACCTGAACAGATCCAAGACATTGATTTTTATTGGAACCTGAGTTTTATGATAACAATAGTTATTTTGTATTCAAACGAAATATGTACCAACTTTTTTTTAAATAAAAATAAAAATCAATAACTTATTAAACTAAGAAATGGGACACCGTAAATCTCGAGCCACACCTCTTAGAAAACTACATAAGAAAAGGGTCAGGCTTACTTAAATAAATTAAAGTTTTATTTGCTATTAAATATAAGTAATCAATAAAAACTAAAACTTAATATTTCTCTTCTTATATTAAAAGCCTTCCATTCCATCAGAACATCAACGCAAGTCACAGGTCCAGGACACGCTTGGAGCAGTTGTGCCAAAATATTTATATTTATTTTTATTATAAGGCTATAAAAACCTATTTTGAATCAAATTCAATAAGTTCATAATTATTGCTAAGTTGGATGATTTTATAATATTTCATTTCATTTTATTTTATTTTCAATGTCATATAAGGCGTAGGTATATATAAAAATGCAAAATGCATACAAAATGTTAAACTCAGGATTTATTCATAAAACTCATATAACTCATATTACATTTTCCTTCCTTCAAATAATAATTTTTCAGATTATTTTATTCATATCACCTTTTATTATTTTTTTCATAAATATTCAAGTTCAATGCCTTTTTTTTTGCTGAAGTAACAAAACAGAATTATAAAAACCCCGTTTAAATTGTTCAGAATTGTTCATTGTATAAAATAAAATATCTTACGCCGAAGCTCTGCCTAAATTTGAAATCGTTTTATTTTGAAACACTACTGTTTGGAATAATGTAACTATTGTATTTTTTTTTTACCAAAACAGGGCCTTACAGCTTATTAATTTTTACCTACGTATATAAAATGCTGCCACCCATATATACCAAACTAACACTTATCCTAACAAACCAAATTTATGAAAAGTAATTTCATTTTACAGTTTTTTTCACAAATCTTAAAATCTTATTCTGAGTTCGAATAACAAAAAGCACATTACCACCGAAATCATAAAATAACACAATCAAATAAAATAAACACACACAATTCCTAGAACCAGTAAATAAACATAACCAAACACGTATTACACAAACACATGCAAGTAGTAATTTACAAACATATAATATATCTACCACATTGCATGGATTTCGTATACCTACCATACTGCCTGCTGCCAAATTGAATACATCCTATTGATTTTTACTTGCTCTATAGGGCAAGTATTGGTTTCGTGCAGAAAAAAAAAATCGAGGTTTTAATCAAACATGACATTACGATGATAGAGAAGCCCAAAAAAGTGGTTTTCGCCATACCGTCCGTCGGTCTGTCTGTGCGTCTGTGCGGATGTGCGGATGTGCGCTTTTTCACGTCATGCTACAGCCTAAACAGCTTGACGTATTTTCTTCAAACTTGATATATAGTAGTTTGAAGGAAAACGGTTGTCGAGGTTTTTTTTATTTCGTTTTAGCCCGGCTCAAACTGGTACCTTTCAAGTAACGGTTTTTTTCAATTTGGATTTTCTCGAAAACGGCTCTAACGATTTTGATTAAATTTATAATTTAGCTTACTTTAAGCATTTCTAACAAAACTGCGTTTTTTGTTTTTGCCTCAAATGGTCGTAACGAAAATCAGGTTTTAACGGCTTTTTTTCAAATAGCCATAAGTTCACAACGGCTTGATTGAATCAACTAAAACTTTGTTTGACACAGTTTTTAATAGTGTTCTATAGGATGGTTTAGTAAATTTTTCACTGAAGCCTTTCTAAACGGTGGCTTCCATACAACGAGCCGTTGAGTTTTAGCCAACTTTTTTTGATTTTTTCTAATTTTCTCGAAAATGGCTCTAACGATTTTGATTAAACTTTGTGTGTTATATTCTTTTAGTGTTTTTAAGAGAACTGCGTTTTTGGTTTTTGGCTAAAAATGCAAAGAACGGAGATCTGCTCTTAACGGCTTTTTTTCAAATGGCCATAAGTTGTCAACGGTTGCATCGAATTCACTCAAACTTTGTTTCGTATAGTTCCTTACAGCTTCCTATCAGATGGCATTAATTTTTTTTCAGTTTCTCTTTTTTAAATGGTGGCTCCTATACAAAGAGCCACTAGATTTTGGCCAATTTTTTCATTTTTTCTAATTTACTCAAAAAACGCTCCCCCGATTTTTATGAAACTTTGTATGTAACATATATAGAATACTTCAAGGAAAACTGCATTTTTAGTTTTTGGCTATACATGATAATAGCGGAAATTGCTTTTAACAGTATTATTAATTAGGCCATAACCCATACGTGGACATTTGTATCATTTATAACACCCAAAAGATAACGTCTTAATTTTAAATATTAAAGGTTTCTTAACGTTACCTCCCGTATATGGAGTTTTCCAGTTTTAGCCATTTTTTTTTTGGTTTTTACCAAATTTTTCAAAAATGAATTGTTCTTATTGATCGAAAAGTTTGTTTTCATCGTACTATTGCACCAACAGAGCAAGTACGTGCGACCCAGTCGTGCATTTTATTTTATGTTACACTGCATAGGGGTGGGTTATGAAAATAAAATAAAATTCTCATACACGCGATGGTGATTGTGGACTGTGGAGAGTGTGTTGTGTGTTTTAAAAGAGAAAAATAGCATATAGCTTGGCAGGTAGGTTATTTTTTTTTTCCATTATGTTGGCGCCACTGGAGCGTGGTACTCCAAGGCCTTGCTGAGAATGCCCCTCCAGCCGGCTCGATCTCTAGCCTGCTGTCTCCAATTTCGTATTCCAAGTTGACGGATGTCTCCCTCTACCTGGTCACTCCATCGAAGATGAGGTCTACCTTGGCTTCTGACTCCCTCAGCGTTGAGACTGGCGAGGGTCTCGGCTAGCTGCTCGGCTTTACGCGGCCTGTACGCTAAGTACGCACATTCCATGTGCATATGCGTAAATCGTTGTCCGTTTTTCGTTTGCGGGGGGGGTCGTCAACATTTTTGGTTCTTTCATCCGAGGCATTTTCTGCGGTTTTCATCACAATCGAGTTTCCCTTTCATGACCGGCTTGTGAGGCCTGTGCATGACATAGATCTTTGTGGTGGTTGGATCTTCAGAGCGTATCTCTTTCTTCCTGCTCCTAGTTCCTGAGAAGATAACTCAGGTATCTACAACCTATGGATCCGATGGATCCAACGTTCGTCGTTAGTTCACCTTTCGGCTATCCAGCAGGCACCACTTGGAGGTGACGATACGATTTTGCCCACTTGGCAGGTAGGTATCTATTATTAAGCTAGCTTTGTATGTAAGGTTTTTTACTTGCAATTATAGGTACTATAAGGCAAGTTATGCATTCGTCGAAAAAAAAAGTTTTGAGATAACAATCAAACATGACATTACGATGATAGCGAAGACGAAAAAAGATGGTCTAAAAATTCTGTCCGTCTGTATGTCTGTCTGTCTGTCTGTCTGTCTGTCTGTCTGTCTGTCTGTCTGTCTGTCTGTCTGTCTGTCTGTCTGTCTGTATGTATAGAGACCTACAGCCCAAACGGGTGGGCCGAATTGCTTCAAACTTGGTATATAGACTTTTTTAGGTATTGTACAGAGGGGAAATTGAAATTTTTTTTTTAGCTTAAAAAATAACGGTACCTGCCATACAACCGTTACGTTAAAGCTTATTTTTCTCAAAAACGGCTCTAACGATTTCGATTTAAAAAAATCAGTGTTGGTTTTTAGGTACGACCAATCATATGGCTGAAAAAAAATTTTAAAAAATGGCTAAGAACGGTACATTCCATAGGACCGTTTTTTTTGCTTTCGACTAACTCGAAAACGACTCAACCGATTCTTTCGAAATTTCACACACATATAGCTGTAGGTAGCTTAATTTGTATTGCATACCAATATTTTTGAAAAATATTTTTTTGTATTTTTAAAAGCATTTTTAAAAAAAAAATTTTTAAAATTAATATTTTGAAAACTGCTTATTAAATTTTTTTCTAAAAATTTTAAATAAATGTATTTGCTGAATACCTATAAACTGGCGTTTTTGAATTTTTTTTTTAAATTTTTTTCAAAAAGTTTTTCAAAAAAAACTTTTTTTCTCAAAAACCGCTCCACAGATTTTTATAAATTTATTCTCATAAATTCAAGTTTATCCAAGAAATAAAATGGCGTACTTTTTTTTCAGCTCAAATCAGTTTAAGTATTTATTTAAGAATTTTGAAAAATTTATTTTTATCAAAATCTCAAACCCCTAGACCACTGTCACGCATTAGAGCAAGTTCGTGCGACCCAGTCGTGCATTTTATTTTTTACTGTGCGACAATGGGTGTGATAAGTGTGATATTTTTTTAAATACTAGATATGTATATATATCTGTCTTATAATTCAAATTAGCTGTTAGTTATATAATGATTATCAATATTGGTGTGGGCTAAACAAATAAATGAGAATTAAAAAAGAAGTAAGTTGTTACGAGGTAATGACTATTTTAACGTTTGCCCAGGGCGCTCATTGGATTCAGCGCACTGTGCATTTGCACCGCTTGCACGTATAGCTTGTCCAGCCCTGGATCTGGGACATAAAACTCGCTATGTTATGAAAACAAGCATTTTTATTGTTAAACATCTGTATAACTTTCACAATTAAATTTGGTTTGATTTAATTAATTGAATTAATTAAATTAATTTAATTAATTTCATTAATTTAATAAGTTCAATTATTTTAATTAATTTAATTTTATTAAATAAATTAATCAAAATTATTAAATTAATTCAATTAATTAAAATAATTAAATTAATTAAATTAATTAAATTAATTAAATTTATTAAATAAATTAAATTAATTAAATCAATTAATTAAATTAAATTAATTAAATTAATAAAAATAATTTAATTAATTTAATTAATTTAATTAATTAAATTAATTTAATTAATTTAATTATTTTAATTAATTTAATTAATTTAATTAATTTAATTTAGTTAATTAATTTAATTAATTTAATTTATTTAATAAATTTAATTAATTTAATTAATTTAATTATTTTAATTAATTGAATTAATTTAATAATTTTGATTAATTTAATTAATAAAATTAAATTAATTAAAATAATTGAATTTATTAAATTAATGAAATTAATTAAATTAATTTAATTAATTCAATTAATTAAATTAATTCAATTAATTAAATTGATTAAATCAAACCAAATTTAATTGTAAAAGTTATACAGATGTTTAACAATAAAAATGCTTGTTTTCATAACATAGCGAGTTTTATGTCCCAGATCCAGGGCCGGACAAGCTTTACGTGCAAGCGGTGCAAATGCACAGTGTGCTGAATCCAATGAGCGCCTTGGGCAAACGTTAAAATAGTCATTACCTCGTAACAACTTACTTCTTTTTTAATTCTCATTTATTTTTTTAGCCCACACCAATATTGATAATCATTATATAACTAACAGCTAATTTGAATTATAAGACATATATATATACATATCTAGTATTAAAAAAATATCACACTTATCACACCCATTGTCGCACAGTAAAAAAAAAACCTTACATACAAAGCTCGCTTAATAATAGATACCTACCGTTTTTTTTGCTTTCGACTAACTCGAAAACGACTCAACCGATTCTTTCGAAATTTCACACACATATAGCTGTAGGTAGCTTAATTTGTATTGCATACCAATATTTTTGAAAAATATTTTTTTGTATTTTTAAAAGCATTTTTAAAAAAAAAATTTTTAAAATTAATATTTTGAAAACTGCTTATTAAATTTTTTTCTAAAAATTTTAAATAAATGTATTTGCTGAATACCTATAAATTGGCGTTTTTGAATTTTTTTTTTAAATTTTTTTCAAAAAGTTTTTCAAAAAAAACTTTTTTTCTCAAAAACCGCTCCACAGATTTTTATAAATTTATTCTCATAAATTCAAGTTTATCCAAGAAATAAAATGGCGTACTTTTTTTTCAGCTCAAATCAGTTTAAGTATTTATTTAAGAATTTTGAAAAATTTATTTTTATCAAAATCTCAAACCCCTAGACCACTGTCACGCATTAGAGCAAGTTCGTGCGACCCAGTCGTGCATTTTATTTTTTACTGTGCGACAATGGGTGTGATAAGTGTGATATTTTTTTAAATACTAGATATGTATATATATCTGTCTTATAATTCAAATTAGCTGTTAGTTATATAATGATTATCAATATTGGTGTGGGCTAAACAAATAAATGAGAATTAAAAAAGAAGTAAGTTGTTACGAGGTAATGACTATTTTAACGTTTGCCCAGGGCGCTCATTGGATTCAGCGCACTGTGCATTTGCACCGCTTGCACGTATAGCTTGTCCAGCCCTGGATCTGGGACATAAAACTCGCTATGTTATGAAAACAAGCATTTTTATTGTTAAACATCTGTATAACTTTCACAATTAAATTTGGTTTGATTTAATTAATTGAATTAATTAAATTAATTTAATTAATTTCATTAATTTAATAAGTTCAATTATTTTAATTAATTTAATTTTATTAAATAAATTAATCAAAATTATTAAATTAATTCAATTAATTAAAATAATTAAATTAATTAAATTAATTAAATTAATTAAATTTATTAAATAAATTAAATTAATTAAATTAATTAATTAAATTAAATTAATTAAATTAATAAAAATAATTTAATTAATTTAATTAATTTAATTAATTAAATTAATTTAATTAATTTAATTATTTTAATTAATTTAATTAATTTAATTAATTTAATTTAGTTAATTAATTTAATTAATTTAATTTATTTAATAAATTTAATTAATTTAATTAATTTAATTATTTTAATTAATTGAATTAATTTAATAATTTTGATTAATTTAATTAATAAAATTAAATTAATTAAAATAATTGAATTTATTAAATTAATGAAATTAATTAAATTAATTTAATTAATTCAATTAATTAAATTAATTCAATTAATTAAATTGATTAAATCAAACCAAATTTAATTGTAAAAGTTATACAGATGTTTAACAATAAAAATGCTTGTTTTCATAACATAGCGAGTTTTATGTCCCAGATCCAGGGCCGGACAAGCTTTACGTGCAAGCGGTGCAAATGCACAGTGTGCTGAATCCAATGAGCGCCTTGGGCAAACGTTAAAATAGTCATTACCTCGTAACAACTTACTTCTTTTTTAATTCTCATTTATTTTTTTAGCCCACACCAATATTGATAATCATTATATAACTAACAGCTAATTTGAATTATAAGACATATATATATACATATCTAGTATTAAAAAAATATCACACTTATCACACCCATTGTCGCACAGTAAAAAAAAAACCTTACATACAAAGCTCGCTTAATAATAGATACCTACCTGCCAAGCTATATGCTATTTTTCTCTTTTAAAACACACAACACACTCTCCACAGTCCACAATCACCATCGCGTGTATGAGAATTTTATTTTATTTTCATAACCCACCCCTATGCAGTGTAACATAAAAAAATGTCAACAGCAAAAATACAAGCAATTAACAGTGTGCATGTTGCTAGCATGCGTGCGATGTCAGTACTTCTATATGAAATCGAAGTCAGCAATGTTACTTAAAAGAAATTCTGAGGTACAAAATTCATACTCATTTAAACAACAGCGTGCAAAATTAAAAGTTGCACCTATGAATTAAAATTCTTTTTTTTTTCAATTTTCCTTTTCTCTTTTTTCGGTTCTTGCCTGCCAGTTTCCATTAAAAAAAGAGTTTTTGACAGATACAGGTTAATCGGTGTAAGGTTGGTTGTTTGAAGAGCTATAGCGAGTAGGTTGAGTTGTGACAAGAAAAACATCGTTTGGGAGGGGGTCTATTCAAATCCGTTTAGCCAGTAGGCGCAATTTTCTAAAAACATGTCTTTAATTGGAACAAACATTTATTTAAAAAAAACGGTAACTCTTACAATGCCATGCCATATCCTTTTGTAAAGCCAGAAATCTCTTCATTTATTGTGTTTTTAAATAAAGCTATTTTAGTTTACCGTTTTCAAATTATTAAATTTCAAACTAAAAACTTTGACAAAAAAAAATTTCAAGCTAATTTTTTTCAAAATTGTATGTATTTAAGTATAATTTTTCATGTGAGAATTCAATGCTCTTATTAGTTTTGAGTCAGACACTGAAAGTGAAAACCGTATGGCTCTAGGACTTTTTGTTGCCAAGCTATTCAAAAATATCCCAACCAACTTGTTCATAAAAAACACAAACAAATTTGCATCACTGGTGCCATCTCGTAAGGCTAGATTTTCGTGTTTTTATGCAGAAATAGGTTCTTTTATTTTTGAATAGCTTGGTAAAAAAAAAATCCTAGAGACATACGGTTTTTAGTGTTGGACTTGAATCTAAAAAGAGCATTGAATTTTGATAAAAAATAAAATGCACGACTGGGTCGCACGAACTTGCTCCAATGAGTGACAGTGGTTTAGGGGCTTGAGATTTTGATAAAAATAAAATTTTCAAAATTCTTAAATAAATACTTAAACTAATTTGAGTTTAAAAAAAGTACGGCATTTTATTTCTTGGATAAATTTGAATTTATGAGATTAAATTTATAAAAATCTGTGGAGCGGTTTTTGAGAAAAAAAGTTTTTTTTGAAAAACTTTTTGAAAAAAATTTTCAAAAAATATTCAAAAACGCCAGTTCATAGGTATTCAGCAAATACATTTATTTAAAATTTTTAGAAAAAAATTTAATAAGCAGTTTTTAAAATATTAATTTTTTAAATTTTTTTTTAAAAATGCTTTTAAAAATACAAACAAATATTTTTCAAAAATATTGGTATGCAATACAAATTGAGCTATCTACAGCTATATGTGTGCGAAATTTCGAAAGAATCGGTTGAGTCGTTTTCGAGATAGTCGAAAGCAAAAAAAACGGTCCTATGGAAAGTACCGTTCTTAGCCATTTTTTAAAACTTTTTTTTCAGCCATATGATTGGTCGTATCTAAAAAGCAACACTGATTTTTTTAAATAGAAATCGTTAGAGCCGTTTTTGAGAAAAATAAGCTTTAACGTAACGGTTGTATGGCAGGTACCGTTATTTTTTGAGCTAAAAAAAAAATTTCAATTTCCCCTCTGTACAATACCTAAAAAAGTCTATATACCAAGTTTGAAGCAATTCGGCCTACCCGTTTGGGCTGTAGATCTCTATACATACAGACAGACAGACAGACAGACAGACAGACATACAGACGGACAGAAATTTTAGACCATCTTTTTTCGTCTTCGCTATCATCGTAATGTCATGTTTGGTTGTTATCTCAAAACTTTTTTTTTTCGACGAATGCATAACTTGCCTTATAGTACCTATAATCGCAAGTAAAAATAATACTTAATAAGGTAAAATTTTGGAAATTGTTATTTTTAAAAAATATTTTTTTTTACAATTTATGTCATGTTTTCAGAAAATTGTCCCTCCCGGCTAAACGGAAGGGAATAGACCCCCGTCCCAACCCAATCTATCAACTCGCTCTAGCTGTTTGGCACACCTTAAGTGAATCACTCTTCATAATAGCTTTCTTTTTGAAAATTCACAAACTGTACGTTACACAACCTACGGCAAAATCAAAAATGTTGTTCTCTTTCCAAAATCCCAATCATCATCATCATAATTATTAAAGAAATTATATTCACGAACAAAAGTTGAGACTTGAGAGCAGTTGTTCTATGTGCTATATTTTTCATATGGAAATGGATATTTAATGTAAGAGACCTATATACCGCAATTGAGGGCGCTAATGATAAAGCTTGCGCAGGACGCTAGTTTAGCTCGGGTCGTCCCTGCCCAGATCCCATGGCATCTGATCTTTGATCCATCTGATCTATTAAATTCCGAAACCGGCTAATTCACTGTGCACCATTCAACGAGCACAATTCACTGTAGGGACACTTCACTATGCACAATTCACTGTGGTACACAATTCACTGTGGCGGGCAATTAACTGTTTTCGACATCTCACAATTTTTGACCTGGTTTCAGTTTTTTTCAATAACAAAAAAAAATATTACAATTGAAACCAAAATCTGTTAGATTTTTGTTTTCTGTTTACAGATTTAATGCAAAAACTTTGTAAAGAATGATACTCAACTCTTTTAAGATTTAGGCATTGGGGACAGTTCACTGTGGTGGACAATTAACTCGCGCGTGCGAAGAGTACACCACAACGAAATGCACACGGTTAAGAGGCCTTTTCCTATATTTGAAGAAAATTCTTAAAAATGACTATATGGTTTGCAATTTTGTGAAGTCATTTGAGCCTATTTGGCAAAAATTTAAACGGCAAATGAAAGAACTGTTTATTATCTTTGAAACTACCAATTTTTGTTTGATATTTGGAATATAGCCCAAAATAATTAATTAAATGTATTGATGGATTTTCAGATTTCAGCTGAAACTGCTTATCGGTTCGCAATTTTTTACAACAACCACTTGTTGGATTTGATCAAATTTAATTTTATTTTAAAGTTAATAAAAGGATCTTTGAATTGACCAAAAATTATTTTAAAATACGGAAAAGCTTAAGAATTACATTGATTTGAAAAACTGTAAAAATACTCAGTTTTAATTTGGATTTTCAGACATTTATTATATGAATTTCTCTCCTGAAATGACGCATAAAAACGAATTGTTATTTCCAAATTAAAATTCAATCACTAGAATAAATCAATTTAAATATATTTTATATAAAACAATACATTTTAAACAACTCAGCAGAAAACAATATTTCACGAATTTTAGTTCAGGCACAAATCAGTGGATTATATTCTTTCTAAAAGTGGCCGCTAGAGTGAGGAAAATAAAAAAAAATCAATAGGATGTATTCAATTTGGCAGCAGGCAGTACGGCAGGTATACGAAATCCATGCAATGTGGTAGATATATTATATGTTTGTAAATTACTACTTGCATGTGTTTGTGTAATACGTGTTTGGTTATGTTTATTTACTGGTTCTAGGAATTGTGTGTGTTTATTTTATTTGATTGTGTTATTTTATGATTTCGGTGGTAATGTGCTTTTTCTTATTCGAACTCAGAATAAGATTTTAAGATTTGTGAAAAAAACTGTAAAATGAAATTACTTTCATAAATTTGGTTTGTTTGGGTGGCAGCATTTTATATACGTAGGTAAAAATTAATAAGCTGTAAGGCCCTGTTTTGGTAAAAAAAATACAATAGTTACATTATTCCAAACAGTAGTGTTTCAAAATAAAACGATTTCAAATTTAGGCAGAGCTTCGGCGTAAGATATTTTATTTTATACAATGAACAATTCTGAACAATTTAAACGGGGTTTTTATAATTCTGTTTTGTTACTTCAGCAAAAAAAAAAGGCATTGAACTTGAATATTTATGAAAAAAATAATAAAAGGTGATATGAATAAAATAATCTGAAAAATTATTATTTGAAGGAAGGAAAATGTAATATGAGTTATATGAGTTTTATGAATAAATCCTGAGTTTAACATTTTGTATGCATTTTGCATTTTTATATATACCTACGCCTTATATGACATTGAAAATAAAATAAAATGAAATGAAATATTATAAAATCATCCAACTTAGCAATAATTATGAACTTATTGAATTTGATTCAAAATAGGTTTTTATAGCCTTATAATAAAAATAAATATAAATATTTTGGCACAACTGCTCCAAGCGTGTCCTGGACCTGTGACTTGCGTTGATGTTCTGATGGAATGGAAGGCTTTTAATATAAGAAGAGAAATATTAAGTTTTAGTTTTTATTGATTACTTATATTTAATAGCAAATAAAACTTTAATTTATTTAAGTAAGCCTGACCCTTTTCTTATGTAGTTTTCTAAGAGGTGTGGCTCGAGATCTACGGTGTCCCATTTCTTAGTTTAATAAGTTATTGATTTTTATTTTTATTTAAAAAAAAGTTGGTACATATTTCGTTTGAATACAAAATAACTATTGTTATCATAAAACTCAGGTTAAAATAAAAATCAATGTCTTGGATCTGTTCAGGTAGTTTCTTTAATAAGAGGTAAAAAAAGGATTTAGGTAGTAGGTACGTAATCTATCATACAAAAATAATAGATTTTATTTTTGAAGAGTTATTCCACTACTTAGTTTTTATATGGATTAACAAAAACTACCTAAAACAATTAAAATTAATCCATTAACATTATAAATGTTGGTTAACTGTAATAATAAGTGGATTAATAATGCAAAATAATAGGTACCTATGTGTTGTTTTTTTTTATGAAACCTACCTTTGTACATAAAGTACAAAATCCTTTTTTTTATAGCTCTTCCGAAAGTAACTAGCTTAGCATATATGCAAGATAATAATTTTTATTGGAACCTGAGGCTTATGATTACAATATTTATTTTGTATTTAAGCAACTGTTAATAGTTCCGAAACAACCAACTGCCTCGGATATGGATGACCCTACTGATGACGACCCTAGCAAACGAAACAAGGACAACGAATTTCGGTTCTGCACGTGGAATGTCCGGACCCTTAACAGACCACGTGCAGCCGAACAATTAGTGGAAGCCCTAGATGGTGTCAAAGCCGACATCACAGCCATCCAAGAAGTGCGATGGGATGGTGAAGGCACAAGGAGGATGAAAAACTGTGACATCTACTACGGCAAGTGCTACAGGGCAAGAAACCAGCGGCTATTTGGATGCGGATTTGTGATAAGAGGAAGGCTTAGGCAAGAAGTCTTGGGGTTTCGTGGCATAAGCGAACGCATTGTCACAATCCGCATTAAATCCAAATTCAGCAACATCTCGCTGATCTGCGTCCACGCCCCCACAGAGGAAAAAGATGACACGACCAAAGAAGAATTCTACGATCTTCTCGAGAAGACGTATGATGAATGCCCGAAGTACGACACTAAGTTTATTCTTGGTGACTTCAACGCCAAAATCGGAAAGGAGGGTAACTTTGGCTCGACAGTCGGAAAGCATAGCCTGCACGACAATACTTCCGGTAACGGACACAGGCTAATCGACTTTGCTGCGGGGCGAAGTGTCATCTTAGCTAGCACATACTTCCCACACCTCAATATACACAAGGGGACCTGGCGGTCTCCTGATCAAAATACCGTCAACCAAATTGATCACATTGCGATTGATAGCAGACATGCCTCCAATGTCATGGATGTCCGCACTTTCCGAGGGGCCAACATAGACTCGGACCACTACCTTGTTGTAGCTAAAGTGCGAATGCGGATCTCAACCAGACCGCAGAATCGAACATCCACTGTGAGAAAGTTTGATGTTGCGAAGTTGCAATCGCAAGAGACCGCCACAACCTTTGCCAATCATGTCTCCTCTTATCTCTTGACAAGCCCGGCGCCTGCGCCAAACCCAGAGGCCCAGTGGCAGCATTGCAAAATGGCCATCAAAACCGCTGCCACGGATGTTTTGGGTTTCATTAAACGACCACAACGAAATACCTGGTTCGATGATGAGTGCAGGCTCGCACACTTGGCCAAAGACGAAGCCTATCATGCAGTTCTGAATGCCAGAACTAGAGCTACCAAGAGCGCTTTCCGTGCGGTATACCAGCAAAAGAGGAAATTGGAACATCGGCTTTTCAGAAGAAAAAAAAGAGAACTGGAAAAACGAATGGTTGAATCTATTGAGGGGTGCTACGGCAGAAGCAATGTTCGAAAGTTCTACCAAAGGGTAAAGCATTCGTCCAAGGGTTACAAAGCCCGAGCGGAAGGGCGGGAATGTCGTTGTAGATACACAGTCGGTGCTGAGAATTTGGAAAGAACACTTCTGCAGACTGTTAAACGGCGAAGACAGCCAACTAATCGCTGTCAGGCAGAATGATCCATTCGATTTGGATGATGATGAACAAAATTTCCGTCCTCCCGACCAAGAAGAAGTTCGGATAGCAATATCTAAACTAAAGTCCAACAAGGCTGCTGGAGCTGATGGCCTTACGGCTGAACTCTTCAAAGCAGCGGGAGATGACTTGGTGAGGAGCATACACCAACTCATCTGTACAATCTGGTCGGATGAAAGTATGCCTGACGAATGGAACCTCAGCATTGTGTGCCCTATCCACAAGAAAGGAGATACTCTAAACTGCGCCAATTACAGAGGTATAAGTCTCCTAAATGTCGCCTATAAAATCTTGTCGGCCATTCTGTGTGAACGTCTGAACCCTTTCGCACGTGAACTGATTGGCCCCTATCAGTGTGGTTTCAGGCCCGGTAAGTCAACCGTCGACCAAATTTTCACACTTCGGCAGATTTTGGAAAAGACCCAAGAATTCCAGATCGATACTCACCACCTCTTTATCGATTTTAAAGTCGCCTATAACAGCGTAAACAGGAACGAGCTATACAGAGCCATGTCGCTTCTTGGCATCCCTGCCAAACTCGTTCGATTGTGCAGGATGACTATGGAGAACTCTCGCTGCTCCGTCAAGGTTGGTAAGAACACCACCGACTCATTTAATGTCGAGAAAGGCTCACGACAGGGTGACGCGCTGTCATGTAACCTCTTCAACATCATTCTTGAGGCAATTGTACGCAACTCGCATGTCAACACCAGCGGTACGATTTTTTTTAGATCCGTTCAATTACTTGGCTATGCTGATGATATTGACATTATTGGAAGAACGAAGCGCGCTGTCAGTGGAGCATTCGCAAGTATTGAAGTGGAAGCGGCTCGAATGGGTCTGGCTGTAAATGAAGATAAAACAAAGTATATGCTGTCCTCGGGTGAAGTAGATAATCACCGTAGGCTCGGACAAAACGTCACAATGGACAGATATAACTTTGAGGTTGTCAAGGACTTTGTCTATTTGGGTTCCACTATAACCTCTCAGAACAACATCAGTGAAGAGATCAGTCGAAGAATCACTCTTGCCAATCGCTGTTTCTTCGGGCTAAGAAGGCATCTTAGTAGTAAAGCCCTCTCTCAAAGGACCAAGGAGACACTATACAAGACCCTTATCATCCCAGTCCTGCTGTATGGGGCAGAAGCGTGGACACTGACACAATCGGATGAATACAGGCTGGGGTGCTTTGAGAGAAAGATTCTTCGGGTGATATTCGGGCCTGTATGTATCAATGGAGTATGGAGGAGAAGATTCAATGACGAACTGTACGGGCTATACAGCGACATTGATTTGGTTAAGAAGCTGAAAATTCAGCGGCTTAGATGGCTGGGTCATGTGGAGCGTATGGACGAAAACGCTCCTGCCCGACGAGTCTTCAATTCCAACCCGGAGGGCCGACGCAGTTCTGGAAGACCCCATCTAAGGTGGCGCGATCAAGTGGTAAACGACCTCAACCAACTTGGTGTGCGCAACTGGAGGCCACTGGCTACGGACCGGCCTAGCTGGCGAGGAATGTTGGTTGAGGCCGTGGTCCACAATGGACTGTCTGCGCCACCTTAAGTAAGTAAGTAAGTATTTAAGCAACTGAATAGTTTTTATTTATTTCATTTACAAAACAATTAAGTGGCACTAAGCACTTTACTTGTTTATCTGTGTTATTTTTTGTGAAAACTACTTACCTACTTATATTTTTAAAATCAATTTAAAAATTATTTACTATTAAAACGAAGATATGGGACGCCGTCAAGTTCGAACCAGACCACTTAGCAAACTACATAAGAAAAGGGTCAGAAGTGCTCATTTAAAAAAGACGTAAGTTTTATTTACTATTCAAAAAAATTAATAAGAATAACACTTCATATTAATACTAAAACTAAATATTTCTATTATTTCTTAACATTCCACACAAATAGTAAGGAATCACGATTGGAAGCAAATGCTGATGGAAATATGTCTTTTGCAGAAGAAATTCCTCATCAAGCCGAATATCAAATGAATGAAGAAATTCCATATATGGTAGATGTTTTCGAAACTATCTCGCACACGGACTCTTCGGAAACTGGAAGCACGAAGACCCTGATAACAGAAAAGGAATCTCCTGCGATTGTCAACAACACGGACATTGAAGGACGAAGAATTTTTGAAATAGAATTTTTTTTTAATTTGTTAAAAACAATTGATCAACATTGTACTGAGTTCGGTTGCAGTGTAAGAAACATCTCGATATTATTTAATTAATTTAATTGCCTGTATTTTTGCTGTTGACATTTTTTATGTTACACTGCATAGAGGTGGGTTATGAAAATAAAATAAAATTCTCATACACGCGATGGTGATTGTGGACTGTGGAGAGTGTGTTGTGTGTTTTAAAAGAGAAAAATAGCATATAGCTTGGCAGGTAGGTATCTATTATTAAGCGAGCTTTGTATGTAAGGTTTTTTTTTTACTGTGCGACAATGGGTGTGATAAGCGTGATATTTTTTTAATACTAGATATGTATATATGGGTCTGGTTCAAAATCCCGAAAACCAAAATCCCGAAAGTTCAAAATCCCGAAAAATCAAAATCCCGAAAAATCAAATTCCCGAAAAATCAAAATCCCGAAAAATCAAAATCCCGAAAAATCAAAATCCCGAAAAAATCCCGAAAAAATCCCGAATAGCAATCAATACTGAAAAATCGGATTAGTGATGCAGGCAGGCGCCTGTGTCAACAGTTTTCATAATCAGCAGTACTTGGGTGGCCCGCTTAGCGGGTTCTTCGGATTTTAACTCCCTTTTTCGGGGACACACCCGCTCACGCAGCTTCGCTGCTCCGCTAAGGGTATGTAAATTTGTCAGGCAGGCGCCTGTGTCTGTAACATTTGTAATTAATTTGACCTGGGTGGCCGCTTCGCGGGATCTTTTGATTTTCTCCTCCTTTTTCGGGGGCACACCGCGCTCACGCAGCTTCGCTGCTCCGCTAAGGGTATGTAAATTTGTCAGGCAGGCGCCTGTGTCTGTAACATTTGTAATTAATTTGACCTGGGTGGCCCGCTTCGCGTGATCTTTTGATTTTCTCCTCCTTTTTCGGGGGCACACCACGGTCACGCAGCTCCGCTGCTCCGCTAAGGGTATGTAAATTTGTCAGGCAGGCGCCTGTGTCTGTAACATTTGTAATTAATTTGACCTGGGTGGCCCGCTTCGCGGGATCTTTTGATTTTCTCCTCCTTTTTCGGGGGCACACCGCGCTCACGCAGCTTCGCTGCTCCGCTAAGGGTATGTAAATTTGTCAGGCGGGCGCCTGTGTCTGTAACATTTGTAATTAATTTGACCTGGGTGGCCCGCTTCGCGGGATCTTTTGATTTTCTCCTCCTTTTTCGGTAGCACACCGCGCTCACGCAGCTTCGCTGCTCCGCTAAGGGTATGTAAATTTGTCAGGCAGGCGCCTGTGTCTGTAACATTTGTAATTAATTTGACCTGGGTGGCACGCTTCGCGGGATCTTTTGATTTTCTCCTCCTTTTTCGGGGGCACACCGCGCTCACGCAGCTTCGCTGCTCCGCTAAGGGTATGTAAATTTGTCAGGCAGGCGCCTGTGTCTGTAACATTTGTAACTAATTAGCTTTTTATCATTCGGGATTTTGAACATTCGGGATTCAGATTTTTCGGGATTTTGATTTTTCGAGATTTTGATTTTTCGGGATTTTGATTTTTCGGGATTTTGTTTTTTCAGGATTTTGAACTTTCGGGAATTTGATTTTCGGGATTTTGAACGGATCCCATGTATATATATCTGTCTTATAATTCAAATTAGCTGTTAGTTATAATGATTATCAATATTGGTGTGGGCTAAAAAAATAAATGAGAATTAAAAAAGAAGTAAGTTGTTACGAGGTAATGACTATTTTAACGTTTGCCCAAGGCGCTCATTGGATTCAGCGCACTGTGCATTTGCACCGCTTGCACGTAAAGCTTGTCCGGCCCTGGATCTGGGACATAAAACTCGCTATGTTATGAAAACAAGCATTTTTATTGTTAAACATCTGTATAACTTTCACAATTAAATTTGGTTTGATTTAATCAATTTAATTAATTGAATTAATTTAATTAATTGAATTAATTAAATTAATTTAATTAATTTCATTAATTTAATAAATTCAATTATTTTAATTAATTTAATTTTATTAATTAAATAAATCAAAATTATTAAATTAATTCAATTAATTAAAATAATTAAATTAATTAAATTAATTAAATTTATTAAATAAATTAAATTAATTAAATTAATTAACTCAATTAAATTAATTAAATTAATTAAAATAATTAAATTAATTAAATTGATTTAATTAATTAAATTAATCAAATTAATTAAATTAATTAAATTAATTAAATTAATTAAATTAATTAAATTAATTAAATTAATTAAATTAATTAAATTAATTAAATTAATTAAATTAATTAAATTAATTAAATTAATTAATTGACCTTGGTCATTGGCACACAATTTTCGAAGTGTAAAACCTGCAGTTTTAAGTCCATTTAATTCATCGTCCATTTCAATGGTTTGAGACAGGCTGTTCGCTGTTGGACCCTGTCACTACATCATCCACATAGAAGTTTGTTTTTAAGACATCTGCATCAATGTTTGAGTAGGTTTCATCCCTTTGTTGAAAACTTTGTGGCCTTTGGTGTTTAATAAATGCCGTCACGAACGGCCTCCTTGATCTCTTGTAACAAAAAATTAGTCCTTGTTTTGTTATTTGTAAATTTCAAAGTTTGCACTTTTATTGTTTGTATCACCAACCACCTTAGATGAGAATTTACAATAAATTTTGTCCCTTTCTTCTTATTTTATTAATGAAGTGGTCTGTCCAAAAATGAAGGTAAAAAAACCAAAACCAAAATCATCAAGATGCGATAGGGCCAAAAAAATCTGCTATCAGAGGCCAACTTCTGCAAACATTTTGTGGCCAAGTGTATTGCTGCTGTTGTCCCGTATGTGACAGTGTTGAGTTAATACACTTCAAGCTCTTCTGAAGGATGGTTTCACCAAAAATCGTTCTGGTCGGCGAGAATTGGGCGATATGTTTTCTCGATGTCTGCTGTAAAAACGTATCTGTGACGACGAAATCGAAGAAGAGTTGTAAATAATTCATCTTGGACGGTAGGCCTGGTCGATGGCAAGTCGTTAAGTGAGATGTTGTTAGTTTTTGCGGAAGCATCAAAGACCACTCGTAGCTTTGTTGTTGTTCTGTCCGGCTTGAGGACACAGTGTTGAGGTAGAAAGTAGTGCATTCGATGAAGTTGAGGAAGGTCGATTTTGTCCATGTGTCCGAGGTGGATATATTCTTCAATAAACTTTGTATATTGTTCCTTGAGGATATTTTGCCTTGATAGTTTCTTTTCCAGCGAATTAAATCTTTGAAGTGCAAGGCCTTTTGCTGCTCCCAGGGCACGGTTATCTGCCTTCAAAGGGGATACATTGTAACTCAAAATTTCTGGTAGTGCTTTCTGCGAAATGTTTTTCGCATTTTCTGTCTTCAGCTGTGAAAGACTCCTTTGGTGACTGAATTTCTTCTACCTTGCAGATTTTGTAGCTCGTCTTCGATGGAGGAGATACCGCAAGTTGATGACTGTGGACGTTTGCCTTTGATTTAACCCGTAATTATCCACCCAAGATGTGTGTTTTGTAGAATTGGAAGTCCTCTTCCCATGTTGATCTGCCCAGCCATCAGAAAGTGATGGCATATTTCTGCTCCAAGCAAAATGTCGATTGGTCCATGCTCGTTAAAATCGGTGTATGCTAATTTTATTTCGGTAGGGATGTGCCAAAAAGTGGTGTTGGTCTTACGAGCGGGTTGATTTGGAGAAAATTGTCGTAAAACAAAGGCCTCTAGATTGGTGCCGAAGTCGGATGTCCTGGATTTTAATTTCAGATTTACTCTCTTGTTTGCTTGTTAGTTCCCTCTTTAATTCCAAGAATTCTCATGGTTTCGGTGAATTCAGGAATTTTTAACCTTTTTGATAGTCTTTCTGTAATGAAATTGTGTTGGGAGCCAGAGTCAAGTAATGCTTGGCAGTTTATGATGGTGCCTTTATTGTCTTCTACGCTAACAAGAGCAGTGCTGAGAAAAACGTAACTTCACTACTTCTTAGCTAGCTACTGATGTTGCGCATGTGATTGGTGCTACTGCTGTGTTTGATGTTGATGATCCCTTTTCTTGTCTGTGTGCATTAAAATAATTAAATCAATTAAATTAATTAAATTAATTGAATTAAGTAAATTTAAATTAATTAAATTATTTAAATTAATTTAAATTTTCCCATGCCACTTTCAGCCAAAGATACCGCTAGCGATGTTGTCCATTAACACTGAGCACGAAAAACATGTACGGGTGCAGATATCGGCACTTAATTAAAAAGAAAGAAGGTAGATTCTGCTTAATGCAAGCAGTAAAAATATAAGAGAAATACAAGAAATGCAAAAAGTTAAAAATTGATTAAAATCCACTGAATAAAAATAAGTGGGAAACCTTTAGAGCCTTTAGTTTGAACGATATAATCTTGTGTAAGATTTTGTCAAAGGCCTTTGCTAAAGTCAATAGCAATGACGTCGAATTCCTTTTTTTTCTATTGAATTGGGAGTATACGAAATGAACTTCGTTAAGTTGGTTGTAGTAGAAATAGCTTTAAGAAACCCGATTTTGCAATAAATTTTATTTTTGTTTTTCATTGAATTAAGAGTAAACGAAACTAACTCCATTTAGTTGGTTGTGTTAGATCTACCTTAAGGAAACCCGTTTTGTTAAGTTGAAATAGGGACTTGCAATGAAAGTTAACGTTATCGAAGACAATACAATCGAAATGTTTTTGAATGCAAGATAATTTGTCGATCGGCCTTTCATTACAGATATCCTCTGAAGAACCTTTTTTGTAAGTTGGTATGATGTAAGAATCCTGTTTAGTATGCAGAGCATACGAGTGAGTAGACATATTGGTGTCTCACTCTGCACTATATCTAGTGCAACTCTTCTACTAATTTATATACGCTTTACGCTTATGTACAAAGAAATGAAATATTAGTTTTTCAGTTAGTAATCTGAGTTGTGAGAGCAAGGTACGGGCGAGCTAGCGCTAGCAATATTTAATAAGGGTTGGGTTTTTTAGCAATATTTGTCCCAACGTTAAAAAGTGACGTGTTTTATTTCGTTCGGAAGTAACTTTGATTTAGATATACATTTTGGTCGATCGAACCAAATATGAAATAGTTACCTATGGATATCTACGGCCCGCGAGCTAAATGAAAACTGCCTTTTCTTTTTTTTTTTGTTTCCTTTCAAAAAAATGTGTTTGAGCGGAGCGAGTTTTTTCAAAATAGCAATAATAATTTAAAAGAATGAAAAATATTCCATTAAGGTGACATCAATTGTGCAGCGGGGCAAGGAAGAACACAACCATCATGTCAAGCTAATAAGGGAGTATTTTTTATTTTACGCATATCCATAATACAGTTTTTTCAGAGAAAATTTACGCACCTAGGCTGTACGAACATAGCAGTATTTTTATTTGCGTATTCATAATGAATCGTTCTTAGAAACAAAATTGACACGCCAGCCTATGTGCGACCATAGCAAGCAGTGCTTGCCAAGCACACTGCATCTCAGTGATGTGTCAACTCGGTTTAATAAACCGAGTCAAACCGAGTTGTGCCCAAACGGAGTTAACTCGGTTTATATTTGTCCAAACCGAGTTGGTGCACCAACCAAAGAAACGAACCAATAACCGTCAATTAATGCAAACCGACTTGAACATAATCAAAACTACCCTCTTTTAGTTGCCGTTTGTACCAAACAAAATCCAACTCGGGTTAACTCGGTTTGCGAATTGTTCGGTTTGGCACACAGTAACCTAACCGGTTGTGGCTCGGTTTCTCCCATCGTTCGTTCACATTATGTATGTAACTCGGTTTGAATATTCAACTTACCTATTCGTTACAACCCGAGTCGAGTCCAATCGATTTGGTTTTAGTTTTTTTAATAGGTAGACGGAGACGGTAGCCAACATAACTCGGTTTAAATGTTTTGTTTACCTATTCGTGTTAGAAATGAAATTTCGTTAAAGTAAAAGTAACCCGAGTCAAATCAAACCGAGTTGCACTGCCAATTGCGTCAAACCGAGTTGCTTTTATTTTAAAGAGTTGCAATCTAATTGAATATCTGAATTCATATTGGTTTTTTTCTTCGGTTTTGTGTGAGTTAACTGTGAATAAACGTACTTATTTTATTGATGTGTTCTACTGTTTTTAGTTTGATTTTTTAATATTTATTTTATTTTTAATAGTTTTAATATTATGTTGCTTTTTTAGTATATTGTTTTTTGTTTCATAAATTCAATTTGAATAAATTTTTTCTATTTTAATTGAAAAATTTGCTTTGTTTTTATTTTCCAAATCAAAGGAACGACGGAAAAAAATCAAAAAAATTTGTTTATAAACCGAGTTAGCTAACTCGGTTTGCAACTCGGTTTGATCAAAATCCAACTCGGTTTAACTCGGTTTGAGATTTTTTCGGTTTGTCACATCACTTGCATCTGCAAACAAACCAGACTATGTGCAAAGCAAAACAACAAAAAGCAAACAGCCGCTGCGCGAAAATGAGCTGATATACAAATCAATAGAGTGAGCGTGCCACACATTTGCCAGTCTGTGTGTGAGCACATAACAAACACAAAATAAGCAAGTCAAACCACATTAGGTATTATCAGCGCTGCAGCTGAAAAAAAAAATCGGTGTGCCAACTTTTATTCAGTTCAAACAAAACTATTTCAGCTGTCCTGGTAGATGTTGTTCTGCCCTTCCGAGCAGAAAGCGCGATGATAAAAACGATGAAAGATATAAACATTTTGAACACAAATCGATAAAAGATGACAACATGTATGATTTTTGAAATAAACTTAGAAAACTGCGCATACGCATGCACGACTGAGTCGCACGAACTTGCTCTTATGCTGGCTACTCGCCTTTGTATTAAAAAATAATTTTTTTGGAAACCTGTAATATATTTTGACGGTTGGGTGCTGTATGAATAGGGTAGACCCTGATTGGTATCATCATGGCGATACCCAGCGTTGCAACTGTCTCATACGCATCAATTGTGCTTATTTTACCTCCAAGTGGAAGCCATCGGGTACTGGTCTTGTCCACCCGGACTTGACTTGCTGAACTTATAAGCGCGAGTGTTGAGTGTTGGGTAGCAGTTTATTCTGTACGAACCCCTCAGAAAGCAAGCGAGCGCCGGATGAGCTTCCAATTAAGTGAACCAACGGCGACGCTTACAGACAGTATGGTAGGCACCCCATTGAGCTACTTCGACATATTCGGAGCTCAGGTCTTTGGGTCCTTTCACTACTATTAGTCAGGGTAGTGAAATAGTGAAGGACCAACGGTAGCTCTCACATCCCCGTAGTGGGTTACTGACTCTGGATTTCTCCAGCTCCTTTTGTCCAAGAGAGCAGCATAGGGCCTGGTCCCCCAGGTTGGGGGTTGTGCGTCGGGGTAACTTCCCTACCACGTAAAAAACCTCTTGTTCCGAAACAGCCAACTGCCTCGGATATGGATGACCCTACTGATGACGACCCTAGCAAACGAAACAAGGACCACGAATTTCGGTTCTGCACGTGGAATGTCCGGACCCTTAACAGGCCACCTGCCGCCGAACAATTAGTGGAGGCCCTAGATGGTGTCAAAGCCGACATCACAGCCATTCAAGAAGTGCGATGGGATGGTGAAGGCACAAGGAGGATGAAAAACTGTGACATCTACTACGGCAAGTGCTACAGGACAAGAAAACAGCGGCTATTTGGATGCGGATTGGTGATAAGAGGAAGGCTAAGGCAAGAAGTCTTGGGGTTTCGTATCATAAGCGAACGCATTGTCACAATAAATAATTAGTTGAATAGTAGAACAATAACGATGACTCTAGTATATTAAGTTTCTATAACACAATATAACACCATTAGAATTGAGTCGTCACAAATTAAAACAAATAAAAAAACTTTTTTTTTTTAAACTTTTTAATTTATTTGTTTACAATGAATGCATTTCGACCAGTGTACTGGCCATCATCAGCAACACGAATGAGACATAAAGCTTTCACTCATATAAACAACAACAAAACATTATAATAATCTATATAAAAACAAAATTGGAAGGTACTTGAAGGTTAAAGCAGTAACGATGTGAACAATGATTGGGCAAATTAAGTGAACATAAATGGAAAGACTATATTGACAATGCGTTAGATTAATAACTTAAGAGTAAAAGAGAAAGTATTTTAGAAGCAATTGAATAAGAATGAATCTACATTTCCATTATCTGTGTTTAATGCAGAGGTGTCATTATAGATGTAGAAGCTTTCAGTTGCATCAAGCTTACTGCTGTTTGAGACGCTTGCGAGTAGTCGAACATCATTTAAAGTTAATGGCAAATGCTGTTCTTGAAGTGCATGTGCTGCGATCGCCTTCTTTGGATCGTTGTTTTTAATGCATTGTCACAATCCGCATTAAATCCAAATTCAGCAACATCTCGCTGATCTGCGTCCACGCCCCCACGGAGGAAGAAGATGACACGACCAAAGAAGAATTCTACGATCTTCGCGAGAAGACGTATGATGAATGCCCGAAGTACGACACTAAGTTTATTCTTGGTGACTTCAACGCCAAAATCGGAAAGGAGGGTAACTTTGACTCGACAGTCGGAAAGCCTAGCCTGCACGACAACACTTCCGGTAACGGACACAGGCTAATCGACTTTGCTGCGGGGCGAAATTTCATCTTAGCTAGCACATACTTCCCACACCTCAATATACACAAGGGGACCTGGCGGTCTCCTGATCAAAATACCGTCAACCAAATTGATCACATTGCGATTGACAGCAGACATACCTCCAGTGTCATGGATGTCCACACCTTCCGAGGGGCCAACATAGACGCGGACCACTACCTTGCTGTAGCTAAAGTGCGAATGCGGATCTCCACCAGAGCGCAGAATGGAACATACACTGTGAGAAAGTTTGATGTTGCGAAGTTACAATCGCAAAAGACCACCACAACCTTTGCCAATCATGTCTCCTCTTATCTCTTGACAAGTCCGGCGCCTGCGCCAAACCCAGAGGCCCAGTGGCAACATTGCAAAATGGCCATCAAAACTGCTGCCACGGACGTTTTGGGTTTCATCAGGTGACCGCAACGAAACACCTGGTTTGATGATGAGTGCAGGCTCGCTCACTTGGCCAAAGACGAAGCCTATCATGCAGTTCTGAATGCCAGAACTAGAGCTGCCAAGAGCGCTTCCCGTGCGGTTTCCCAGCAAAAGAGGAAAGAGGAACATCGGCTTTTCAGAAGAAAAAAAAGAGAACTGGAAAAACGAATGGTTGAATTGTGATGCTTTTTATACTAAGGCTGAGGTGAGCTCGCCGGTGTCCAAGTTGTTCCCAATGAAAAGCAATAAAAACTTGGGTAGGAAGTTCAGAACTCCGTTTAAAATCTTTTTATTTGTCTTGCTGGTATTTTATTTTACAATTTTATTACAAATTATTATGCTTAAATAATCAAAATAACATGGTATTTTATATTCGGTTTTTGTTTCCTAAAGCAAATATTCTTGTAACATTAATTAACACGGTATTTCATATATACAGCTCTGGTTTTACTCTTGACTTAAAAAAATATACTAATAATAACATAACAAGGTATTTCATATATGGCCCTGGCAATGCAAACCAAGGAAAAATCGTTTTGATCGGCTGGCAACAGCTTCTCGGCCCAAACTATACTTACTAAAGTAGAGCAAGGGAAAAATCGGTTGGAGAGAGGCTCCGGCCCTGGCAATTCAAACCAAGGAAAAATCGTTTTGATCGGCTGGCAATAGCTTCTCGGCCCAAACTATACTTACTAAAGTAGAGCAAGGGAAAAATCGGTTGGAGTGAGGCTCCGGCCCTGGCAATGCAAACCGAGGAAAAATCGGTTGATCAGCTGGCAATAGCTTCTCGGCCCAAGCTATACTTTATTAAAGTAGAGCGAGGGAAAAATCGGTTGGAGTGAGGCTCCGGCCCTGGCAATTCAAACCAGGGAAAAATCGGTTGATCGGCTGGCAATAGCTTCTCGGCCCAAGCTATATTTATTAAAATAGAGCAAGGGAAAAATCGGTTGGAGAGAGGCTCCGGCCCTGGCAATTCAAACCAGGGAAAAATCGGTTGATCAGCTTGCAATAGCTTCTCGGCCCAAGCTATATTTATTAAAATAGAGCAAGGGAAAAATCGGTTGGAGAGAGGCTCCGGCCCTGGCAATTCAAACCAGGGAAAAATCGGTTGATCAGCTGGCAATAGCTTCTCGGCCCAAACTATACTTACTAAAGTAGAGCAAAGGAAAAATCGGTTAGGAGAGAGGCCCCTTTTTACGGTGATACACCAAAAAGTTTGGATAACTAACTATGTACCCCTTGAGTAAAAAAGGTACTCTGTTAGTTCCCTGGTTTTCTTTCTTCAGTACTCTGGATTGGTACTTTTATTTCAACTGGAAGGCAGAAGACAATTTTGGCTACTAAATTGCCTTCCCTATGTCATATTGTCCTACAGCTACTAAGTGTGAGTTGTAAGAATGCAATATAAACTCACATGTCTCGTATGGCTGACAAGTAAACTATGCTGATTGCATTATACACACATAATGACTCAAACTGGTTCAGCCTAATAGCAGCTATGGTAAGTTGGTGGCTGATTGTTGAAAATAGAACGGTGGATAGCAGGGGCAGTCTGCATTGATACACTTATGACACAAACTGGTTCGGCAAGGTAGGTCGGTGGCTGGTGGTTACAAATAGAACGGTGGGTAGCAGGGGTGGTAGGCATTGAATTGCTTAACAGGCAAATACAGTGTCTGGTATATTCACTGTAGGTAGACAGGCGGTTGATGGCTTTGGTTGAATTCGCAGGTAGCGGGGGTGCGATCTGGTGTGCCAATGAATCGGTGGCACTGGGTCGGTGGGTAAATGTTGAGTCGATCTTTATTTTTAGGCGGCTACACTGGTCGGCTGGTGTGGATTAATAATAATATAATATTAATATATTAATATCCATGAGCGTGTAACACTTCGTTACACTCCCCTCTTTCTTCGGAGACGGGATCCTTCTCATCTGGAATTAGATTTTTTTGTGGTTTTTTTTTTTTTTTTTTTTTTTTTTATATATATTTTTTTTTCTTATTCCATCAAAACTAAACAATAATAATAATAAAGCAAAATTCATGGTTGCTGGACCGCAAACAGGCGATAGTGTTGTTTGCCTGAGGGTTTGTCCCGAAGGGCAATCCCGGGGTCAAAAACCTGTCCCTGATCTTCAATCGGTGGTTGTGGGCTGGGTTGCACTACTGCAAGGGCGGTTATGGCCGATCCTTGGATGTCATGGCTACAAGACGGTGTACGGTTCGGCTGTTGAGGTAAAAACTGCCTCAGGGAAAGGACGTGTTGACTTCGTGGCGGCGGAGTTATCGGCATCGGGTGCGGTGTTGGTAGTTTCGCCGTGACATCTGGTTTTCGGGGTATTAGCTGCTGCGGTGAAAGGACGGGTTGACTTTGTGGCGGCGGGGTTATCGGTATCGGGTGCGGTGTCGGTGGTTTCGCCGTAACATCTGGTTTTCGGGGTATTAGCTGCTGCGGTGAAAGGACGGGCTGACTTTGTGGCGGCGGGGTTATCGGTATTGGGTGCGGTATCGGTAGTTTCTTTTGATTAAGAAGAACGTGGGGTTGCTCAGGATTACTTGGTTCTTCGTTTATGATCTTCTTCATAACGGAATTAAGCGGGTCATAGCTTTGTTTGTAAGGTAGCTCGGTTTCCAGCTGGATATGAGGCGGCGCTACGTTTGAACTACCTGAGGTCTTTTCAAATTTTAGCAGTTCTGGTCTCAAGGAGTTGTCCCAGGTTTCTTGCTGACTCCTCGTTAGATGGGACATCCCAGAACAGATATAGTTCTCTTCGCCTCCCTGCGGTGACCTTATCGGGATGAAAAATCGGGGATCATGTCCCATGGGAGCGTTTACTGCAGCTACGGAATTCCGGTGGCATTGACAATCCTTTGTCCATCTGCCATCTTCCCCGCAGAAAGAGCAAAATAAGCGGAAAGGCCTGCGACAGTTTTCTTTCCTATGCCCTCGCTGTTTGCAATTCCAGCAATGAGTTTGTCGGTCGTAGCGGACTGTTGATGGACCAGTGCGAGGAAACGGGTTGGTAGGTGGAGAAGGCAATGGTCGTATGTTTCGGTCGTCACTTTTGATGGCCTCAAATTCTTCGGCTAAGAGGGCCAACTCGTCTAAAGTGGTGAACTCTTTCCTGCGGATATATAATCGGTATTCCGGCCGGAGGTTGTTGAATATACGATCAATACTATCGTCAATAGACATGAGAGGGTGTTGTCGGATGAGATACTGGACGGAGAACAAATATTCCTTGGCCTTTTCTCGCGGGCCCTGGCGCCGGCGAAAGATCTCGTCCCCCAGCTTCTGGTGGTGCCTCGCTGGCAGAAAATGTTGGAGGAATGACTTCCGAAATTGCTCCCATGTCTGCAAGCTGTCACTTTTGATCCGGAGCCACTCCAACGCGGTACCTCTAAAGATTTCTGGCAAGGTTCGTAATACATCATCGGGCGGTATATTGTAACAACGCGTGAGATCGGTTATTCTCTCCATAAATTCTAGAGGGTCAAACCGCAGGCCCCATTTCCTCACTGTATTCATGAACTCGGCTTCGTAACTCAACGTGAGTCGGCCGCTGGGCGGTGCACAAGGTTCCTGGCCAGAGGAGCCATATCTGGGGGCAACAAACCGGTTGGCCGCTGACGGTACGAATGCGGTAAACGGTGTGTATTGGTCTCGTCTAGTCTGGCCGTACGTGGGGTCAACAACCCGGTCGGCCGTATAACTATTGCAGTTATTCGGAATGAGCGAAACACTGCTTCCTGGTGGACAAAATCCCGGTAGTGGAAATTTCGGTGACAAGCCGCTTGCAATGACGCTCGTCGAAACTCTGGAGGGCTCGGTGGGCGGGACTATTTTATTGTCTGGTTCCTGGATCTTCTCTTCCGACAGTGATTGTGAAACGTCCATAAGTGGTTTGGGCTCGTTGGAAGATAAGACCCTTTCGACCCTTTGTTCAACGTGCTCTGCCCACTGGTTACACAAATCCTGGGTCGACCCATGGTTTCGGACTTTTTTCAAATATCTCCTCAGGCGTTTCCGGAGGTCGAGTACGTTTCCGCCCGTAGCCAAATTTTGTGAGCTTAGCATCGTGATTAGTTCATCCTTTCTTAAAAAAGAAATAAACCCGAGATTTTTAAAGGGGTTGCATTCGTCGGCGGCTTGGTCTTCGCTCTCAGATCCGGACATGACGTGGCTGGTATTGGTGCTGTCGGTCGGTAGCAGGAGTTGGTGTTGGCGGGCGGCTTTTGAAATTTCTTTATCCATTTCGGCGGTCTCTGCTGGAGGTTGTTCGTTGGAGAAGTCTTCCGTATTTATTGTAGGGAGAGGGTTGCTGGACTTCATGGTGGGTGGTCGGTGGTCGCGGTCGGTGGTACCTTCGGAAAATTCCTGGTCGGTCGGCGGTCGGAATTCGGTTGAACTTTCCTCAGGTCCCTGCTCGGGCGCCAATGTGATGCTTTTTATACTAAGGCTGGGGTGAGCTCGCCGGTGTCCAAGGTGTTCCCAATGAAAAGCAATAAAAACTTGGGTAGGAAGTTCAGAACTCCGTTTAAAATCTTTTTATTTGTCTTGCTGGTATTTTATTTTACAATTTTATTACAAATTATTATGCTTAAATAATCAAAATAACATGGTATTTTATATTCGGTTTTTGTTTCGTAAAGCAAATATTCTTGTAACATTAATTAACACGGTATTTCATATATACAGCTCTGGTTTTACTCTTGACTTAAAAAAATATACTAATAATAACATAACAAGGTATTTCATATATGGCCCTGGCAATGCAAACCAAGGAAAAATCGTTTTGATCGGCTGGCAACAGCTTCTCGGCCCAAACTATACTTACTAAAGTAGAGCAAGGGAAAAATCGGTTGGAGAGAGGCTCCGGCCCTGGCAATTCAAACCAAGGAAAAATCGTTTTGATCGGCTGGCAATAGCTTCTCGGCCCAAACTATACTTACTAAAGTAGAGCAAGGGAAAAATCGGTTGGAGTGAGGCTCCGGCCCTGGCAATGCAAACCGAGGAAAAATCGGTTGATCAGCTGGCAATAGCTTCTCGGCCCAAGCTATACTTTATTAAAGTAGAGCGAGGGAAAAATCGGTTGGAGTGAGGCTCCGGCCCTGGCAATTCAAACCAGGGAAAAATCGGTTGATCGGCTGGCAATAGCTTCTCGGCCCAAGCTATATTTATTAAAATAGAGCAAGGGAAAAATCGGTTGGAGAGAGGCTCCGGCCCTGGCAATTCAAACCAGGGAAAAATCGGTTGATCAGCTTGCAATAGCTTCTCGGCCCAAGCTATATTTATTAAAATAGAGCAAGGGAAAAATCGGTTGGAGAGAGGCTCCGGCCCTGGCAATTCAAACCAGGGAAAAATCGGTTGATCAGCTGGCAATAGCTTCTCGGCCCAAGCTATACTTACTAAAGTAGAGCAAAGGAAAAATCGGTTAGGAGAGAGGCCCCTTTTTACGGTGATACACCAAAAAGTTTGGATAACTAACTATGTACCCCTTGAGTAAAAAAGGTACTCTGTTAGTTCCCTGGTTTTCTTTCTTCAGTACTCTGGATTGGTACTTTTATTTCAACTGGAAGGCAGAAGACAATTTTGGCTACTAAATTGCCTTCCCTATGTCATATTGTCCTACAGCTACTAAGTGTGAGTTGTAAGAATGCAATATAAACTCACATGTCTCGTATGGCTGACAAGTAAACTATGCTGATTGCATTATACACACATAATGACTCAAACTGGTTCAGCCTAATAGCAGCTATGGTAAGTTGGTGGCTGATTGTTGAAAATAGAACGGTGGATAGCAGGGGCAGTCTGCATTGATACACTTATGACACAAACTGGTTCGGCAAGGTAGGTCGGTGGCTGGTGGTTACAAATAGAACGGTGGGTAGCAGGGGTGGTAGGCATTGAATTGCTTAACAGGCAAATACAGTGTCTGGTATATTCACTGTAGGTAGACAGGCGGTTGATGGCTTTGGTTGAATTCGCAGGTAGCGGGGGTGCGATCTGGTGTGCCAATGAATCGGTGGCACTGGGTCGGTGGGTAAATGTTGAGTCGATCTTTATTTTTAGGCGGCTACACTGGTCGGCTGGTGTGGATTAATAATAATATAATATTAATATATTAATATCCATGAGCGTGTAACACTTCGTTACAGAATCTATTGAGGGGTGCTACGGCAAAAGCAATGTTCGAAAGTTCTACCAAAGGGTAAAGCATTCGTCCAAGGGTTGCAAAGCCCGAGCGGAAGCATGTTGAGACAAGGGTGGGAATATCGTTGTAGATACACAGTCGGTGCTGAGAATTTGGAAAGATCACTTCTGCAGACTGTTAAACGGCGAAGACAACCAACTAATCGCTGTCAGGCAGAATGATCCATTCGATTTGGATGATGAAGAACAAAATTTCCGTCCTCCCGACCAAGAAGAAGTTCGGATAGCAATATCTAAACTAAAGTCCAACAAGGCTGCTGGAGCTGATGGCCTTACGGCTGAACTCTTCAAAGCAGCGTGAGATGACTTGGTGAGGAGCATACACCAACTCATCTGTACAATCTGGTCGGATGAAAGTATGTCTGACAAATGGAACCTCAGCATTGTGTGCCCTATCCACAAGAAAGGAGATACTCTAAGCTGCGCCAACTACAGAGGTATAAGTCTCCTAAATGTCGTCTATAAGATCTTGTCGGCCATTCTGTGTGAACGTCTGAACCCTTTCGCACGTGAACTGATTGGCCCCTATCAGTGTGGTTTCAGGCCCGGTAAGTCAACCGTTGACCAAATTTTCACACTTCGGCAGATTTTGGAAAAGACCCAAGAATTCCAGATCGATACTCACCACCTCTTTATCGATTTTAAAGTCGCCTATGACAGCGTAAACAGGAACGAGCTATACAGAGCCATGTCACTTGTTGGCATCCCTGCCAAACTCGTTCGATTGTGCAGGATGACCATGGAGAACTCGCGCTGCTCCGTCAAGGTTAGTAAGAACTCCACCGACTCATTTAATGTCGAGAAAGGCTTACGACAGGGTGACGCGCTGTCATGTAACCTCTTCAACATCATTCTTGAGGCAATCGCACGCAACTCGCATGTCAACACCAGCGGTGCGATTTTTTTTAGATCCGTTCAATTACTTGGCTATGCTGATGATATTGACATTATTGGAAGAACGAAGCGCGCTGTCAGTGAAGCTTTCGCAAGTATTGAAGTGGAAGCGGCTCGAATGGGTCTGGCTGTAAATGAAGATAAAACAAAGTATATGCTGTCCTCGGGTGAAGTAGATCATCACCGTAGGCTCGGACAAAACGTCACAATGGACAGATATAACTTTGAGGTTGTCAAGGACTTTGTCTATTCAGAACAACATCAGTGAAGAGATCAGTCGAAGAATCACTCTTGCCAATCGCTGTTTCTTCGGGCTAAGAAGGCATCTTAGTAGTAAAGTCCTCTCTCAAAGGACCAAGGAGACACTATACAAGACCCTTATCATCCCAGTCCTGCTGTATGGGGCAGAAGCGTGGACACTGACACAAACGGATGAATACAGGCTGGGGTGCTTTGAGAGAAAGGTTCTTCGGGTGATATTCGGGCCTGTATGTATCAATGGAGTATGGAGGAGAAGATTCAATGACGAACTGTACGGGCTATACAGCGACATTGACTTGGTTAAGAAGAAGAAAATTCAGCGGCTTAGATGGCTGGGCCATGTGGAGCGTATGGACGAAAACGCTCCTGCCCGACGAGTCTTCAATTCCAACCCGGAGGGCCGACGCAGTTCTGGAAGACCCCATCTGAGGTGGCGCGATCAAGTGGTAAACGACCTCAACCAACTTGGTGTGCGCAACTGGAGGCCACTGGCTAGGGACCGGCCTAGCTGGCGAGGATTGTTGGTTGAGGCCGTGGTCCACAATGGACTGTCTGCGCCACCTTAAGTAAGTAAGTAATATATTTTTAAGAGTTTAAGAGTTTTCTTGAAAAAACTTAGAATGCAATAATATTTGCGAAAAAAAATATTGAAAATCGTTTGACCAGTGTTTTTCTTTAAAAGTTATTTTTGAAAAACTTTTCGAAAAAATATTTCGAAATTTGTTGGAGTACTTATGTACATTTATGGCAATTTGTACTTTGCATCTTAAAAAATAAATTTTAAGAATTTCAAAACACCCTTTTCCAACATATTTCAAAAACGGAATTATTTTATAAAAAAAAATTAGGTATTAAAAATCAAAACAAAAATCAATTTGAAAATTTTTAAATGCCATATCAATAAGGTTATAAATAACTTATTGTTTTCAAAATTCTAGTTCTTTGAGAGGTACCATTATACGGCAAATTTTGAAAATTATTTTCCAATCAAAAAATAGACTTTTCTGAAAAAATAGCATTCTGAAAGTTTTACCAATATCGTTAGAGTGGTATTATTTAGGATTGCATGGCAGGTACCGTTATTTTTGGACTTATAGCAAAAATAAAAAAAGACCTTATTGCAGAATTCCAAATAAATACTAAATACCAAATTTGAAGCAAATCGGCTCATCCGTTCAGGTTCTAGAGGTGCGAACAGACAGACAAGAAGACGGACGGAATTTACAGACCCACCTTTTCCGACTTCTTTATCATCGTATTGTCATGTTTGATTTTTAGAATTTTTGTTTCAGAGCGCTCTTAACTATTAATGAAACGATTTTAGTAACCCATTAATTTCCTTTTCTCATGCCACTTGAAAAACCTAAAAAAAGAGTTTTTTTTTAACATTTAAAATGCCTTCGGCGGCCATTTTAATTGTTTTTAATTTCAGCTGCCGCTAAAAAGTTCTTTTTATCAATTGAATTGGTTTGGAAGCGTCTCACTTGTGACGTTTATATTTTTGTTCAGCTTTTGCTTAGTCTGCCCCATCTATTTATTTGGAGCTCGTAGACCGCACTCTGAACGCACTCTGAAGGAAAAAAGAAACACTTGTTTTTTTGACAACTCAGGCTATGCTGTGAACTTAAAAAGAAAAACGCCTCTTATTGGACACTTCTGACATTTCTTCGAACGTACCAGTGCCATTGTAGTAGATTTTTTAGGGGTTTACACAAAGAATTAACAAATGTGCAAAAGTTGGTTCAATTTTTAATGTTTGTTACGAATTAATGAATTTGTAACTTAAATGTATGATATTTAATTTAAATAAAAAGAAGTGCCAAATTTTAAATTTTTGAGTGCCAATGGGTGCCACAGTGCCAAATTCATTTGATAGTGCCAGTTTGGCACTAAAGTGCCTGTTTCTGCAGCGCTGGGTATTATGCGAGCTACTCATCACACACACATGTGCAGAGTGAAACACAGCGGAAAGGGGGAGAATTCGTAAACGAGTTGCGTAGAAATTTTTTTTTTGCATCGCTCTGTGCTTTGTGAATCGTTGTGGAATATAGTTGTGTGTCGACAAGCTTAGTTGGATTATATTAAATAAAATTGTGCAAGCTAAAGGCAAGTGAACAATCTGTATTTTCTTAATAATAAGGTTGAAAATGTGCGCAGTAATAATAAGAGAGATTGGTGGCTCGACGCCCGCCGTTTTAAGCCAGGAGATCGATGGAAAATTGCACCTCATAGCATATGCTTCACAAACTTTTACAAAAGGGGAAAGCAATAAATCCGTTATTGAACAGGAATTAACTGCAATACATTGGGCAATAAATAACTTCCGACCATGTATATATGGGGTGAAGCTTATAGTCCAAAGTGGCCATAGGCCATTAACTTATTTATTTTCATTGAAAAACCCATCATATAAGCTAACAAGAATGCGACTTGACTTAGAGGAATACGATTTCGTAGTTGAGTACATCAATGGAGAATCAAACGTTAGCGCCGACGCATTGTCGAGAATCGAATTTAGTAACACACGACAAAATTCCATGCAAATATTAAAAATTATTACAATGTCAATGAGTAAGAAATCTTTTAATGTAACTCAAACTACCATTAACAGAAAAGGTACAACAAAAACTAAACCAAAAGTTTACGAAGCTTTACATGAATCTTAAACAAAAAACGAACCTATAATACAATTTCGTTTAAACATTAATGTTCCAAAACTAATCATAAATAATAGAAAACATAAATATTTTGAAATGCCGATAAATAAGTATTTTGTTATGGACAAACTTGATTTATGACAAGTTATTTATTAAGCACCAATCTGCAGATCTTTTTAAATGATGAATTATTTCAGTTGTATTCAATTGAGGAATTTAAGAATATTGCATGCAAATTCTTAAAAAAAAAATAACATTTATTTTAAGAGCCCCCTTAGTAACGGTTTCCAGTAGAAAGGGCAAAGAAATCCTGTTGGATACTTTTCATAAAGACCCGCTACAAAGAGAGCACTGTTGTCAATAAAGGCTGCTCTTAAAACTTGAATCCAAATACCTTTGGAAAAAATTTATAAGGATGTAGCAAAATATGTTAAGTCTTGCAATGAATGTCAGAGAAATAAATCTTCTGTTCGTAATTCAGAACCTTTGGTGGGTAAAATCGTATCGTCACCTCCAAGTGGTGCCTGCTGGATAGCCGAAAGGTGAACTTACGACGAACGTTGGATCCATCGGATCCATAGATTGTAGATACCTGAGTTATCTTCTCAGGAACTAGGAGCAGGAAGAAGGAGATACGGTCTGAAGATCCAACCACCACAAAGATCTATATGTCATGCACAGGCCTCACAAGCCGGTCATGAAAGGGGAATTTTATTGTGATGAAAACCGCAAAAAATGCCTCGGATGAACGAACCAAAAATGTTCACGACCCCCCCCCCGCAAACGAAAAACGGACAACGATTTACGCATATGCACGTGGAATGTGCGTACGCTAAATAGGCTGCGTAAAGCCGAGCAGCTAGCCGAGACCCTCGCCAGTCTCAACGCTGATACAACAGCCCTGCAGGAGATGCGATGGGATGGACCGGGCCTGAGAATTACAGAGGACTGTAATTTCTATTATGGGAAATGCCTCCTTGATGGGAGATCGCGCTTGTTTGGGTGCGGATTCGCTGTCAGAGGAAGACTTAGGCAAAAGGTCTTGAGCTTTCGCGAAGTCAGCGAGAGATTGACAACGATCCGCATTAAGGCCAAATTCCACCACATAAGCCTAATTAGAGCCTATGCCCCTACAGAAGAAAAAGACGACGCTACCAAAGAATGTGTCTACGAGCTCCTCTCCAAAACATATGAGCAGTGCCCAAAACATGACATTCAAATTCTCTTGGGAGACTTCAATGCCAAAATTGGGAGGGAGGACATCTTTGGTATGACGATCGGAAAACACAGCCTGCACGACACCACCTCCGACAACGGACTCAGGCTCATCGATTTTGCAGCGGGAAAAAACATGGTGCTGAGCAGCACGCGATTCCCACGTCCCGACATCCACAAGGGTACATGGCGATCCCCAGATGGTCGAACCTGCAACCAAATCGACCATGTTGTGATTGATGGAAGACACTCCTCCAGCATTATGAATGTCCGTACATTCCGAGGAGCAAACATCGATTCGGACCACTACCTAGTCGGTGCAAAACTTAGGGTACGGATCTCCATGGAAGTTCTTAGGCGAACACCGACTACACCTAGGAAATTCAATGTTGGACGTCTTCAATCGGAAGAGACCGCCGCTGCCTATGCCGACCGCTTATGCCTTGAGCTTGCGAGAAATCCTTCGACGGATGACATGAATCCGGAAGACCAATGGCAGCTATGTCAACAAGCCATAAGAAGTGTTGCGTCAGAGGTATTGGGCTTCTCACATCCACCCCCCAGAAACCCCTGGTTCGATTTCGAATGTGCTCAGGCAAACAAAGCCAAAACGGAGGCATACAAGTCGTGGCTCCAGAGGGAAACTAGAGCATCCAGAAATCTCTTTGTTGAGCGAAGGAGAGTGAGAAACGTCTACTCGGGAGGAAGAAAAAAGAACACCATCAACGCGAAGTCGAGGAGATGCAGAGATGTTTTTGCAGAAAAGAGGTACGAAACTTCTATAAAAAGGTGAAACAGTCTACATCCGGTTTCACAAGCCGCCCTGGGCCCTGCAAAGATCATAATGGAAATACCATAGTGGAAACGCAGGCGATGTTAGCCTTCTGGGAGACTTCTTTAACCGGTTGCTAAATGGCGATGATGGCCAAGATCCCGCCCAAGATCAACTTGTTCCAGTTAATCTAGATGACGACCACGAACTACACCCGCCCGACCAAAATGAGCCATCACCAGACTTAAGATGAATAAGGTAGCTGGATGCCATGGCCTTCAAGCGGAGCTTTTTAAACACGCTGGAGATGACCTGGTCAGGAGCATACACCAACTCATCTGCAAAATATGGTCGGAGGAAAGCATGCCCGATTGTTACGGTAAGATTTACCGCAACAAAAAAATCATTCTTTTGGTTCTTAAGACCTGGTCAAATCGTGCGCTTTTGGCACGGTTCAATTCTCGATATTTGTTTCCGCTCCATCCCAACCATTCCTTTTTTCTGACCCACATTTTGAGTCCGTTGTCCTCTGATAGTTTTGAGAGTGACTCAGAGAGGATAACAAAGCAGGTTATTTTCCATCGGGTTGAGCCAGCGGACGAGCTGGAGACTTGCCCGCAACGTATTCGAATTTAATCGTGCTGAGCCAGCGGATGAGCTGGAGACTCACACGCAAGACGCAACTGTATTCCGTCAGTCTATCGTGTCGAGCCAGCGGACGGGCTGGAGAATCGCACGCATAGTAAAGAAAGCGAGGAAGCCAACAATCAAGCTTTCCAACGAGAACGAAAGAGGAGTCCACCACAACACAACAATGTGTGAATTATAATCACACCAACGTAAATTTAGAATGTCCGCGTGCCCACCGTAAGATGTCTGATAGCAAAGAAAGATCGCAATGATGTGTTTTCCACTTTTTAAATATTATCTGCGCAGAGATCTACGGAATGAAAATTATTCTTGTTTATAAATCCCACCATTTTAGTTGGAAAATGGTTAGGATTCCTTCCAACAAAAATATTCTTCTCAAAGCAATTAGTTTGGCCCTGTTTGGGCTGGAACTTTGAACGTTGTGTCGTAGTTTTTCACTTGCCTTTTAAAATAAAATATAATTGACATTATACGGCTGAACACGTCCACTGAGCCAATGGAGATCGCATCTTCAACGCATAGGATCGCGTGCAATGGCAAGATGCTGCTGTATGACCGAGACAAGAACACCACCACGCAAAAGATCCGAAGAGGATGGCTATATGGCCGTGGCAAAGTGGACAAGCCAAGCCTCCATTTTGAATGACGATTCCATTTTGGATTTTTTTGAAAAGAAAGGAATAATTTTTGGAAAAAAATAATTTTAAAAGAGAAGTGAAAAACTATACCGAGAAGATTTTGCGAAACTTGGAAGAAAACTTGGAGTAAAGAAGAAAACCATTTGAAGAAATCTCGATTTTAATTTGGGAAAAGCCTTGAGAAGGATATCTTGGTTGGAGGATTTGCAAAAGCTAAGTATTTTGTGTCTGGTTGTGACCAGAATTTTAGCTTGTCTTTTGGTTGTTTAAATTGCGTAAATTTGTTTTTATTTGTGACCCTGTGTGGGGCAAATAAATTGTTGATAACGTAGGTCTTCGCTGACTATTTGTTTTCTCCCAAGATTGTGGGACCCGTGACCTTTGTTCTATACCATTGTGATCTTTCTTTGTGTCTATTTGACACAAACCATTGTTTGCTTCTTTTTATTATTTGCTTCTATTTTATTTTCGAGAATTAGCCTTCTGCTAATCTCGAAAAACTATTGTTCTTGCTTTTTTTGATTGAAAAGACTCTTGGTTTTTATCCCGGCATTTGCCACGGTTTTCCAGACCAATAACTTCCAAATCAATAAAACATTCAACTTCCCTTTGTGAAAAATAATTCTTTCGGTTTAATTCATTTAAATTTGAAGATTTTTCAGCTTCCCTTTGGTAAGGCATAAAAGTTTCCTGGCGCCCACTTATTACCGAGTACACCCTGTACTCTGATTTCATTTTAATTAACTCTTTAGTGTCTTCCACACTTTTTTTTAACATTGATTTTATCGCGTCTAATTTTTTCGAACCCACCCCAGCTGAGCAGTTAGTCGGGAGGTAGCAGCATAAAAAAGGCTGCAACTGTTATTGTTGTTGCACTTTACTTTTTTTCATTCTCTCTAATTCTTTTTGGACGTTTCCATATCATTCATTATCGATTTCAACTTTCGGTGCGCCGGCGGCGCAAATTGTTTATTCGTTTTCTTTTTACTTGCTATCTAATTTATTTGTTCGGGATTCGATAAATCCCAGTCGCGGTTTATAAGTTCGTTTTAATCATCAAATAATAATTATTAATTGTTAATAAAAGTCAATTCGCGGTAAAGCGCACTTAACAAATTGGCGATCCAACTTGGGGCTTAAAAGTTTTTGTGTGGAAGATTGGGGAATATACAAACTACATACCTACCTACTTGTGGCTTTTTATTGTTTTTTTTTTGTGCCGGTGATTTAGGAAGTTTTCATTTGTATCATCTGTTGTGATTTTTGCATATACATATTTTGTATTGAATTTTCTTTTTTTCAGGTAAACAAAGAGTGCTAGTGGAATATTTTTCTTGACAGCGTTGGAATGTGCATATACATACGTATGCATACAGATATAGTGGTTATTATTATTGATTATTATTTTGAGTTTTTATTAATTAAATTATTTTTGGCTCATTATTTTTTTTATTGATTAATTTCGTTTTTAATTGTATTATACCTACTTGTGTTCCTAATTAGTTTTCATATATTTTATTTTTTTTTCCATTATTTATTTGTGTATACGTTTGTCTTTTTCGCTCAAGTGTTAATTTTTTCGAATTGCAATTGAGCTTATTTTCATTTTGGGGCTGCCACTTTATTTTTTTTTGAAATTGGGGAAACCATTTTGACACTTTTTGTGTGAGTGAAAATATTAAATACTTAAGTTTTCTTCAATTTTTTCGAAAATTCGAAACAAATTTTTGCTTTTAAATTTTGATTTTGATTTCTTCTTTTTTATTGGTTTTGCGGATTTTTTTTTTTTTTAGGTACAGGGTATTTTTGTAAATATTTTTTTAATTTTAGTGTGTTTTGTTTTGAAAGGCAAAGTTATTTCAATTTTTCAATATGGATATTAATAGATTACAGAAAGATGAGTTAGCTTACGAAATGGAGTGTAGGGATTTAGATTTAGGGATAGTAGATGAGATGAGGAAATCTCTGAGGTCGTCTAGGCTTTTAGGAAAGCGAAAATTTTGGGTTCCTGCTTTGTATCCGTTCATATTTGAACAGGATCAAAAGGCAGTAGAATTAAAATTAGTTGAGATAGGTCAGTTGCTAGTTAATCCCCCTAAATCAAGAAAATCTAAGGAGTATTAAAAAATTTTAGGAAAAAGTTGAGTGGGGATTAGGTAGAGTAGGAAGATCCTAACCAATAAGCGATGATGAGGTTAAGGTTAGGAATAAGTTGAAAAGCAAACTTGTTTTGGCATTGGCAGATTTAGAAGATAGTCAGGAATCAGAGGAAGATATAGAATGAGTTGATGAAGATGAAGATTAAACCGAACCTCAAAAGAAGAAGCCGGCGGGAACCTCAACTGGGGTTTCTACATATACTGAGGAAGTAGATGTAGGGCCTAGAAAAACAACAACCAGCAACATTAGAGAGAATAATAGAAGAGATAGAGATAGTGTAGAAAGAGTTATAGTTAATTCGGAAAAATTTGAAAATTTATCAAAGTGGGAGGTGAAGTTCACTGGTGAGCGTTGTGGTGCCTCAGTGAACTCATTTCTTGAACGAGTAGAGAAGATTCGTCTTGCTAGAGGGGTGACAGAAGGTCAAGTTTTTAGGGCAGCTGTAGATTTGTTTACTGGGAAAGCTCTTATATGGTATAGGGCAATTAGGGTCTCGGTTAATTCGTGGCAAGAACTTATCAGAGAGTTGAAGCTGGAGTTTTTGCCACCGAATTACGACGATTCGTTACTTGATGAGATTAGGCGTCGCACGTAAGGCAAGGATGAGTCCATCGGTGTCTATGTGGCGACGATGCAGAATTTGTTTGGCAGGCTTTCTGAACCAATTTTGGAACGGAGGAAGCTGTCAATGATTCAGCCGAACTTGACACCTTTCTACCAGACGCAACTTGGTTTGGCTAAGCCAAATTGCGTTTCTGATTTAGTCACGTTAGGTCGAGATTTAGAGGCAGTTAGGGCCAACGTGGAATCTTATGTTCCACCCCCCAGTGTTAGGAATAGGACGTTGCTAGAACCGGATCTAGCATACGTAGGTTTAGAATTTCCAACAGTTTCGGTTGTTACTGAGAGCAACCAAACTGATCGACAGGCCCCCGTCTCAAATCAGCCGCAGATAAGAAACCAAAATCCATTCTCTGGAAACTCTCAAGTTGGTAGTAGAAGATCTGATCCGGGTGTTAGGTGTTTCAAATGCAATGGTAAAGGCCATTTAGCAAATAGGTGTTCCGCTCCTAGGCGTTGTTATGGTTGTGGTAGAGTTGGAGTTACTCGAAGTAACTGTCAACAGTGTTTGGGGAATATGGGCCGAAATAATAATTCGGGAAATGCGAGACGCACTCTCGGGTCAGTAGGACGAGGGCGTCGTTTAATTCTTTTAGGTTGCCTACTGGTAACCAGTCGGCAATTCATTTGGGTTTCACACTAGAGCAGAGTAGTAGAGATCAACGGCCATATTTAGGCGTTGAAATTTTTGGTATAAAAATGTTAGGTCTTTTAGATTCAAGTGCTTCACGCACAATTATTTGTAGGGACGGGTGGGAAGTGCAGGTATAGGAGTAGAGGGAGTTATTTCACTTCCAATTAGGGTTAAAGAGAAAGTAGTATTAGTAGAGTGTCTTGTTATTCCCCGCCTTCCTCATAGGTTGATTTAAGGAGCTGATTTTTGGGCTCTATCGGTTGTGGTCCCGGATTTAAAATCGAGGGAAAGGACGTTTTCGAACCAAAGCTCTTTGGCTTCGATGTCCGTGGCGGAACATTTAACAGATTTGACAGAGACACAAAAAAAGAGTTAGATAACTATCTAAAAGTTTAGAAAAACTTCTTAAAGAAACGCCAGAGGGGTTAGGGTGCACACAGATGGTGTCGCACAAAATTAGGACAAAAGCTGAGCCGATTAAACAGCGGTACTATCGGGTGTCGCCAGCTATTCAAAAGTTTATAGATACGGAATTAGAAGAGATGCTCCGAAACGGAGTCATTGAAAAATCTGACAGTCCATGGGCTTCACCCATTGTCATGATTAAGAAGAAAGATGGCACGTATAGGTTTTGTGTAGATTATAGGAAGTTGAATTAGGTAACAGATAGGGACGCATACCCCGTCCCATATATTACGGATATCTTAGATAAGTTAAATAACGCTAGGATTTTAAGCTCACTGGACATTAAGTCTGCTTATTGGCAGATTCCAATTGAGAAGGATTCGCAGAAGTATACTGCATTTACAGTTCCAGGTCGGGGACTATTTCAACTTGTCAACGTTTTATAGATACGGTCCTTGGACCTGAGTTAGAACCATATGTCTTCGTCTATCTCGATGACATTATCATCGTGACAGACACTTTCGAGAAGCATGTGGAAATTTTGAATAAGGTTTTTGATAGATTAATAAAGGCAGGTTTAAAAGAAGGTAGGGAAAAGTGTCATTTTGTTAGGCCCTCCCTAAAATTTTTGGGCTATGTCGTTGACAGAAACGGTCTCCACATGGACCCAGAAAAAATAGAGAGTATGTTAGGAATTCCATCACCTAAAAATGTGAAGGAGGTTAGGAGCTTCATCGGCACGGTATCCTGGTACAGGAGATTCATTCCAAACTTTGCTAGTTTGGTGAAACCGTTGTCGGAATTGACGAAGAAAAATAGGAAGTTTGTCTATAGTAATGAATGTGAGGAGAGCTTTAGAAAAGCTAAAGAATGCTTGGTAGCGGCACCCATTCTAACATGCCCGGATTTCACGAAGCCATTTGTCGTTCAGACGGATGCTTCAGACTTTGGGATTGGTGCGGTTCTTAGTAAAAATTTTGACGATGGCGAGAAAGTGATTTGCTATTTGAGCAGATCACTTAATCGTTGCGAGCGTAACTATTCGACCACAGAAAAAGAGTGCTTGGCTGTTCTGTGGGCGATAGAAAAATTACGGCCATATTTAGAGGGTGTGAAATTCACGGTTATTACCGATCAATACTCTCTGATATGGTTGAGCAAGTTGAAAGACCCAGCAGGTCGGCTGGCTCGATGGGCTGTACGTATGCAGCAGTTCGATTTCAACATTGTTCACCGCAAAGGGGAGGATCATGTAGTGCCGGATATGCTCTCTAGGAGCGTACCAGTTTTATCTGGGATTTCAGAGCCTACAAAAGATCCTTGGATAGAAAAGATAATAGGAGAGGTGGAGAAGAAACTATTGTCTTTTCTAGCCTTCAGAGTAGAACAGGGAAAATTGTTTAAGGTTGTTAAGGCAAATCATGTAGTAGTTCATGATAGCAATAGTGAGTGGAAGTTAGTAGTAGCAAAGAATGATAGGAAAAAGATTTTAGAAGAAAATCACGACCATCCGTTAGCAGGGCATATGGGGGTTAAGAAAACCTTTTGTAGGATAGGAGAAAAATTTTACTGGCCAAAAATGAGGTCAGATATAACTAGGTATGTTAGGAACTGCAAGATATGCCAAAGTGTGAAACTAATAAATGAAAAACCAGCTGGGTTGATGACGGAGAGGAAAGGGGTAACCGATCCGTGGGAGCTGATTTGTATCGATTTGGTAGGTCCACTTCCGAAATCGAGTAGGGGTTTTGTATACATTCTTACGGTCGTCAACTACTTTACCAAATTTCCATTGTTGTTCCCGTTGAGGTCTGCAACGGCGAAGTCTGTTTGTAAGGAGTTGGAGGACAATGTCTTCTTATTGTTTGGCATTCCAAAATGTGTTGTTTTTGATAACGGTCCGCAGTTCAAGAGTAGAGAACTGAAGTCTTTGTGTGATAGTTATGGTTCCACAATTAGGTTTACGGCGAATTACCACCCACAGGCTAATTCTTCAGAAAGGATTAATCAAATCATCAAGAATACTCTTAGGGCGTACGTTTCAGAAAACCATAGGTCTTGGGATGCACAGTTAGCAAAGGTGGCGTGTTGTATACGCACGTCACATCACGAAGTTTTAGGCGTGTCGCCTTACTACGCGAATTTTGGTCGAGGGATGGTGACTTTTGGCAAACCCTTAACCACCATTCCGGATGTTAGGAGAGAACGGATGACACAATTGAAAGGATTAGGTTGCTTAGGGAAGAGATAGGAAAAAAATTGGAGTCGGCATCCAAGATGGTGGCGAAAAGGTACAACCTTAGACGAAGGGATGTACAGTTTCTTCCAAACGAATTGGTTTGGCGACGTAATTTCAGTTTGTCTGATGCAGCAAACTACTACACGGCAAAATTAGAGCCTAAATTTTTAGGTCCGTTTCTTATTAAGAAACGCGTGTCTCCATGGACGTACGAGCTCAAGGACGAAAAAGGTACCGATCGAGGAACCTGGAACGTCAAAGATCTGAAGCCGTACTAAAACGATTCCGACGAAAATTCCTATACTTAGTCGCGTAGCAAGGACTAGCTAAGCTAAGAGTTACTGAGAGCTCCACAGCTCTGTGATGTGCATTAACTCTCGCCCAGAGCGATTGAGATGTAGATGTGTTGTGTTGTAGTGAATTCCATTTGGTTGTGTTGTTTACCCTTCTTTGTATCCTTTTTACTTCGCTTTCTTATCTGAAAGCTAATTTCCTTCTTTGGTAGGTAAGGGTGGAATTAGTTACGGTAAGATTTACCGCAACAAAAAATCATTCTTTCGGTTCTTAAAACCTGGTTAAATCGTGCGCTTTTGGCACGGTTCAACTCTCGATATTTGTTTCCGCTCCATCCCAACCATTCCTTTTTTCTGACCCACATTTTGAGTCCGTTGTCCTCTGGGAGTTTTGAGAGTGACTCAGAGAGGATAACAAAGCAGGTTATTTTCCATCGGGTCGAGCCAGCGGACGAGCTGGAGACTTGCCCGCAGCGTATTCGAATTTAATCGTGCTGAGCCAGCGGATGAGCTGAAGACTCACACGCAAGACGCAACTGTATTCCATCAGTCTATCGTGTCGAGCCAGCGGACGGGCTGGAGACTCGCACGCATAGTAAAGAAAGCGAGGAAGCCAACAATCAAGCTTTCCAACGAGAACGAAAGAGGAGTCCACCACAACACAACAATGTGTGAATTATAATCACACCAACGTAAATTTAGAATGGCCGCGTGCCCACCGTAAAGTGTCTGATAGCAAAAAGAGATCGCAATGATGTGTTTTCCACTTTTAAAATATTATCTGCGCGGAGGTCTACGGAATGAAGATTATTCTTGTTTATAAATCCCACCATTTTAGTTGGAAAATGGTTATTATTCTTTCCAACAAAAATAAAATGGCTATATTTTTCCGTGGCAAAGTGGACAAGCCAAGCCTCCATTTTGAATGACGATTCCATTTTGGATTTTTTTGAAAAGAAAGGAACAATTTTTGGAGAAAAATAATTTTAAAAGAGAAGTGAAAAACTATACCGAGAAGATGTTGCGAAACTTGGAAGAAAACTTGGAGTAAAGAAGAAAACCATTTGAAGAAATCTCGATTTTAATTTGGGAAAAGCCTTGAGAATTATATCTTGGTTGGGGGATTTGCAAAAGCTAAGTATTTTGTGTCTGGTTGTGACCAGAATTTTAGCTTGTCTTTTGGTTGTTTAAATTGCGTAAATTTGTTTTTATTTGTGACCCTGTGTGGGACAAATAAATTATTGATAACGTAGGCCTTCGCTGACTATTCGTTTTCTCCCAAGATTGTGGGACCCGTGACCTTTGTTCTATACCATTTTGATCTTTCTTTGTGTCTATTTGACATAAACCATTGTTTGCTTCTTTTTATTATTTGCTTCTATTTTATTTTCGAGAATTAGCCTTCTGCTAATCTCGAAAAACTATTGTTCTTGCTTTTTGTGTTGAATGAAAAGACTCTGGGTTTTAATCCCGGCATTTGCCACGGTTTTCCAGACCAATAACTTCCAAATCAATAAAACATTCAACTTCCCATTGGGAAAAATAATTCTTTTGGTTTAATTCATTAAAATTTGAAGATTTTTCAGCTTCCCTTTGGTAAGGCAAACTACCATAAAAGTTTCCTGGCGCCCATTTATTACCGAGTACACCTTGTACTCTGATTTCATTTTAATTAACTCTTTAGTGTCTTCCACACTTTTTTTTAACATTGATTATATCGCGTCTAATTTTTTCGAACCCACCCCAGCTGAGCAGTCGGGAGGTAGCAGCATAAAAAAGGCTGCAATTGTTATTGTTGTTGCACTTTACTTTTTTTCATTCTCTCTAATTCTTTTTTGACGTTTCCATATCATTCATTATCGATTTCAACTTTCGGTGCGCCGGCTGCGCAAATTGTTTATTCGTTTTCTTTTTACTTGCTATCTAATTTATTTGTTCGGGATTCGATAAATCCCAGTCGCGGTTTATAAGTTCGTTTTAATCATCAAATAAAAATTATTAATTGTTATTAAAAGTAAATTCGCGGTAAAGTGCACTTAACACGATGAGTGGAATCTCAGTACATCTGCCCGATTAACAAAAAAGGAGACCGTCTACTCTGCGCCAACTATAGAGGCATAAGCCTTTTAAACATCGCCTAAAAGATCCTGTCCAGCGTTTTTTGTGAACGTCTCAAGCCGTTTGCTGACGACTTTTTAGGTCCTTACCAATGCGGCTTCAGACCTGAAAATCTACCACCGACCAAATATTCACATTACGCAAGATCCTGGAGAAAACCCAAGAATATAACATCGACACCCACCACCTGTTCGTCGATTTTAAAGCCGCCTACGACAGTGTTAATAGAGTTGAACTGTATCGTGCCATGTCTAACTTTAGAATCCCTGCTAAACTGATACGCCTTATCAGGATGACGTTGGAGAATGCTCGGTGTTCCGTCCAAGTTGGTAGAGACTCTACTGAAACCTTCGAAACCACCAGAGGGCTGAGACAAGGTGACGCACTGTCATGCAGCTGTTTTAATATTGTGCTTGAAAATGTAATACGGAGCACACATGCCCGTACATCAGGCACCATTTTCAATAAATCGACACAATTACTTGGGTTTGCTGACGACATTGACGTGATAGGAAGAACAAAGCGAGCAGTAACCGGTGCTTTCACTACTATGGAGTCAGCAGCAAGCAGAATGGGGCTGAAAATAAACGAGGACAAGACGAAGTATATGCTTTCATCAACAAAAGTCCAATCCCACCATCGACTTGGTCAGAACGTAACCATTGATAGGTATAACTTCAAGGTAGTCAGTGAATTTGTCTACCTGGGCACTGCTGTAAACACAGGCAACAACATCAGCGCTGAAATCAAACGCAGACTTACTCTTGCTAATCGCTGTTTCTTTGGGCTGAGTAAGCAATTGAGGAGTAAAGCCCTATCGAGAAGAACCAAGGTGACACTGTATAAAACACTCATCATCCTGGTCCTGCTATATGGTGCGGAAGCATGGACCCTCTCCCAATCGGATGAAAATTCATTTGGAGTCTTCGAGAGAAAAGTTCTGCGTACGATCTATGGTCCTGTCTGCGTAAATCGCGAAAACAACGTTTAGAGAAGAAGATATAACAACGAACTGTACGAGCTGTACAGCGACATAAGCCTAGCCAGAAAAATTCGAATCCAAAGATTAAGATGGCTGGGCCATGTAGAGCGAATGGACATTGACGCTCCAGCTCGTAAAGTCTTCAACGCCAAACCCAAGGGAGTCAGAAGCCAAGGTAGACCTCATCTTCGATGGAGCGACCAGGTAGAGGGAGACATCCGTCAACTTGGAGTACAAAATTGGAGACAGCAGGCTAGAGATTGAGCCGGCTGGAGGGGCATTCTCAGCAAGGCCTTGGAGTACCACGCTCCAGTGGCGCCAACATAAGTAAGTAAGTAAGGCTCACACACATACACCTCAAAAAGCTTTTGACGTAGTTTTTTGTAGATACAAAAATCAATTAATGGTAATGAATATGCGGTAACAATTATATGTAGTTTGACTAAATTTCTAATAGTTGTACCTGTAATAGATAAAAAAGCAACAGTGTATGGACCAATGAAGCAGATTGTCTCAGACAGAGGAACCGAATACTAAAATCAAACCTTACAGGAGCTATGTAAACTATTGAAAATTTATCAAAAATCTTCGACTAGCAATCATCACAGGTCACTAGGAACAATCGAAAGGCCTCACAGAACTCTCAATGAGTACTTCCGATCTTATATTAACACAAACAAGAGTGACTTAGATCAGTGGCTGGTATATTTTGCTTACTGCTTCAACACTACCCCTTCGGAAACAATTGGCAATTATTATCCTTATGAACTCATATTTGGTAAGCACCCGGATAAATTTGATTTTGTTAGTTCAGTAATACTTGAACCATGTTACAATATAGAATCTTATGCAAAGGAAGTTAAGTATCGTTTACACGTAGCCACCCTAAGAGCGCAACGATTTCATTAAAAATATAATGCTAGTAGAAAACAGAAATATAATGCAAACATTAAACCACAGATATTGCACCCTGGGGATCAGGTATTGCTCTTGAATGAGCCACGGCACAAACTAGACTCAATATACACATAAAGGACGGTTTACCGTTAGTGAAGTAGAAAATTCAAATGTTATACTTGAAAATGAGACGGGAAAACGACTTATAGTCCATAAAAGTAAGGCAAAAGCTTTTAAAAGAATCATTAGCTATATAGTCCGGTCAAAATAGACATTTCGGTTTGCAAAAATTCGCAAAAAGCTGAAAATTGGTACAGACGTTGGGAACACCATTTCAAATAAACTAAGCAACATCCCCATCGATCCGACTGGTGCGTTAGAAGTTATTCAAGGTCAAAAGGTCAAATAAACGGTTTTTACAATTTTTCTTGTAAACGGTAGGTTTTATCATAAAAATACATGACACAATGTTGTAGACCATGAAATTGGTGCCGTGAAATAACGCCAAGTGAAATAAGGCCAACTTTCAAAAGTTGGCCTTATTTCGCTTTCCAAAAGTGCATTAAAGCCAACTTTCAATAGTTGGCCTTATTTCACATTGACAAAGTGCAATAAGGCCAACTGATTTTGCGTAATAAGACCAAGTTGGCCTTATTGCACTTTGCTAAAGTGCAATAAGACCAACTTCCAACAAAATAATATTTAACACATTTTTTTCTTTGCGAAAACAAATTAATACCAAATAATAGGATTGTTACAAGAAAGAAACCTGTTTTTTTTAAGATAACGGAAGTATTTGTCGTTTGTTAAATCGAAATGTTAATAGTTTTAGAAAAAATTTGAAGCCAATTCATTAGTAAGTGAAAGTTTGCTAAGAAGGAAACAGCTTGTGTTTATTGGAATGGAAAGTAACCTTGTATTCCCTTTTGAGTTTTTAACAATTATTTTCTCACATTATAAAAAACGTTTAGCATGAATTTTTTATTTAAATTTTTGTAAAAAATTCGCGCGAATTTTTAACAATTATTTAAATAAAAAATTCATGCTAAACGTTTTTTATAATTGCTAAAGTGCAATAAGACCAACTTCCAACAAAATAATATTTAACACATTTTTTTCTTTGCGAAAACAAATTAATACCAAATAATAGGATTGTTACAAGAAAGAAACCTGTTTTTTTTTAAGATAACGGAAGTATTTGTCGTTTGTTAAATCGAAATGTTAATAGTTTTAGAAAAAATTTGAGGCCAATTCATTAGTAAGTGAAAGTTTGCTAAGAAGGAAACAGCTTGTGTTTATTGGAATGGAAAGTAACCTTGTATTCCCTTTTGAGTGTTTAACAATTATTTTCTCACATTATAAAAAACGTTTAGCATGAATTTTTTATTTAAATAATTGTAAAAAATTCGCGCGAATTTTTAACAATTATTTAAATAAAAAATTCATGCTATACGTTTTTTATAATGTGAGAAAATAATTGTTAAAAATTCGCGCGAATTTTTTACAATTATTTTCTCACATTATAAAAAACGTTTAGCATGAATTTTTTATTTAAATAACCCATTATAGTTATGTTAAACGTTTTTTATAATATGATAAAATAATAAAAAACGATTAACAAATTTGAAAATCTAAAAATCGTTTAACAGAAATCTTTGATCAAGACAATTTTTTAAATAATGAATTATAATACTATAATTATGCACTTACATGATCATCATGAGAAAAATAAATGATTAAACGTTGTTTGTAACCGCAAGAAGAAAACGCGGTTGGCTTTATTTCACTTTCTCAAAGTGAAAGAAAGCCAACTTCATATTATTTCTAAAGCGCAATAACCCCAACTTGGCGTTATTTCACTTAACTAAAGTGAAAAAAGGCCAACTACTTAAAGTTGGTTTTATTGCACTTTTGGAAAGTGAAATAAGGCCAACTTCAGAAAGTTGGCCTTATTTCACTTGGCGTTATTTCACGGCACCCATGAAATTATCTACAAAACTTGTTAATATAATTTTTTTGTTAGAATAACCATTTCGGAGATATCGTGATTTTAAAACTTGAAGGAGTCACGTTCTATATGATATGCACATATATGCCACATGCATACATTTAGTCCAGTCGACAGGTTGGAAAAAGTGGGTGAAAGGTGGAAAAAGGACGAAAGCTAATGAAACTATCAGATATTGTTGAAGGATAGTTAATAAATATTTTACGAAGTTTTGGACCTCGAGGGCCCTATGGAAAAAGAGAAGGGGGAGGTTGAAGGGGTAACTGCAAAATTTTCGACCTTGCAACGGTTTTTCCTCAGTAACTTATTTTCCTTACGTTCTATAGCAAAAGCATTTCCATTTAATAGTAGAACGTCCTTCTAATAGACGAAAACTAGTGCGAGGTTTTTGTATGACGAGATTTTCAAACGACATTTTTTAGAAACTATTAAACAGCACAAATCGTAGTAAGAAAATCTCGTCATACAAAAACCTCGCACTAGTTTTCGTCTATTAGAAGAAATAGGCTGAATTTTTTGGAATTTTTTTTAGCAAATTCTGAAAAATTACTTGTTTTTCAAAGAGCTAAATCTCGGTAAAGAATTAACATACAACAACTTTGGTAACAAGATTGTAGTAAATTTGACGTTCTACTATAAAATGGAAATGCTTTTGCTATAGAAAGTAAGGAAAATAAGTTACTGAGGAAAAACCGTTGCAAGGTCGAAAATTTTGCAGTTACCCCTTCAACCTCCCCCTCCTCTTTTTCCATAGGGCCCTCGAGGTCCAAAACTTCGTAAAATATTTATTAACTATCCTTCAACAATATCTGATAGTTTCATTAGCTTCCGTCCTTTTCCACCTTTCACCCACTTTTTCCAACCTGTCGACTGGACTAAATGTATGCATGTGGCATATATGTGCATATCATATAGAACGTGACTCCTTCAAGTTTTAAAATCACGATATCTCCGAAATGGTTATTCTAACAAAAAAATGATATTAACAAGTTTTGTAGATAATTTCATGGTCTACAACATTGTCTCATGTATTTTTATGATAAAACCTACCGTTTACAAGAAAAATTGTAAAAACCGTTTATTTGACCTTTTGACCTTGAATAACTTCTAACGCACCAGTCGGATCGATGGGGATGTTGCTTAGTTTATTTGAAATGGTGTTCCCAACGTCTGTACCAATTTTCAGCTTTATGCGAATTTTTGCAAACCTAGCACTATTTTTTTGTCTATTTTGACCGGACTATATAGATTTATATCGTAAAACAAACAAACAAAATTTTTGTATCTAAATGCTTATTTTAAGTTAAAGAGCTGTATTATTTACATAAAGTAGATTTAAACATCATAACATTTGTAGATAGTATCAATGAAGACATTATGTATTTTTTGCTTACCTCTACTATTAAAGATATTGTATCTTTTGTGTAAAAAATTAAATTTAAGATACGTGTGATCCATTAAGATCCCACTTTTAAAGGGTGAGATGTTCAACGATATCACACTCTTTTGTTGAGCCTATATGAAATGTATTACAATAAAGAATAAAAGAGCAGTCTGGATCGCTCTCTCGAACTATGAAGTTCTTCTTGTGTATTGTCGGCTTCACAATATAAGCAGTGTGAAGCAGTTTGGAAAGAGCTTAAAATTGATTGTATAGAGGCATGTAGATAGAGATACCAGTCAGATTCAGTTCTTTATCTTAGAAATCTTTGTCATTGGCCATTTCTAGAATTGCGAAGTGAGCGTAACTCTTTTGAATACCATGGAGGAGAGGAAACATTGGTACCCCCGTTGCGCAGTGGTAAGTGTGTCGGACTGTCACGCCGAAGATTCTGTGTTCGATCCCAGACGACTCCATCTTAGTTCTTTTCTGGGGTGCTGCCTCTGTTGAGGAAGTGACAGATCCTCCAAGAGTAATAAATGTCATGAAAAGTATCATTATCATTATCATTATCATTATCATTATCATTATCATTATCATTATCATTAATCGTTATCATTATCAATTATCATTATCATTATCATTATCATTATCATTATCATTATCATTATCATTATCATTATCATTATCATTATCATTATCATTATCATTACATTATCATTATCATTATCATTATCATTATCATTATCATAATCATATCATTATCATTATCATTATCATTATCATTATCATTATCATTATCATTATCATTATATTATCATTATCATTATCATTATCATTATCATTATCATTATCATTATCATTATCATTAACATTATCATTATCATTATCATTATCATTATCATTAATCATTATCATTATCATTATCATTATCATTATCATTATCATTATCATTATCAATTATCATTATCATTATCATTATCATTATCATTATCATTATCATTATCATTATCATTATCATTATCATTATCATTATCATTATCATTATCATTATCATTATCATATCATTATCATTATCATTATCATTATCATTATCAATTATTATTATCATTATCATTATCATTATCATTATCATTATCATTATAATCATTATCATTATCATTATCATTATCAATTATCATTATCATTATCATTATCATTATCATTATCATTATCATTATCATTTATCATTATCATTATCATTATCAATATCATTATCATTATCATTATCATTATCATTATCATTATTCATTATCATTATCATTCATTATCATTATCATTATCATTATCATTATCATTATCATTATCATTATCATTATCATTATCATTATCATTATCATTATCATTATCAATTTTCAATATCATTATCATTATCATTATCATTATCATTATCATTATCATTATCATTATCATTATCATTATCATTATCATTATCGATATCATTATCATTATCGATATCATTATCATTATCGATATCATTATCATTATCGATATCATTATCATTATCGATATCATTATCATTATCGATATCATTATCATTATCATTATCATTATCATTATCATTATCATTATCATTATCATTATCATTATCATTATCATTATCATTATCATTATCATTATCATTATCATTATCATTATCATTATCATTATCATTATCATTATCATTATCATTATCATTATCATTATCATTATCATTATCATTATCATTATCATTATCATTATCATTATCATTATCATTATCATTATCATTATCATTATCATTATCATTATCATTATCATTATCATTATCATTATCATTATCATTATCATTATCATTATCATTATCATTATCATTATCATTATCATTATCATTATCATTATCATTATCATTATCATTATCATTATCATTATCATTATCATTATCATTATCATTATCATTATCATTATCATTATCATTATCATTATCATTATCATTATCATTATCATTATCATTATCATTATCATTATCATTATCATTATCATTATCATTATCATTATCATTATCATTATCATTATCATTATCATTATCATTATCATTATCATTATCATTATCATTATCATTATCATTATCATTATCATTATCATTATCATTATCATTATCATTATCATTATCATTATCATTATCATTATCATTATCATTATCATTATCATTATCATTATCATTATCATTATCATTATCATTATCATTATCATTATCATTATCATTATCATTATCATTATCATTATCATTATCATTATCATTATCATTATCATTATCATTATCATTATCATTATCATTATCATTATCATTATCATTATCATTATCATTATCATTATCATTATCATTATCATTATCATTATCATTATCATTATCATTATCATTATCATTATCATTATCATTATCATTATCATTATCATTATCATTATCATTATCATTATCATTATCATTATCATTATCATTATCATTATCATTATCATTATCATTATCATTATCATTATCATTATCATTATCATTATCATTATCATTATCATTATCATTATCATTATCATTATCATTATCATTATCATTATCATTATCATTATCATTATCATTATCATTATCATTATCATTATCATTATCATTATCATTATCATTATCATTATCATTATCATTATCATTATCATTATCATTATCATTATCATTATCATTATCATTATCATTATCATTATCATTATCATTATCATTATCATTATCATTATCATTATCATTATCATTATCATTATCATTATCATTATCATTATCATTATCATTATCATTATCATTATCATTATCATTATCATTATCATTATCATTATCATTATCATTATCATTATCATTATCATTATCATTATCATTATCATTATCATTATCATTATCATTATCATTATCATTATCATTATCATTATCATTATCATTATCATTATCATTATCATTATCATTATCATTATCATTATCATTATCATTATCATTATCATTATCATTATCATTATCATTATCATTATCATTATCATTATCATTATCATTATCATTATCATTATCATTATCATTATCATTATCATTATCATTATCATTATCATTATCATTATCATTATCATTATCATTATCATTATCATTATCATTATCATTATCATTATCATTATCATTATCATTATCATTATCATTATCATTATCATTATCATTATCATTATCATTATCATTATCATTATCATTATCATTATCATTATCATTATCATTATCATTATCATTATCATTATCATTATCATTATCATTATCATTATCATTATCATTATCATTATCATTATCATTATCATTATCATTATCATTATCATTATCATTATCATTATCATTATCATTATCATTATCATTATCATTATCATTATCATTATCATTATCATTATCATTATCATTATCATTATCATTATCATTATCATTATCATTATCATTATCATTATCATTATCATTATCATTATCATTATCATTATCATTATCATTATCATTATCATTATCATTATCATTATCATTATCATTATCATTATCATTATCATTATCATTATCATTATCATTATCATTATCATTATCATTATCATTATCATTATCATTATCATTATCATTATCATTATCATTATCATTATCATTATCATTATCATTATCATTATCATTATCATTATCATTATCATTATCATTATCATTATCATTATCATTATCATTATCATTATCATTATCATTATCATTATCATTATCATTATCATTATCATTATCATTATCATTATCATTATCATTATCATTATCATTATCATTATCATTATCATTATCATTATCATTATCATTATCATTATCATTATCATTATCATTATCATTATCATTATCATTATCATTATCATTATCATTATCATTATCATTATCATTATCATTATCATTATCATTATCATTATCATTATCATTATCATTATCATTATCATTATCATTATCATTATCATTATCATTATCATTATCATTATCATTATCATTATCATTATCATTATCATTATCATTATCATTATCATTATCATTATCATTATCATTATCATTATCATTATCATTATCATTATCATTATCATTATCATTATCATTATCATTATCATTATCATTATCATTATCATTATCATTATCATTATCATTATCATTATCATTATCATTATCATTATCATTATCATTATCATTATCATTATCATTATCATTATCATTATCATTATCATTATCATTATCATTATCATTATCATTATCATTATCATTATCATTATCATTATCATTATCATTATCATTATCATTATCATTATCATTATCATTATCATTATCATTATCATTATCATTATCATTATCATTATCATTATCATTATCATTATCATTATCATTATCATTATCATTATCATTATCATTATCATTATCATTATCATTATCATTATCATTATCATTATCATTATCATTATCATTATCATTATCATTATCATTATCATTATCATTATCATTATCATTATCATTATCATTATCATTATCATTATCATTATCATTATCATTATCATTATCATTATCATTATCATTATCATTATCATTATCATTATCATTATCATTATCATTATCATTATCATTATCATTATCATTATCATTATCATTATCATTATCATTATCATTATCATTATCATTATCATTATCATTATCATTATCATTATCATTATCATTATCATTATCATTATCATTATCATTATCATTATCATTATCATTATCATTATCATTATCATTATCATTATCATTATCATTATCATTATCATTATCATTATCATTATCATTATCATTATCATTATCATTATCATTATCATTATCATTATCATTATCATTATCATTATCATTATCATTATCATTATCATTATCATTATCATTATCATTATCATTATCATTATCATTATCATTATCATTATCATTATCATTATCATTATCATTATCATTATCATTATCATTATCATTATCATTATCATTATCATTATCATTATCATTATCATTATCATTATCATTATCATTATCATTATCATTATCATTATCATTATCATTATCATTATCATTATCATTATCATTATCATTATCATTATCATTATCATTATCATTATCATTATCATTATCATTATCATTATCATTATCATTATCATTATCATTATCATTATCATTATCATTATCATTATCATTATCATTATCATTATCATTATCATTATCATTATCATTATCATTATCATTATCATTATCATTATCATTATCATTATCATTATCATTATCATTATCATTATCATTATCATTATCATTATCATTATCATTATCATTATCATTATCATTATCATTATCATTATCATTATCATTATCATTATCATTATCATTATCATTATCATTACCTTATCATTATCATTATATCATTATCATTATCATTATCATTATCATTATCATTATCATTATCATTATCATTATCATTATCATTATCATTATCATTATCATTATCATTATCATTATCATTATCATTATCATTATCATTATCATTATCATTATCATTATCATTATCATTATCATTATCATATCATATCATTATCATATCATTATCATAATCATTATCATTATCATTATCATATCATTATCATTATCATTATCATTATCATTATCATTATCATTATCATTAATCATTATCATTATCATTATCATTATCATTAAACATTATCATTATCATTATCATTATCAAGCATTATCATTATCATTATCATTATCATTATCATTATCATTATCATTATCATTATCATTATCATTATCATTATCATTATCATTATCATATCATTATCATTATCATTATCATTATCATTATCTTTATCATTATCATTATCATTATCATTATCATTATCATTATCATTATCATTATCATCATTCAGATCATATCATTATCATTATCATTATCATTATCATTATCATTATCATATCATTATCATATCATTATCATTATCATTATCATATCATATCATTATCATTATCATCATTATCATTATCATATCATTATCATTATCATTATCATTATCATTATCATTATCATTATCATTATCATTATCATTATCATTATCATTATCATTATCATTATCATTCATTATCATTATCATTATCATTATCATTATCATTATCATTATCATTATCATTATCCTTATCATTATCATTATCATTATCATTATCAATATCATTATCATTATCATTATCATTATCAATATCATTATCATTATCATTACATTATCATTATCATTATCATTATCATTATCATTATCATTCTATCATTATCATTATCATTATCAATATCATTATCATTATCATTATCATTATCATTATCATTATCATATCATTATCATTATCATTATCATAATCATTATCATTATCATTATCATATCATTATCATTATCATTATCATTATCATTATCATATCATTATCATTATCATTATCATTATCATTAGCATTATCATTATCATTATCATTATCATTATCATTATCATTCATATCATTATCATTATCATTATCATTATCATTCTCATTATCATTCTCATTATCATTATCATTAACATTATCATATCATTATCATTATCATTATCATTATCATTATCATTATCATTATCATTATCATTATCATTATCATTATCATTATCATTATCATTATCATTATCATTCTCATATCATTATCATTATCATTATCATTATCAATATCATTATCATTATCATTATCATTATCATTATCATTATCATTATCATTATCATTATCATTATCATTATCATTATCATTATCATTATCATTATCATTATCATTATCATTATCATTATCATTATCATTATCATTATCATTATCATTATCATTATCATATCATTATCATTATCATTATCATTATCATTATCATTATCATATCATATCATTATCATTATCATTATCATCATTATCATTATCATTATCATTATCATTATCATTATCATTATCATTATCATTATCATTATCATTATCATTATCATTATCATATCATTATCATTATCATATCATTATCATTATCATTATCATAGTCATTATCATTATCATTATCATTATCATTATCATTATCATTATCATTATCATTATCATTATCATTATCATTATCATTATCATTATCATTATCATTATCATTATCATTATCATTATCATTATCATTATCATTATCTTATCATTATCATTATCATTATCATTATCATTATCATTATCATTATCATTATCATTATCATTATCATTATCATTATCATTATCATTATCATTATCATATCATTATCATTATCATTATCATTATCATTATCATTATCATTATCATTATCATTATCATATCATTCTCATTATCTTTACATGAAGCTACACGCCACGATCTTTAGAAAAAGAGGGTGTAGAATATATAGATAATACTTGTGTGATAGAGAGGGAAGATCTAAATGAAGTTGTATCCATGGATGCAGATTATAGGAAAATTATGGATGCAGCTTGAAAATCATAGTGAAGACGAACATGTTCATCGTCTGCACTATAATTGTTGTTTTTGCAATTTCGTCTGAACTATAATTTGTTGCAGCTCCATGTAAAGCCACCTTAAAAATAATGGCATTGCGCATGATGCAATGTAAAACGTCAAACTCCAAAGAGCAACGTAGAGCCATTGTATGTAAATTTTTGTGGCAAGTTCATTAAACATTTTATTTTAGTTCTGAACTTCGTCAATCGCGGCGCTAGTTGTTCTATCTACTTTACATCAAATGTCTTTTATTGTTTTGCTTTCCTTGACAGTTTCGACAAAAACCACTCAAATAACTCTAAAATAAGTGTTTGTGAACTTTGTCCATAGGTGACGCACCAAAGGTTCTTCTTATTGGGAATACTATAAATTATGAATACAATGGTAGAGCGCAGAACAAAACAAAACCGCAAAGGCAATGTGTGTCCGTGACTTAAATGCGCAAACGAATCTAAAATATAAAACGGGATGGCGCTATCTGGTTTAGTTGTATCATGGAACGCACCCTTAATATTTTAG
>OU696696.1:141474656-141792472 GCA_916050605.2 Platycheirus albimanus | reverse complement strand
TTATCATTATCATTATCATTATCATTATCATTATCATTATCATTATCATTATCATTATCATTATCATTATCATTATCATTATCATTATCATTATCATTATCATTATCATTATCATTATCATTATCATTATCATTATCATTATCATTATCATTATCATTATCATTATCATTATCATTATCATTATCATTATCATTATCATTATCATTATCATTATCATTATCATTATCATTATCATTCATTCATTATCATTATCATTCATTATCATTATCATTATCATTATCATTATCATTATCATTATCATTATCATTATCATTATCATTATCATTATCATTATCATTATCATTATCATTATCATTATCATTATCATTATCATTATCATTATCATTATCATTATCATTATCATTATCATTATCATTATCATTATCATTATCATTATCATTATCATTATCATTATCATTATCATTATCATTATCATTATCATTATCATTATCATTATCATTATCATTATCATTATCATTATCATTATCATTATCATTATCATTATCATTATCATTATCATTATCATTATCATTATCATTATCATTATCATTATCATTATCATTATCATTATCATTATCATTATCATTATCATTATCATTATCATTATCATTATCATTATCATTATCATTATCATTATCATTATCATTATCATTATCATTATCATTATCATTATCATTATCATTATCATTATCATTATCATTATCATTATCATTATCATTATCATTATCATTATCATTATCATTATCATTATCATTATCATTATCATTATCATTATCATTATCATTATCATTATCATTATCATTATCATTATCATTATCATTATCATTATCATTATCATTATCATTATCATTATCATTATCATTATCATTATCATTATCATTATCATTATCATTATCATTATCATTATCATTATCATTATCATTATCATTATCATTATCATTATCATTATCATTATCATTATCATTATCATTATCATTATCATTATCATTATCATTATCATTATCATTATCATTATCATTATCATTATCATTATCATTATCATTATCATTATCATTATCATTATCATTATCATTATCATTATCATTATCATTATCATTATCATTATCATTATCATTATCATTATCATTATCATTATCATTATCATTATCATTATCATTATCATTATCATTATCATTATCATTATCATTATCATTATCATTATCATTATCATTATCATTATCATTATCATTATCATTATCATTATCATTATCATTATCATTATCATTATCATTATCATTATCATTATCATTATCATTATCATTATCATTATCATTATCATTATCATTATCATTATCATTATCATTATCATTATCATTATCATTATCATTATCATTATCATTATCATTATCATTATCATTATCATTATCATTATCATTATCATTATCATTATCATTATCATTATCATTATCATTATCATTATCATTATCATTATCATTATCATTATCATTATCATTATCATTATCATTATCATTATCATTATCATTATCATTATCATTATCATTATCATTATCATTATCATTATCATTATCATTATCATTATCATTATCATTATCATTATCATTATCATTATCATTATCATTATCATTATCATTATCATTATCATTATCATTATCATTATCATTATCATTATCATTATCATTATCATTATCATTATCATTATCATTATCATTATCATTATCATTATCATTATCATTATCATTATCATTATCATTATCATTATCATTATCATTATCATTATCATTATCATTATCATTATCATTATCATTATCATTATCATTATCATTATCATTATCATTATCATTATCATTATCATTATCATTATCATTATCATTATCATTATCATTATCATTATCATTATCATTATCATTATCATTATCATTATCATTATCATTATCATTATCATTATCATTATCATTATCATTATCATTATCATTATCATTATCATTATCATTATCATTATCATTATCATTATCATTATCATTATCATTATCATTATCATTATCATTATCATTATCATTATCATTATCATTATCATTATCATTATCATTATCATTATCATTATCATTATCATTATCATTATCATTATCATTATCATTATCATTATCATTATCATTATCATTATCATTATCATTATCATTATCATTATCATTATCATTATCATTATCATTATCATTATCATTATCATTATCATTATCATTATCATTATCATTATCATTATCATTATCATTATCATTATCATTATCATTATCATTATCATTATCATTATCATTATCATTATCATTATCATTATCATTATCATTATCATTATCATTATCATTATCATTATCATTATCATTATCATTATCATTATCATTATCATTATCATTATCATTATCATTATCATTATCATTATCATTATCATTATCATTATCATTATCATTATCATTATCATTATCATTATCATTATCATTATCATTATCATTATCATTATCATTATCATTATCATTATCATTATCATTATCATTATCATTATCATTATCATTATCATTATCATTATCATTATCATTATCATTATCATTATCATTATCATTATCATTATCATTATCATTATCATTATCATTATCATTATCATTATCATTATCATTATCATTATCATTATCATTATCATTATCATTATCATTATCATTATCATTATCATTATCATTATCATTATCATTATCATTATCATTATCATTATCATTATCATTATCATTATCATTATCATTATCATTATCATTATCATTATCATTATCATTATCATTATCATTATCATTATCATTATCATTATCATTATCATTATCATTATCATTATCATTATCATTATCATTATCATTATCATTATCATTATCATTATCATTATCATTATCATTATCATTATCATTATCATTATCATTATCATTATCATTATCATTATCATTATCATTATCATTATCATTATCATTATCATTATCATTATCATTATCATTATCATTATCATTATCATTATCATTATCATTATCATTATCATTATCATTATCATTATCATTATCATTATCATTATCATTATCATTATCATTATCATTATCATTATCATTATCATTATCATTATCATTATCATTATCATTATCATTATCATTATCATTATCATTATCATTATCATTATCATTATCATTATCATTATCATTATCATTATCATTATCATTATCATTATCATTATCATTATCATTATCATTATCATTATCATTATCATTATCATTATCATTATCATTATCATTATCATTATCATTATCATTATCATTATCATTATCATTATCATTATCATTATCATTATCATTATCATTATCATTATCATTATCATTATCATTATCATTATCATTATCATTATCATTATCATTATCATTATCATTATCATTATCATTATCATTATCATTATCATTATCATTATCATTATCATTATCATTATCATTATCATTATCATTATCATTATCATTATCATTATCATTATCATTATCATTATCATTATCATTATCATTATCATTATCATTATCATTATCATTATCATTATCATTATCATTATCATTATCATTATCATTATCATTATCATTATCATTATCATTATCATTATCATTATCATTATCATTATCATTATCATTATCATTATCATTATCATTATCATTATCATTATCATTATCATTATCATTATCATTATCATTATCATTATCATTATCATTATCATTATCATTATCATTATCATTATCATTATCATTATCATTATCATTATCATTATCATTATCATTATCATTATCATTATCATTATCATTATCATTATCATTATCATTATCATTATCATTATCATTATCATTATCATTATCATTATCATTATCATTATCATTATCATTATCATTATCATTATCATTATCATTATCATTATCATTATCATTATCATTATCATTATCATTATCATTATCATTATCATTATCATTATCATTATCATTATCATTATCATTATCATTATCATTATCATTATCATTATCATTATCATTATCATTATCATTATCATTATCATTATCATTATCATTATCATTATCATTATCATTATCATTATCATTATCATTATCATTATCATTATCATTATCATTATCATTATCATTATCATTATCATTATCATTATCATTATCATTATCATTATCATTATCATTATCATTATCATTATCATTATCATTATCATTATCATTATCATTATCATTATCATTATCATTATCATTATCATTATCATTATCATTATCATTATCATTATCATTATCATTATCATTATCATTATCATTATCATTATCATTATCATTATCATTATCATTATCATTATCATTATCATTATCATTATCATTATCATTATCATTATCATTATCATTATCATTATCATTATCATTATCATTATCATTATCATTATCATTATCATTATCATTATCATTATCATTATCATTATCATTATCATTATCATTATCATTATCATTATCATTATCATTATCATTATCATTATCATTATCATTATCATTATCATTATCATTATCATTATCATTATCATTATCATTATCATTATCATTATCATTATCATTATCATTATCATTATCATTATCATTATCATTATCATTATCATTATCATTATCATTATCATTATCATTATCATTATCATTATCATTATCATTATCATTATCATTATCATTATCATTATCATTATCATTATCATTATCATTATCATTATCATTATCATTATCATTATCATTATCATTATCATTATCATTATCATTATCATTATCATTATCATTATCATTATCATTATCATTATCATTATCATTATCATTATCATTATCATTATCATTATCATTATCATTATCATTATCATTATCATTATCATTATCATTATCATTATCATTATCATTATCATTATCATTATCATTATCATTATCATTATCATTATCATTATCATTATCATTATCATTATCATTATCATTATCATTATCATTATCATGATCATTATCATTATCATTATCATTATCATTATCATTATCATTATCATTATCATTATCATTATCATTATCATTATCATTATCATTATCATTATCATTATCATTATCATTATCATTATCATTATCATTATCATTATCATTATCATTATCATTATCATTATCATTATCATTATCATTATCATTATCATTATCATTATCATTATCATTATCATTATCATTATCATTATCATTATCATTATCATTATCATTATCATTATCATTATCATTATCATTATCATTATCATTATCATTATCATTATCATTATCATTATCATTATCATTATCATTATCATTATCATTATCATTATCATTATCATTATCATTATCATTATCATTATCATTATCATTATCATTATCATTATCATTATCATGATCATTATCATTATCATTATCATTATCATTATCATTATCATTATCATTATCATTATCATTATCATTATCATTATCATTATCATTATCATTATCATTATCATTATCATTATCATTATCATTATCATTATCATTATCATTATCATTATCATTATCATTATCATTATCATTATCATTATCATTATCATTATCATTATCATTATCATTATCATTATCATTATCATTATCATTATCATTATCATTATCATTATCATTATCATTATCATTATCATTATCATTATCATTATCATTATCATTATCATTATCATTATCATTATCATTATCATTATCATTATCATTATCATTATCATTATCATTATCATTATCATTATCATTATCATTATCATTATCATTATCATTATCATTATCATTATCATTATCATTATCATTATCATTATCATTATCATTATCATTATCATTATCATTATCATTATCATTATCATTATCATTATCATTATCATTATCATTATCATTATCATTATCATTATCATTATCATTATCATTATCATTATCATTATCATTATCATTATCATTATCATTATCATTATCATTATCATTATCATTATCATTATCATTATCATTATCATTATCATTATCATTATCATTATCATTATCATTATCATTATCATTATCATTATCATTATCATTATCATTATCATTATCATTATCATTATCATTATCATTATCATTATCATTATCATTATCATTATCATTATCATTATCATTATCATTATCATTATCATTATCATTATCATTATCATTATCATTATCATTATCATTATCATTATCATTATCATTATCATTATCATTATCATTATCATTATCATTATCATTATCATTATCATTATCATTATCATTATCATTATCATTATCATTATCATTATCATTATCATTATCATTATCATTATCATTATCATTATCATTATCATTATCATTATCATTATCATTATCATTATCATTATCATTATCATTATCATTATCATTATCATTATCATTATCATTATCATTATCATTATCATTATCATTATCATTATCATTATCATTATCATTATCATTATCATTATCATTATCATTATCATTATCATTATCATTATCATTATCATTATCATTATCATTATCATTATCATTATCATTATCATTATCATTATCATTATCATTATCATTATCATTATCATTATCATTATCATTATCATTATCATTATCATTATCATTATCATTATCATTATCATTATCATTATCATTATCATTATCATTATCATTATCATTATCATTATCATTATCATTATCATTATCATTATCATTATCATTATCATTATCATTATCATTATCATTATCATTATCATTATCATTATCATTATCATTATCATTATCATTATCATTATCATTATCATTATCATTATCATTATCATTATCATTATCATTATCATTATCATTATCATTATCATTATCATTATCATTATCATTATCATTATCATTATCATTATCATTATCATTATCATTATCATTATCATTATCATTATCATTATCATTATCATTATCATTATCATTATCATTATCATTATCATTATCATTATCATTATCATTATCATTATCATTATCATTATCATTATCATTATCATTATCATTATCATTATCATTATCATTATCATTATCATTATCATTATCATTATCATTATCATTATCATTATCATTATCATTATCATTATCATTATCATTATCATTATCATTATCATTATCATTATCATTATCATTATCATTATCATTATCATTATCATTATCATTATCATTATCATTATCATTATCATTATCATTATCATTATCATTATCATTATCATTATCATTATCATTATCATTATCATTATCATTATCATTATCATTATCATTATCATTATCATTATCATTATCATTATCATTATCATTATCATTATCATTATCATTATCATTATCATTATCATTATCATTATCATTATCATTATCATTATCATTATCATTATCATTATCATTATCATTATCATTATCATTATCATTATCATTATCATTATCATTATCATTATCATTATCATTATCATTATCATTATCATTATCATTATCATTATCATTATCATTATCATTATCATTATCATTATCATTATCATTATCATTATCATTATCATTATCATTATCATTATCATTATCATTATCATTATCATTATCATTATCATTATCATTATCATTATCATTATCATTATCATTATCATTATCATTATCATTATCATTATCATTATCATTATCATTATCATTATCATTATCATTATCATTATCATTATCATTATCATTATCATTATCATTATCATTATCATTATCATTATCATTATCATTATCATTATCATTATCATTATCATTATCATTATCATTATCATTATCATTATCATTATCATTATCATTATCATTATCATTATCATTATCATTATCATTATCATTATCATTATCATTATCATTATCATTATCATTATCATTATCATTATCATTATCATTATCATTATCATTATCATTATCATTATCATTATCATTATCATTATCATTATCATTATCATTATCATTATCATTATCATTATCATTATCATTATCATTATCATTATCATTATCATTATCATTATCATTATCATTATCATTATCATTATCATTATCATTATCATTATCATTATCATTATCATTATCATTATCATTATCATTATCATTATCATTATCATTATCATTATCATTATCATTATCATTATCATTATCATTATCATTATCATTATCATTATCATTATCATTATCATTATCATTATCATTATCATTATCATTATCATTATCATTATCATTATCATTATCATTATCATTATCATTATCATTATCATTATCATTATCATTATCATTATCATTATCATTATCATTATCATGATCATTATCATTATCATTATCATTATCATTATCATTATCATTATCATTATCATTATCATTATCATTATCATTATCATTATCATTATCATTATCATTATCATTATCATTATCATTATCATTATCATTATCATTATCATTATCATTATCATTATCATTATCATTATCATTATCATTATCATTATCATTATCATTATCATTATCATTATCATTATCATTATCATTATCATTATCATTATCATTATCATTATCATTATCATTATCATTATCATTATCATTATCATTATCATTATCATTATCATTATCATTATCATTATCATTATCATTATCATTATCATTATCATTATCATTATCATTATCATTATCATTATCATTATCATTATCATTATCATTATCATTATCATTATCATTATCATTATCATTATCATTATCATTATCATTATCATTATCATTATCATTATCATTATCATTATCATTATCATTATCATTATCATTATCATTATCATTATCATTATCATTATCATTATCATTATCATTATCATTATCATTATCATTATCATTATCATTATCATTATCATTATCATTATCATTATCATTATCATTATCATTATCATTATCATTATCATTATCATTATCATTATCATTATCATTATCATTATCATTATCATTATCATTATCATTATCATTATCATTATCATTATCATTATCATTATCATTATCATTATCATTATCATTATCATTATCATTATCATTATCATTATCATTATCATTATCATTATCATTATCATTATCATTATCATTATCATTATCATTATCATTATCATTATCATTATCATTATCATTATCATTATCATTATCATTATCATTATCATTATCATTATCATTATCATTATCATTATCATTATCATTATCATTATCATTATCATTATCATTATCATTATCATTATCATTATCATTATCATTATCATTATCATTATCATTATCATTATCATTATCATTATCATTATCATTATCATTATCATTATCATTATCATTATCATTATCATTATCATTATCATTATCATTATCATTATCATTATCATTATCATTATCATTATCATTATCATTATCATTATCATTATCATTATCATTATCATTATCATTATCATTATCATTATCATTATCATTATCATTATCATTATCATTATCGTTATCGTTATCATTATCATATTTGTAAATTGTAGGTCCCTTCTATTCGTGCAGAATATAAACGCACACACAGAAATGGTTGAGAGCGTAAGTCAAAGGCTTAGGCTTGCTTGGAGCTGTTGTGCCAACAATTTATTTTTATCTTAGAGGATACCATATTTTTTTTGGGGAACATAAAAACGGATTGATACATTCAAAAACTACTGAATAAAAGTTAGTAGCTAACATATCGATACTGATGTCTTCACTATGATTAAAAATTTAATCAAATTTGTGTTACTGAAAAGATCGTTCAGTTAATCAAAGTAAGTTTTACGAACATTGAAGCGATATGAATTTTCGGAATCTGTGTTTATATTGCAATGCTCGTAAGCAAAAGCATTTTTGTTTATAAATTCCTGAATAACGGCCAGTTATAACGATACGGAAAACCAAACCGAAAAAAATTTCAAAAGCAAAATTTAGTATGTTATGGTTCGATTTAGAACACAAATGCTACACTGATCGATGGCAACCAACTCAAAAAATTTATTTTTCAAATAAAAATTTCATTGAACTTGTACTTTTTGTTAAAAATGTATTTAAAAGAAAAATTAAAAATTACATTTTTAACAAAAACTATTTGCTCAATTAAAATTATTATGAACAAAAAACATTCTCTGCATTGATCGCCATCGATCAGTGTAGCATTTGTCTTAAGAATCGAATCACAACATACAAAATTTTGGCTGCGCGCCTCAAGATCCGCGGACAAAATATCCGCGACAAAATATCCGCGGACAAAATATCCTCGGACAAAATATCCGCGTCAAAATATCCGCGACGCATAATATTACGGTGTATAAGCAATGACCTATGTAAGGGGGGGCATGCTGCCCCCCTGCAACCCCACTGCTTGGGCACACTGTAGGACTTGGGGTAGGTGCGAGGTAGGGTGTATGCGGATATTTTGACGCGGATATTTTGTCCCAGGATATTTTGTCCGCGGATATTTTGTCGCGGATATTTTGACCCGGATATTTTGTCCGCGGATATTGAGGCGTGTCACCAAAATTTAAGGTTTGAAAATGTTTTCGGTTTGGTTTTACGTATCGCTATAACTGGCCCCTAAATGTATTAACAGGACACGATGATTCAGACATCTGCAGTTTGGGAACTGTAATTTTAAATGAGGGAACTCTGCCGTTAGACATAGTTATATTTTTACATTTAAAAGTGTTCATGTCATTAGAAATGAAGGGCTTATTGCAACAGTATGATAAGCCACATTTTCAAAATGTGGCGTTAACATAATTTTGTGACGAAGTCACCTTTTTCCTTTCCTCCACTGCAAATACAATCATTTTATTACCAGTTAATAACTTAACTTAACTTAAGAAAACTGATCACCGTTTACCTGGTAACACCGTCCGAATAGAAAACCATATGTCAAGAAGAAAACAAGGATCAAGGCCAGCACTTGGAAGTTACGGATCCTGACCCATTTGCAAATTCGCATTGGATTTACTTGCTGCGCAAAAACGAACTTATCGAGATGTTGCTGGCAAGGGGGTTGCCCACCGATGGAAAACTAAAAGAGCTCCGACAATTTTTCAGTCAGAGCATCAAGGAAGCCAGAACCCGAGTATCAACCCAGAACCTGTGTGCTGAGCTAGAGAAGCTCACACAAGACCGAGAATATAGTGATCCAGACTCTTCACCTGAACCTAAGACCGTTGAGCAGAAAGATATCCAGACAAAACCGCCAGTGAGGACGGAACAAACCACTCCACCGTTGGGTGCATACGACGCGAGAAGTAGTACAGTACCAGCACGCACCCCATTACAACAAAACGTCTCTGAGGCAGGACCGTTAATAACCGTAAATTCGCCAGGAGGTGCAACCGTCTCCACATTCACCACCGCCGCTGAGCGAACCTTCGTACCGCATGGCCGCACGGAGCGATTGGCTACGAGCTACAAAGCCGAAGTCATGAACACGGTACGCAAATGGGGTCTGAAATTTGAGGGGTCAGGAAACCCACTGGAATTTATCGAACTATTAAAGGAGCTGGCCAACTGCAATGACATCCCGCTCGACCATATTGTTTGGACATTTTCAGAAATTTTTTGTGGTAATGCTCTGGAGTGGCTCCGGGTGAATCGATCCGCTTTCCAGACATGGTCTCAATTCCACAATCAGTTTTTACCATTCTTCCTGTCCGCTCTAAACGTGCATAAACTAGAAGATGAGATCATACGCAAGAAACAAGGCCCGCGGGAGAAGGCAAAGGAGTTCATCCGGGCCGCGCAGTATCTGATGAAACAACACCCCCGTATGAGCAATGAGGATAACCAAGAGCGGATTTATGATAGTCTGCGGCCGGAAGATAGGTTATACATTAAACGTGGGGATTTCCAGACTATCGATAACCTGATGGAACTGGCCGAGGAGTACGAGTACATCCAGAGTGAAGACCGAACCGTCCGACCCAGTCCCGCCGTACCGACACCCGTTCCTGCCCGATGGACCCCACCAGAAAGAAGACCTCTGCAGTCAAGTTACGTTCCACCACCTCACCGCACCCCAACCACCGACAGCACCGCATACGATAGAAACACGCATTTTTGGAGATGCAATCAACGAGGACACAATAAGGCAAATTGCAATCGCCCGTTCCGGATGTTTTGTTCTTTCTGCGGAGAGGACGGGCGGCTTTCAAAGGATTACTCTTGCCACCCCGCCGTGTCTGCTATGCTGTCAACCATTCCTGCAAATTTCGATCAGTCCCCACCGAATCCCGCAATGCCAGATTCCGATGAGTACGAACCCAGCTCCATGTACGAGGTACAAAATCTAAGTATCAGTCGATCACCACCAACCACTCCCGACCTGTCGCCAGAAACCGAGGCAGACAATTACAGTGAAAGAGGTTGCCAGTCTACGCTCGTGGAGCAAACACCCAAGGAGGAAATTGCAGAGGGCTTGACGGATCATCGTTGTTTCATACCGTCCGTATCGGAGAGCAAACTTGGAATGCTCTAATCAACACGGGAGCATCGAGGACGTTCATCAGCCTGTCGTTGCGAAACACTCTGCGGCGACTAAAAACCCCTGTCCGTTACCAGAGGTCTGAGATACATTTAGCAAATGGGGACCCGATTGTCGCTAGGGAGCATTATCTCATAACTCTGCAATTTGGCAACCAGTCGGTGACGGGGGAGGTTATTAAAAGACCTTATGGAAGAAGCGGTGATCGGAATGGATTTCCTGAGGAAGGCAGGGTTGAACATGACCCTTGGCGGTACAACCCTCGGCTTCAACACCAATAGAATGGACACTTCCAGCCCTGAGAAACTAGGACTCATTGGTAGCAATCAATTAGCCCCAGCTGACCAGTCTCGGTTAAAAGAATTCCTGGATAACGAATTACCTAAATTTGACCGGCTGTCACCGATCTGCAACCCTGCCGTACACACTATCCGTCTCAAAAACGACCAACCGTTTAAACAGCGCTACTACCCCCGCAACCCTGCAATGCAGCAGATAATTGATGAGGAGATTGACGACCTTCTAAGCTCGGGCTAATGGAGCCGTCTAACAGTCCATACAGCTCACCGATAGTCTTGGTAAGGAAGAAGAATGGTACGTGGCGTGTATGTGTGGACTATAGACAATTGAATGAAAGATCCGAGAAAGATGCATATCCGCTCCCTCACATCCAAGGCATCTTGGACGAGTTACGGGAAGCCAAACACATCTCAACTATTTATCTTTTTGTCGGCCCTCTTCCTCCGTCTATAAAAGGAAACGCCATGTTGTTGGTTTTTGTAGACAAATTTACCAAATGGGTTGAAGCGATCGCCCTTCGAGCTGCAACAGCCGCAGGAATAATCAAAGGGCTAAGAGAGAAAATCATTCATACATTTAGTGTACCACATGTTTTCCTCTCCGACAATGGCAGCCAATTTTGTAGTAAACAGCTGCGAGAATTTTGGCAGGAAATGAACATACAAAAAAAATTCACCGCCCCGTACACTCCGCAGGAGAATCCGACTGAGAGGGTAAATAAAGTCATCAAAACAATGATAGCGCAATTTGTTAATGACAACCACCGCCAATGGAGTCAATTCCTTCCTGAATTGTCTTTTGCAATCAACACTAGCACGCACACATCAACCGGTTTCACTCCAGCTCTCCTTAATTTTGGTCGTGAACTAAGCCGACCACACACAGATGAAACAATAGACAAAACCCCCGCCCCTCCGGTCGAACCAGTGGCAGTGCGAAACGAAAGATTAAAAGAAATGTATAAACTAGTCGCAGACAACTTAAAGAGAGCAGCAGACAGACAAGGTAAATACTACAACTTGCGCCGCCGAGCCTGGCGACCAAGCATAGGGGATGAAGTATTCAAACGAAATCGTGTGCTCTCTTCAGGAGTAAAACATTTCACAGAGAAACTAGCACCACGATATGAGGGACCCTATGAGGTGGTGAGGTTTGTGTCACCAGTAATCGTCTGTCTTCGCTCAAAAGAAAAAAACAGACGCACACATACACCCTTAATAAGGGCTCAGGCTCATTTAAAAGATCTGAAGGTATATAAGGAGAATGATTGCGAAAATAAAATCATTTCAGTCGCAATCATGTCAGAAGGAACATCTAGTCGACAGCCACGCAAAGTAAGCAAGAAAACAATCAAAAAGACGAAAGAGGAAGCACCCGACGGACCTTGGATACGTCAGCTGACACGGCCAAACGCCATTGCCCACCGCAAGCAAGGAGGTCTAGGAGCGTCTGCTGAACAGAAAGTAAAGCCGAACATAGTTGTGCAGAGCGGGGAACGACTGCCTGATCATCCAATTCTGGTAGCTGATCTTCGGGGTAGAATTGATGTCCACAAGGTGGAGAAACTACCGGAGTGTCCATTCCAATCCTTGCAGCAACAGGAAATCCATGCCAGACTGGCCGCAGCAGAGAACAAGTGGAAAACCAGGCAAGTGATTATGGACAAACTGACTTAGGAAGCACCGAAAGAAGATTTCATACCAATTCCCCGTCCTACAATTGGCCCTCAATCGTTGTCATGCCAGAAAAAACGAACGGTTACACCAAAGGTTGTTCCAGTTAGCAAGGCGCTGCCGTCAAAGACGTTGGCAGCAGCAAGCTCCTCTAACATCGCTTCAGCAACACCACCGACACCAGAAGATCCCTTTGCAGGGATAGATGTAAGGACTCATCCCCATTTCCGGCCTTATTATCGTCGTCAAAGTTTCTTTATAAAACGCGGCTTTGGTAGCATCCATGTCTGGATACACAAACCAGGCACCACAAAACCAAAACCTTGCAATTTCCAGTCCAGACGAAATCAAGGAAAAACAATTGAAGGAGCAAAGTTAGAATTATTTCCGGTTGTTATTTATTTTTTTTTTTTGAATTATAGTTATGTTGTTGGTTTTAAGTATTGTTATTTTTTTTATATACTAAGTGAATTAATTTGATGAATTATCTTTTATTTTTGAATTATATTTATGTTGTTGTTTTTTTAAATGAAGTATTATTAACTTTTTTTATACTAAGTGAGTTTATACCTTTGTTATTTGATGAATTACCCTTATACCACATTAAAAAGAAAAAGAAGTATTGTTGGATAAAAATAAAAATAAAAAAAAAAGTACAAATCAAATTATTGCAAATATTTAAATAAGATTGAAAGAGATTTGAAAACTGCATTATTGCAAACCAGTTGAAACTTTTTGTTACGAGAAAGTTCTCGTTCACCGAAAAGGGGGGAGAGTGTGACGAAGTCACCTTTTTCCTTTCCTCCACTGCAAATACAATCATTCATATCCGAAGTGACAAGGGCAGACCCCAACCCGCACCCCTGTAGTGGCTACCACAATACAGCTTAATATAGTCTCTGAAGTCACATGACTAGGTATTCGCAAACCAGTAGCGTTTTATATGTGAATTTGTATTTGGTGTTTATAATTCACACTTAGTTCTTGTGGATATATTCCATAAAGGAAAGTGATTTAGCACATTGAAATTCGAGGAAAATCTCGATGGTGATATATAGGAATACTATTTAGAACCAAAGACTTTTCTCCACTACCGGAAAACCAGGGGTACGCAGTGTACCGAGAGATTCCTAATATTTTGAAGCTGTGCTTTCACGAGTTCAGCAGAATATTCCTCCTGTCTGTTTTACCTTACTGATCCTACTTCCCTAAATTCCTACCGATTAAATACCTTTCTTGTAGTCGAGATCTATCTCGCATTGAGCCGTATATTTGTACGTGTAATAGTCGGGCATGGGTTCCGTGTAATAGCCGGACATTGGTTCCGTGTAATAGCCGGACATTGGTTCCGTGTAATAGCCGGACATTGGTTCCGTGTAAATAGCCGGACATTGGTTCCGTGTAATAGCCGGACATTGGTTCCGTGTGATAGCCGGACATTGGTTCCGTGTAATAGCCGGACATTGGTTCCGTGTAAATAGGCGGACATTGGTTCCGTGTAATAGCCGGACATTGGTTCCGTGTTATAGCCGGATATTGGTTCCGTGTAATAGCCGGACATTGGTTCCGTGTAATAGCCGGACATTGGTTCCGTGTGATAGCCGGACATTGGTTCCGTGTAATAGCCGGACATTGGTTCCGTGTAAATAGCCGGACATTGGTTCCGTGTAATAGCCGGACATTGGTTCCGTGTAATAGCCGGACATTGGTTCCGTGTAATAGCCGGACATTGGTTCCGTATAATAGCCGGACATTGGTTCCGTGTGATAGCCGGACATTGGTTTCGTGTAATAGCCGGACATTGGTTCCGTGTAAATAAATGGACATTGGTTCCGTGTAATAGCCGGACATTGGTTCCGTGTAATAGCCGGGCATTGGTTCTGTGTAATAGCCGGGCATTGGTTCCGTGTAATAGCCGGACATTGGTTCCGTATAATAGCCGGACATTGGTTCCGTGTAATAGCCGGACATTGGTTCCGTGTAATAGCCGGACATTGGTTCCGTGTAATAGCCGGGCACTGGTTCCATGTAATAGCCGGATATTATTTCCATGTTCAATGTTTTGTTTAAATCGATCTGCAAGAATAAAATTGAATGTCGCTGAATTCATACTAATGGCTTTGGCAATAAGAAGTCTTAAATTTGGGCGTGGCACACGCCTTTTTTGTTATTGTGCCAGCACTAATTGAACATCACACCACACAAAATTAATGTTATTGAATCTTTTTCTGTCTGGTAAAGAAGAATTTTGCTTATGAAACTGGATCATCGGCTGGCTGCGGGAGGCGAACGCATACACATACACAAAAATAGGGAATAGGGTATCCAACAGTTCGTTGCAAACGTACTGTAGTTCTCGCTTATGTTTATTTCTGGTATGGTGGTAATTTCATGCACAATATGGAGACTCATACACAACATAATATAGTACTATCACCTGAGGTGCGCCATCTATCGACGAAAAACTAAGCTCGAGAATACCATGGGAAGCAACAACAATAATTAAAATGGTGGAAATTGTTGTTGTTGCTTCCCATGCTATTCTCGAGCTTAGTTTTTCGTCGATAGATGGCTCACCTCAAGTGGGAATACTATAGTTTATATATCCAATGGCTAAGGTAGTTGTGTAAGCAGCAATACAAACAGTAACTAGCGATAGTGAGTCTGCTGCTTCTTCTTTCATTTCAAAGTTAACAACAATGTTTTCTTCATTTACGGGGAGAAACCTTTGAGTTTTAGAAAAAAAATTTAAATGTTAACCAAATTTCTTAAAAATGGTTTAAACAATTTGTATGTACTTTGTGTGCGGGATCACGACGACGTTATCCAGAGTGTCAGAATTTAGAAAGGACAACATCTATAAAAAAAATATAGAAAGATAAAATCTAGAAAAGATGGAGTCTACAATCTAGAAAAAAAGTATTCTAGACTTTTTTTAATTTAGAGGGATTCTAAATCAAGTATTAATATTAATAATTCTAGATTTTGTCCATTCTAGATTTTTTTTTCTAGATTTTGGATTTTCGAAATTAAGTATTCTAGATTTTCGGTTTTCTGGATTTTCCCAATTCTAAGTATTTTTTTTTTCTAGATTTTGTTGCTCTAATTTTTTTTTCTAGATATCGTGTTAAGCCCTTTGTGTGTATTTGTTGGTAGAATTTTCTTGATTTCTAAACTGTTCTTATGTTTGGGCTTAATTCAAGTAACGGACATCTGATGTATAGAAGCAAATTAATTCAATTACTCGTCTTCGTATAACGAAAATAACGGTAAAATTGACTTATAACACTGTCAATATGCTCGAAATGCGGGAAATAAACACTTCTTAAACAAATATTTTGAACTTAGTTGCATATTTTATACAACAAAGAGTAGTTTTTATTTTTATTGCTTAAAAACCATCTATGGCACCCACAGATCAAGTAGGTATGTGCGACAAATTTGTGCATTTCATTTTAATGTAGACCCTACTTAGTACTTAATACTTTTTGCAAACCTATTTAGATTTTCCTGGCAATCTGCTTCCTTTTCTAGGTTTACATTTTCAACCCTGCTTGTGCTTTGCCAATGATGCGATGGCTGGCTAAGTTTTTATTTGTTTTCCTTTCACTCACCGTTCGCAGTATGGCTATTATTTTGAGCATCGATTTTATCCATTAAAGGTGGAATGAAGCAGCACACGAAGGGAAAGGGGAGTTTGGATACGGTTTGAATTAAAATGTGAATGCGCTATTTCCAATGCCATTCTAGATCGTAAACAGAAAGCATGCGAAAGACGAGAAATTTTGAATGGGAGTAAAATGTCACGAGATTGCTGCGGTTAGTTCTATTTGAATGAAAAATGTTTTGTTGTAATTAGGTAAACACATGGGTTTTAAGAAAACTTAATCAGGTTTGTATTTTGTACACAAAATATTATTTCATGATACTTTTAATATGAATTGCATTTATTTATTTTTGGGTTGGCGCAGCCAACCAAGCCAACTGAGAGGAATCGCCACTGAACAGATTGGTTATCAATACATCTGTATCCATTCTTAGGTATCAATCCTATTGTGTCAGGTTTCAGAAAGTTTCGTCTGAATAGAAGATTACACGCTGATGCAATAGTTATCGCTTCCAAAAATGGTTCAACATTGCTTTGTTTAAGAAATAATTTTCTATATTTTAAGCAAGCTCCTGTTAATATTTTGACGTCACTCTTGCAGTATTCTACGATTTCATGATGCATGTCAAAACTATCATTTCTATGCTCCGAATACCATTTTAAAAAGTTATAACGTTCTTCAGTTTTCATCGCATCAGGATTATAAAACTCTACTGCTTGTAGTTCCTTGTATTAAATTAATACGGAAAGTAACCTTTTTTGAGAACCGGAGCCAAATCAAAGGCTTTCGGGAGTTTCGATAAAGCCATAGGAAGTAATTTATTTAGTCGATGAATTTGACGTTTCCAAACTGCATGTTTAATATTTTTGTACCTCACATAATTAGTTCAGGGCTTAATTGTGTTGTTTTTATACCCTATTCCATAGAATGGGTATATTGTATTTGGTGTGGAGTTTGTAACATAGAGAAATAATACCGTTAGGTATAGAAAAGTATATATATTCTGACTCAGAATCAAAAGCCTAGTCGATTTAGCCAAATTGTTGTTGTTGCTTCCCATGCTATTCTCGAGCTTAGTTTTTCGTCGATAGATGGCGCACCTCAAGTGGGAATACTATAGTTTATATATCCAATGGCTAAGGTAGTTGTGTAAGCAGCAATACAAACAGTAACTAGCGATAGTGAGTCTGCTGCTTCTTCTTTCATTTCAATGTTAACAAAAATGTTTTCTTCATTTACGGGGAGAAACCTTTGAGTTTTAGAAAAAAAATTTAAATGTTAACCAAATTTCTTAAAAATGGTTTAAACAATTTGTATGTACTTTGTGGGCGGGATCACGACGACGTTATCAAGAGTGTCAGAATTTAGAAAGGACAACATCTATAAAAAAAATATAGAAAGATAAAATCTAGAAAAGATGGAGTCTAGAATCTAGAAAAAAAGTATTCTAGACTTTTTTTAATTTAGAGGGTTTCTAAATCAAGTATTAATATTAATAACTAGCTGACCCGGCGAACTTCGTTCCGCCTTAAATTGATTAAATGTCCCTTTCCAAAGTCGAGCCTCTCTTAAGAAAGAATTAAACAATTGATATTAAATTGATTAAAATTACTTTTATTTAAACAGAAATGATTAGGTCACTGCAACGCTGTGTGATAAACAACGTTGTTTGTTTTGTTGTCCGGTGCATAAACAAACAATGCAGATGGCTTTCCGACACGCGAACACGCCACGTACAGTTGTCCATGTGAAACGCAAGGGAATTCAAGATTAAGGCCACACACTTGTAACGATTGGCCTTGCGATTTGTTAATTGTCATGGCGAATGCGGGTCGAACGGGAAACTGAATCCGCTTTAACTCGAACGGCAAGTCGTTTTGTATCATAGGAATTCTTGGAATGAGAACTTCTTCGCCTTTGAGCTTGCCGTTGATTATTGTTGCTTGGATGACGTTGTTCATGAGTTTCTTCACTGTCAACCTAGTTCCATTGCATAATTTTGGTTGGTTCAGATTTCGCAGCATTATGATGACAGAGCCGACTTTGAGTTGCAAATTGTGTGGTGGTAGACCAGGAACATCCAACGAATTCAAAAATTCAATTGGATAGTTTGTTGCTTCATCATCATTTATTACACGATCCACCGATTAAAACGAATGCGATCTTATTTTGAATGATGAAATTCAAATCATCGACGTCCTTATTTTTCGCAGCTTATATCGCGCGTTCACTGAGCCAATCGTGGTTTAAATAATTGTGACCGATGTTAGGGAACACTTTACTGATGAGCTCTTCCTTCGATGATGTGAATTCACAAAAATTCAGCGGGAACGAAATCAGGCCAGTTGCAGCATCAACGGTAATTTGACCATTTCCAATTGCCAACAGTTGTTTTGCAAAATCATCGGCTGATGGATCGTTCTGCAACGCAACTCGCATGTTCATCGTCAACTGCAGCTTCTTTACGTATCGCCAGAAATAAGATAACTTCAGGCAAGCGTTGAGTTCATCTGCAGGCGTTGATCGCCTTGACGTAAATCACCGGCTAGCAATATCATTGCTCCTCCAAAGCGTCTCACATTGTTCCGTAAATCTTTCATTGTTCAATCAAGAGCCTCCAATGCTCGCTTGTGTGCCATTGTGCATTCATCCCAGATGATAATTTTGCAAGTTTTCAACACTTGTGCCATAGCTGAATTTCTTGAAATATTGCATGTTAGTTCGTCATTCAACTGCAGATTCAGTGGCAATTTTAACGCTGAATGTGCTGTGCGACCACCTTCCAACAACGTGGCCGCTATTCCAGAAGAGGCAACTGCAAGTGCGATGTCGGATCTTGACCGAATTGAAGCCAAAATCAAGGAAAGGAGTAACGTTTTGCCAGTTCCACCAGGTGCATCCAGGAAGAATATGCCACCGTTACCGTCGTCAACCGCCTTTATCAAAGAGTCGTACACGTTCTTTTGCTCGGGATTGAGCAGTGGGACATTGGTGCGAACTGTTTCTGTCAAAGCGTCTTGATCAAATTCTCGCTCGCGTTGCAATTCTCTATTAAATGCATCGTTCATTGAGCGATTGGGGGTTGGCATTCCCAGTTTACTCAACAGGTTGCTGCACATGAGCACACACATGTCTTCGATCAATATCAGCGCCTCGTTGCGGATCTCATCGTTCATTTGAAGTTCGGGATTTGATGTTGTTCTTCGAACTCGATGCAAAATATCGTCAGCCATGTTGTCCTTGTACTTGTCCCACAATATTAGGGGGTTCGATGGAAAACATGTCGAGATGATGATGGCAAACAATGTACGAATTTGCGTCGCAGGCGCAGAAACTGTAGCATCGGCAAGTGTTGCGTCCCAATGATTGTCGTTGGCAAGCAAATTCATCCGCTGACAGGCTTCTCTAAATGTGGCACACAGCACACCATCAACAGTCCGCAGATTCTCGTACGAAGTTGGACCAGGCACATTGACCAAAAGCAATCGCAGATAGAAGCAGTCGTCATTTTTTGGATGAACAGTATAGATACGACCAAGTGCATCAGTTGAGTACACATCCGCATATCCAGCAACAGCTTGCCCTTGTTTTCGACGTTGAAATTTTTTGTACGACACTCTGGACACTCAAGACCAAAAACCGCCATGTCGCTTCCTTTGTTGACGTACTTGCAAACGTACTTGATGGACTTCACCGAATTGCAGTATTCAACGTTTATGTGCGTTTTAAATACTTTAGAGAGAAGAGGACATTATGGAACAATTCAAGTGTTGTCCACCAAGACATCTTTCCCTTTCACTTTCATTGCGACTGTTCTGCCATTGTCATCTGGTGATCGCCGCCTATACAATGGGTATACATCGTTGATAGTGATTGTCTCTGCCAGGAGGGAATGTGGATATCGCTTAGAACATTTATTTGCGACCATGCAAGCCGAATCTGGATTGTGATTTCCGCTAGGCCCATGAATCATCTGTGTATCGACTTCACACAATTCCGGGTCGGCTTCTTTACTGGGTATTTCGGCGCTAATGATTGAATCGACCTGGTCTGGTCGAATTTTCTCAGTCAACCAAAGCAGAATGTGGGCATGCGGCAATCCGCGCTTCTGCCATTCCACCGAATACATCCAAGAACGCGGCTGTCCAAAAATATTGTGTTTCGTGATGAAGTCAATGATCATTAATAGTTTTTGTTTGAAAACTCGTGCAGTGATGTCGTGGCGGTCGCTCGAAGTTTGTCCGCAAAGTAAGAGTTGCGTAATTTCTGGCCATTTTGGATTGCAGGTGAATGTTATGAATAAGTCGGGGCGTCCGTAATGCCGCACATATGTCATTGCATCTTGCGCATATTCGTGCATATGCCTCGGACTTCCAACATATGTTGATGGGAGAATAGTCAACCGGCCGATGTTTGCTGCTGCTGCATCTCCATCCAAATGTATGGCATCTCTTAAGTTAATGTATTCTTCCGAACGTAATTTATTTTGATTTAATCGGATGAAATTTAGGCTTTCTGTTTCTATCTTAACGTACATGTCGACGCAATACTGTTGAAACAATCGGCGATATCTTAACAGATGATTGTCGACATCCTGGCGAATCATGAAGCGATATGCGTAGAAGTTCATGCTGCTGACTTTCTTATTTGTATCATGCCCTGAAAGATAATCCCATTAATAGTTGATGAAAAAGATATGTCGGAAAACTGAGGAACTAACCGAAGAGTGGGCTTACCATTTTAATTTGAAAATGGTAGCCATCATCGCCTTCCCAAAACATAAGCGGATATTGTAATGCGACGTATGACCGGTGGGTCTCCATCACGCGTTGAAACTGTCCATTATCACGTCGCTTAAGCATAGTCCTCGCGTGATTGAACATTTTCGCCAGCAATTAGCACCGCTACCTAGTCAATTGTTGGAGCATTAAATTGTCGTGCATGGGTACCACTTGGTCTTTTGTCTGCGCTGATAATAATCTTATAATGATCAGAAGGCATCGCTTCCAATGCAGTTTTGAATACTTTAACCAACGCATTGCGTTCGTGTAGGAGTTGTTGCAATTGTTCGATGATCTCACGTTTCATAGCACGAAAAATAGCACAACGCTGATCGAGTTCCTCATTTGAATTTCCAAGAAAATAAATCTGAAGGAACTTATGATGCTCGTTCAATTGCGGCAAAAGAGCTCCCACACGATGGTGGATTTGTCCTTGGATCTGAATAGTAGAAGGATAATGTGACAATTTATCCACACTGGACATAATGTTAAAGTTCGGGAGCGGGTCATAATTCTGGTTTTCAAAATTCTGTTTGGTCAAAATTCTGTTTTTTTATAAAAATTCTGTATGGTCAAAATTCTGTTTGTCCAAAATTCTGCATTACTAAATTCTGTCAATGCAAAATTCTGTATTTCAAAATTCTGTATTTCAAAATTCTGTATGTGCAAAATTCTGTTTCCTGAGCAGTGAATTTCTGTCTAAGAAAAATAACCAGGGTTGTTGCAATTATGTATTTGATGACTCTCTGATTGAAACATTATTCATGCAGAGAACAAGAGATAAGAAGAGAGAACGATAAAAATATGTATAACAATATCATAACATATGATATATGATTTCAATCTAAGCGTGATGAATATAATATGCGTCCCTCTTTTGCAATATTAACACTGTGTATTACTATTTTATAATCCTGTCAGTAGGTACTAAAACTAAAATCGTTTTAAGTGTATACCAACATTGTATATTCTTAGTATGTTTAAATTATGTATTTTCCATAAAAGATATTCTGTTTTTAAAAATTCTGTAAATATGTTGTAAAAGAGAAAACGTTTTGATAATGTAAAAAAGTGCGCACTTTTTTACATTATCAAAACGATTTCTCTTTTACAACATATTTACAGAATTTTTAAAAACAGAATTTTGAAAAACAGAATTTTGAAAGCAGAATTTTGAACGTACAGAATTTTGAAATGCAGAATTTTGTAATACAGAATTTTGTAAAATTTTTGTAAAAACAGAATTATGCAAAACAGAATTTTGGCATGCAGAATTTTGAAAGCAGAATTATGACCCATACCGAATTTCGACCCCAACCCTTAAAGTTCTTCTGACGACATTACCTTAAAGGTGGGATTGTAACCACGTTCTTGGATAACAGTGGCTCCAAAAGACGTCATTTGGAAGCAGCCGTTGTATTGTTGAATGTGCGCGAGGAAATGCCGTGATTGCGTTGTATCTTCATACAGAAGTGACCGCAATGGCTGCGGTGGCGGGGCGAAAACAGGTAATTTTACTTTTCCTCCTGCACAACACAACCCAGGCGTTTCCGCCGAGAACTTCAATGCATTGCAATGCTGACAGACGACATTCAATGGCCCAATATTAACGCACGGAAGATCATTGTACGTTAGTGTGGAATCATATCTGAATGCAGCTCGATTTAAATTATAAGGTGGCGCTCGTGTCCTTCGCTCTTTACGTCGAATAAAGTTACGTTCATCTAGATCATCATTTGTACGACGGGTGGCTCTTGCTACACGATCTGCTTCCATATGATTGGCTATATCCTCTTGTGAAAATGCGTCACGCATGTTAGTCATTCGTAAACGGACTTGTTCATTCCGATGTGCATGCTTTTCATCCATTTGATTCGCACGTAGATTATCCACTCGTCTCGTACTTTTATTGCGCGCTCCAATGTTTGATTGCCTTATTGGTGGCATAATGACACCTACGCGATCTGCTTCCATATGATCGGCTATCTCCTCTTGTGATTCTTGATTCGCATTCGCACGCAGAATAGCCACTCGTCTCGTGTTTTTATTGCGCGCTCCAATGTTTGATCGTCTTATTGGTGGCATAATGACACTTATAGAAAAATCCTGCAGGGACGATATCATTAGCATAACCATCTATTTCAATTGCATTACACACAAATAGGTCGTTCACAAAATACCTTATTAAAATTCGTTATCGATAAAATTAAAGCCTCAATTTTAGTTATCACAATGTTCTAAAAAAAAGAAAAAAAATTATCATTAATCCATTAAATTTCACTTCGCACTTGGTAACTTAGTAGATACCTTTATACACTGTGTTGGTCACCAAACAAAATACTATTTAAAAGTTAAAAAGTTAAATTAATTTACGGACTATATTGAAGTTCAACTAATTTTACGTTTATTTAATTTTTTTTTGAATTATAGATCAAAAAATTTGTCAATTTATATTTTTTTAGCTTATTTTTATTGTTTTTGCTAGTGAAAAACAAAATTGAAATTAAAAAAAAAACCGGCTCCGTTGTGTGTTTACCTGGTTCAAAACTAATCCAACAAAAAAAAATCCTCATGCAAATCGGATAATATTTAGCCAAGTAATGCTTATACAAAGAACAAAGTCATTACTTGGCGATATTTGTTCCGCAATTTTTTGTTTTAACGATTTTTAAAAAATACCGTTCAAAAATTGAAAAATTCGGCTCCGCTATTCGTTTACCTGGTTTAATACAAACCTAACAAAAAAATCCCCATGCTGACCCGACGAACTTCGTTCCGCCTTAAATTGATTAAATGTCCCTTTCGAAAGTCGAGCGTCTCTTAAGAAAGAATTAAACAATTAATATTAAATTAATTAAAATTACTTTTATTTAAATAGAAATGATTAGGTCACTGCAACGCTTTGTGATTAACATAGTTGTTGGTTTTTTTTGTCCGGTGCATAAACAAACAATGCAGGTGGCTTTCCGACACGCGAACACGCCACGTACAGTTGTCCATGTAAAAATCAAGGGAATTCAAGATTAAGGCCACACACTTGCAACGATTGGCCTTGCGATTTGTTAATTGTCATGGCAAATGCGGGTCGAACGGGAAACTGAATCCGCTTAAACTCGAACGGCAAGTAGGTCGGCATCATAGGAATTCTTGGAATGAGAACTTCTTCGCCTTTGAACTTGTCTTTGATTATTGTCGCTTGAATGACGTTGTTCATGAGTTTCTTCACTATCAACCTAGTTTTATTGCATAGTTTTGGTTGGTTCAGATAGCGCCGACTTTGAGTTGCAAATTGTGCTGTGGTAGACTGGGAACATCCAACGAATTCAAAAATTCATTTGGATAGTTTGTTGCTTCGTCATCATTTGTTGCGCGATCCACCAACTTGAGCGAATGCAGTGGAGCTGCGATTTTATTTTGAATGATGAAATTCAAATCATCGACGTCCTTATTTGTCGCAGCTAATATCGCGCGTTCACTGAGCCAATCGTATTTCAAATAACTGTGACCGATGTTAGGGAACACTTTGCTGATGAGTTCTTCCTTCTATGATGTGAATTCACAATTCAGCGGGAACGAAATCAGGCCAGTTGCAGCATCAACGGTAATTCAACCATTTCCAATTGCCAATTGTTTTTTTTGCAAAATCATCGGCTGATGGATCGTTCTGCGACGCAACTCGCATGTTCGTCGTCAACTGCAGCTTCTTTACGTATCGCCAGAAATACGATAATTTTAGGCAAGCGTTTAGTTCATCTGCATGCGTTGACCGCGGGATTACTGGTAAAATTTGACGGAAATCACCGGCTAGCAATATCATTGCTCCTCCAAAGCGTCTGAAATTGTTCCGTTAATCTTTTATTGTTCGATCAAGAGCCTCTAATGCTCGCTTGTGTGCCATTGTGCATTCATCCCAGATGATAATTTTGAAAGTTTTTAACATTTGTAACATAGCAGAATTTCTTGAAATATTACATGTCGGTTCGTCATTCAACTGCAGATTCAGTGTCAATTTTAACGCTGAATGCGCTGTGCAGCCACCTTCCAAGAATCTGGCCGCTATTCATGAAGTGTCAACCGCAAGCGCAATTACGGATCTTGACCGAATTGAAGCCAAAATCAACGAAAGTAGAAACGTTTTGCCAGTTCCACCAGGTGCATCCAGGAAGAATATGCCACCGTTACCGTCGTCAACCGCCTTCATCAATGAGTCGTCCACGTTCTTTTGCGCGGGATTGAGCAGTGGGACATTTGTGCGAACTGTTTCTGTCAAAGCATCTCGATCGAATTCTAGCTCAACAGGTTGCTGCACATGAGCATACACATGTCTTCGATCAATATCAGCGCCTCGTTGCGGATCTCATCGTTGATTTGAAGTTCGGGATTTGATGTTGTTTTTCGAACTCGATGCAAAATATCGTCAGCTATGTTTTCCTTGTATTTGTCCCACAAAATGAGGGGGTTTGATGGAAAACATGTCGAGATGATGATGGCAACCAATCTACGAATTTGAGTCGCAGGCGCAGAAACTGTAGCATCGGCAAGTGTTGCGTCCCAATGAATGTCGTTGGCAAGTAAATTCATCCGCTGACAGGCTTTTCTAAATGTGGCACACAGCACACCATCAACAGTCCGCAGGTTCTCGTACGAAGTTTGACCAGGCACATTGACCAAAAGCAATCGCAGATAGAAGCAGTCGTCGTTTTTTGGATGAACAGTATAGATACGACCAAGCTCATCAGTTTAATACACATCCGAATATCCGGCAACAGCTTGCCCTTGTTTTCGATGTTGAAATTTTTGGTACGGCGCATTCCAAATATAATAGCGAGGCATTTCCGAGTAGAGCAGCGTTCTGGCGAACGGGTCACTTGCACAGGTGGAGAAGAAACTCGTTTGTTTTTGCAAGTGAAAAAAAAATTAAAATAAAAAAAAAAAAAAAACCGGCTCCGTTGTGTGTTTACCTGGTTCAAAACAAATCCAACAAAAAAATCCTCATGCAAATCGGATATTATTTAGCCAAGTTATGCTTGTACAAAGAACAAAGTCATAATTTGGCGATATTTGTTCCGCAATTTTGTGTTTTAACGATTTTTAAAAAATACCGTTCAAAATTTAAAAAATTCGGCTCCGCTATGCGTTTACCTGGTTTAATACAAACCCAACAAAAAAATCCCCATGCAAATCGGATGAAATTCAGCTGAGTTAGGCGCGTACAAACAGACACCAATTCATTTTTATATATATAGATTCTAGATTTTGTCCATTCTAGATTTCTTTTTCTAGATTTTGGATTTTCGAAATTAAGTATTCTAGATTTTCGGTTTTCTGGATTTTCCCAATTCTAAGTATTTTTTTTTCTAGATTTTGTTGCTCTAATTTTTTTTTTCTAGATATCGTGTTAAGCCCTTTGTGTGTATTTGTTGGTAGAATTTTCTTGATTTCTAAACTGTTCTTATGTTTGGGCTTAATTCAAGTAACGGACATCTGATGTATAGAAGCAAATTAATTCAATTACTCATCTTCGTATAACGAAAATAACGGTAAAATTGACGTATCTTATAACACTGTCAATATGCTCGAAATGCGGGAAATAAACACTTCTTAAACAAATATTTTGAACTTAGTTGCATATTTTATACAACAAAGAGTAGTTTTTATTTTTATTGCTTAAAAGCCATCTATGGCACCCACAGATCAATTAGGTATGTGCGACAAATTTGTGCATTTCATTTTAATGTAGACCCTACTTAGTACTTAATACTTTTTGCAAACCTATTTAGATTTTCCTGGCAATCTGCTTCCTTTTCTAGGTTTACATTTTCAACCCTGCTTGTGCTTTGCCAATGATGCGATGGCTGGCTAAGTTTTTATTTGTTTTCCTTTCACTCACCGTTCGCAGTATGGCTATTATTTTGAGCATCGATTTTATGCATTAAAGGTGGAATGAAGCAGCACACGAAGGGAAAGGGGAGTTTGGATACGGTTTGAATTAGAATGTGAATGCGCTATTTCCAATGCCATTCTAGATCGTAAACAGAAAGCATGCGAAAGACGAGAAATTTTGAATGGGAGTAAAATGTCACGAGATTGCTGCGGTTAGTTCTATTTGAATGAAAAATGTTTTGTTGTAATTAGGTAAACACATGGGTTTTAAGAAAACTTAATCAGGTTTGTATTTTGTACACAAAATATTATTTCATGATACTTTTAATATGAATTGCATTTATTTATTTTTGGGTTGGCGCAGCCATATAACCGTTACGTTAAAGCTTATTCTTCTAAAAAACGGCTGTAACGATTTCGATTTAAAAAAATCAGTGTTGCTTTTTAGGTACGACCAATATATGGCTGAAAAAAAGTTTTAAGAAAATGTCTAAGAACGGTACTTTCCATAGGACCGTTTTTTTGTTTTCGACTATCTCGAAAACGACTGAATCGATTCTTTCGAAATTTCACACATATATAGTTGTAGGAAGCTCAATTTGTACTGCATACCAATATTTTTGAAAAATATTTTTTTGTATTTTTAAAAGCATCTAAAAAAAAATTTTTAAATTAATAATTTGAAAACTGCTTATTAAATTTTTTTTCTAAAAATTATAAATAAATGTATTTGCTGAATACCTATGAAATGGCGTGTTTGAATTTTTTTTGAAATTTTTTTTCAAAAAAAAACTTTTTTTTAAAAAACCGCTCCACAGATTTTTATAAATTTACTCTCATAAATTCAAATTTATCCACGAAATAAAATGGTGTACTTTTTTTCAGCTCAAATTAGTTTAAGTATTTATTTAAGAATTTTGAAAATTTTATTTTATCAAAATCTCAAGCCCTTAGACAACTGTTACACATTAGAGCATTAGACCCAGTCGTGCATTTTATTTGTTGATGCGCCCGGCGGAACTGGAAAAATGTTCTTGATTTAATTAATATTAGCAGAAATACGTGCTCAAAGTGGAATTGCGTTAGCTCTCGCATCTACAATAATTGCTGCAACACTGTTGGAAGGTAAAAGAACAGCACACTGATCACTGAAGCTTTCGTTAAACCTGCGAATCAAAGAAAATCCTGTTTGCAGCATTTCAAAGCAATCAGTCATGGCAAAAGTGGTGATATAGCAAGCGGATTTCCGAAGTCACTTCCCGTGATTCTGAAACCAACAGCGGCGTATGAATAAATCTCATGTCTCAAGGCATCGTTTTTTTCGGTATGTGCAAACCATTCCATTGAGTGTGAATATGCAAGTGTTCTTTGGATTTGCCTGGCATGCCGCCTCATCATTTGAGTTTTAAAGTTGGATCTGTCATCTTAATGCTACGAAACCTTTATGCCCCGAAACTGTGCAATGGAACCCAACTGATTGTGAAGAAGCTGATGAACAATGTGGTAGTGGCAAGGATTTTGAAAGGACCGTTCAAAGGAGAAGAATGCCAAATTCCGCGAATTTCCTTTTCTTCAACTGATTTGCCGTCAGCTATTATAATGTGGCATGTTTCTTAGTTGGGAAACCATCCTCACTCTTCATTTACGCTCCGGAGCAGAAAACAAATTGTTGTGTATCATGCAACCTTAAACTCAATTCAATCATTTTTCTTATATAATTTATTAATTAATTTAAAAAATTTTTAAATGAACCATTTGCATTACTCAAGAGCTTTTTGATAAACAATTTTTTTTATTTTCGCATTTAATGCATAAATAAACAATAAGGACGGTTTACCCACTCGCCAACGTCCAACATAAAGTTGTCCGTGATAAAAAATTGGAAAAATGTTTGCCTAAATTCCCCTGCTAACAATATCAATACACCACCAAATAAACGTTGATTTCCTCCTTAATCTTTTAACGTTCGATTAAGGGCTTCCTATAATTTCTTGTGAACCATCGTGCTTTTATCCCAAATGATTATTTTACATTGCTGTAAAACCTTTGCCATTCCAGATGTTTTTGAAATGTTACATGTTTGAAATTCATTTACTTGAATGTTCAATGGCAATTTTAATGCAGAGTGGGCTGTTCGACCACCGTCTAACAAAGTTTGCGCAATCCCAGACAACGCAAGCGCTAATGTTATTTTATTTTCAGATCGAATCGTAGCTAAAATCTAAGTTCTGGTTTGAATAAATATTTCCCATTCGATGTAATATTTCCTCAGTCATTTCATCCCGATGATTTGTCCAAAATCGCAGATTACAAACTTATTCCAATTTTATTAAAATTAAATTGACACATTGAAAATAAAAATAATTTTCTATAATTACGGGAAAAATACTTTATGTGTCGACCAAAATGCTAGATCAAAAAGAACCACGCTACCCCTTTACAGAATTTTGACCAAACTTCACAGAAGATGCTACCAAAAGATTTGTTAGTATTTTGACAGAATGCAATAAAACTGCAGTTGTGGCAAATTATTTTAGCGAAGTTTGGCCGGAAACTTTTGTCGACATACTCAGAAGACCTAACAAAAAATTTTGTTATCAATATGACTAAATGCACTAAAAATGCATTTTGCGATTTGCCCTTTACCGAATTTTGACCAAATTTCACAAAAAGACCTTCCTTAATAAGATAGCTCCCTTTATAAAAAAATATGGAAAAATTCGGCCCAGCCATTCTCGAGTTTATCGAGCCCGAACATAAGGCAACTTATTTTTATATATTAGATTCAGCATTATATTTAGAGCAAGAGGTGAAATTATTAATTTGAACTTTATACCGCATCGTCCGGATCTTCCAATTTTGTGCGAACTTTGCAACCTCAAAGAGAGAGAGGATATATTTCATTTTATTGCCAGATGTCCCATCTTAAAAGAATTCCGGGTTAGTTATTTTGGTGCTACTTTGATGGATTTGGATGCAGTCATCGATATCTTGAATGGAAAATTTGGTTGGGAAATTTTGTTTAAATATATAAGAGCGGCACTTAGCTACAGAAATTGTATCATAGAAGGAGACTTTTAATTGAACAAATATGTATAACTTATGTATATTATAGTATTAAATATTTGAACTAAAAACTGTCAATCTGGTAGACGGCCTTTGGCCAAACCATATTAAACTTATGATTGAATTGTTAATTTAAAATTATTTTTTTGTTAAATAAAGTTTTCAACAACTAACTATACCCTATTCCATAGAATGGGTATATTGTATTTGGTGTGGAGTTTGTAACATAGAGAAATAATACCGTTAGGTGTAGAAAAGTATATATATATTCTGACTCAGAATCAAAAGCCTATTCGATTTAGCCATGTCCGTCCGTCCGTCCGTCCGTATGTATACTCTCTAGAGGTCGCTCTTTTTGAGCTAGAAAGCTGAAATTTGGTATATATAACCATTGGTTCAAGTGTAAGGCTAAATTTTTGAACCGACAAAATCCACAAACAAACACGCCCACAATCGCCATTTTTGATGAACAACCTCAATTTGGTAAAATTAAATTATGTTTTTTGTACAGTTACAATAAAAGCATAACGCTAAAATTTTGCAAACGTAAGCTTCAGGTAAACCTTCTTCCAATCAAATAAAAATATTTCAGTTTGGGCGTGGCTGACGCCCATTTTTCATACAAAAGCATCAATATTGTTTTTATAAAATAACAATTGTTATATTAAAGCGAAAAACATTAAAAATTGTGGATATTACTGGCACGAGAACATCTTGTGTACGAAATCAAAAAAATTGATTTTAGGCGTGGCTGACACCCACTTTTCATAAGAAACTATAAAAAATTGTTTTTGTAAATAAACGGTATTTATAATGAGTCCTAAAGTCAAAATTTTGCGTCCCTTAAAAGAAACTAAACAGTTTGTGTATGAAAAGAAATTTTTGAATTTTGGGCGTTGCTTACGCCCAATTTTCATGAAAGAACAAAAAACGTAGTCTCAAAAATTTAAGGTACCTCCAATATTCAATTTAAAACTTTTCTTTCCGTTCGTTATTTGAAAAATATATCTCTACATTTTCTTGTGTAAATTTTTTCAATACGCCCACTTTTAAAGGCGTGATTTTGAAAAATACCATTGTTTAGGTAAGATTGTTTAAAAACTACTCGATTCAGCTGTAGTTTTACACATATGCCTAAATACGGATCAAAGCTCAGTAAGTGCTTCAAATTTCTAACACACGCCCACTTTTAAGGGGCGTTTTTGTCAAAAGTCGTATAATGCATTAATTTTTTAACGTTTTTTAACTATCGGTAGCAGTTTTGAAGTAAAAAGGATGAACACTTAGATTTATATTCCTTGGTTACGTAGCAGAGTGTGGTCCAAGAATTGTTAAAAACACCCATAATCGCTCTTTCGATTCAAAATCTAATTTTAAAAAATTTAAGTTTTGTCTTGTTTTGTTCAAATCGATCTGTAAGAATAAAATTGAATGTCATTGAGCTCATACTAATTGCCTTGGCAATAAAAAGTATTAACTTTGGGCTTGGCACACGCTTTTTACTTGCGATTATAGGTACTATAAGGCAAGTTATGGATTCGTGCAGAAAAAAAAAATTTGAGATAACAATCACACATGACATTACGATGATTTAAAAGTCGAAAAAAAGGGGTCTGGGAATTCCGTCCGTCTGTCTGTCTGTCTGTTCGCGCCTCTGGAGGCTGAAGGGATGGGCCGATTTGCTTCAAATTTGGTATTTAGGACTTATTTGGCCGTCCCTCTTAACAATTTTTTTAATTTTGCTCTAGGTCCAAAAATAACGGCACCTGTCACACAATCTTGAAGACAAAAATTGATTTTCTCAAAAACGGCTCTAACGATTTTGATAAAACTTTCAGAATGCTATTTTTGCAAGACAATCTATCTTTCGGTTAGAATTTTTTTTTTTTCAAAATTTGTCTAATAACGGTACCTCTCATAGAACTAGTATTTTCAAATCAAATTTTCTCGTAAACTGTACATTCGATTTCAATAAAATTTCGGCCACAGGAAGTCATTCATAATTTTATTAATAAGGCATTTTAAAATTTTCAAAAACTTAGTTTTTTGATTTTTTATAGTTTTTTTAAAAACATTTTTGGTTTTCGAAATATGTTGGAAACGGGTATATTGATTTTTTTTTAATTTTTGCATACTAAAATAAATCTTAAAATATTTTTTGAAAAAGTTTTTCAAAAATAACCTTTTAAAAAAAAAACTGGTCAAACGATTTTCAATATTTTTTTTCCTAGATTGACGTATAGCTTTGAAATTTTATTGCATACTTAGTTTTTCCGAGAAAACTTTTAAACTAATTTAAAAAATAAAAGAATTTTCGAAATTATTTAATTTTTTTTAATATCCATATATGCAGCCACTACGCAATTGCTTATCATAAGAGCAAGCTCGTGCGACCCAGTCGTGCATTTTATTTTTTATTTTGCCAGCACTAATTGAACATCACACCACACAAAATTAATGTTATTGAATTTTTCTGCTAAAGAAGAATTTTGTATCTGAAACTGAAACATCAAAAATATAGGGAATAGGGTATCCAACAGTTCGTTGCAAACGTACTGTAGCTCTCGCTTATGTTTTAAACGTAATTTGGGATAAACTGATGGTCATACGCTTGACCATTATGAGCTATCACAATTACTTTTTATACCCTATTCCATAGAATGGGTATATTGTATTTGGTGTGGAGTTTGTAACATAGAGAAATAATACCGTTAGGTATAGAAAAGTATATATATTCTGACTCAGAATCAAAAGCCTAGTCGATTTAGCCATGTCCGTCCGTCCGTCCATCCGTATGTTTACTCTCTAGAGGTCGCAATTTTTGAGCTAGAAAGCTGAAATTTGGTATATATAATCTTTGGTTCAAGAGTAAGGCTAAGTTTTTGAACCGGTGAAATCCGCCGACAAACACGCTCACAATGGCCATTTTTGTTGAACAACCTCAATTTGGTAAAATTAAATTATGTTTTTTGTACAGTTACGATAAAAGCATAACGCTAAAATTTTGCACGCGAAAGCTTCAGGTAAACCTCCTTCCAATTTAATAAAAAAAATTTCAGTTTGGGCGTGGCTGACGCCCATTTTTCATACAAAACCATCAATATTGTTTTTGTAAAAAACCAATTGTTATATTAATGCGAAAAACATTAAACTTTGTGGATATTACTTGCACATAAACATCTTGTGTATGAAATCAAAAAATTTGATTTTGGGCGTGGCTGCACCCACTTTTCACTAAAAACATAAAAAATTGTTTTTGCAAATAAACGGTATTTATAATGAATCCGCAAGCCAAAATCTTGCGTCTCTAGTAGAAACTAAAAACTTTGTGTATGAAAAGAAATTTTTGAATTTCGGGCGTGGCTTACGCCCACTTTTCATAAAAGAAAGAAAAACGTAGTTTTAAAAATTTAAGGTGCTACCAATATTCAATTAAAACCTTTTTCGCTTCCGTTCGTTATACGAAAAATATATCTCTATATTTTCTTGTGTCAATTTTTTCAATACGCCCACTTTTAAGGGCGTGTTTTTGGTAAAATACCTTTCTTCAGGTAAGATCGTTTAAAAACTACTCGATTCAGCTGTAGTTATACACATATGCGTAAATACTGACTAATGATCAAAGCTTAATTAGTGCTTTAAATTTTTCTTAAATTTTTTTGGGCATGCCTACTTTTAGGGGGCGTTTCCGTCAAAAGTCTTAATATCCATTAATTTTTTAATGTTTTTTAACTATCGGTCGCAGTTTTAAAGTAAGAAGATGAACATTTCGGTTTTGTATGCCTTGGTTACGTAGCAGAGTGTAGTTCAAGAATTGTTAAAAACACCCATCGCTATTTCCTATCAAAATCTAATTTCTAAAACTTTTAGTGTTGTCTTGTTTTGTTCAAATTGATCTGCAAGCTTAAAATTGAATGATGAGCTCATATAGTGATTACCCTGGCAATAAAAAGTCTCAACTGTAGGCTTGGCACACGTCTTTTTTATTGTGACAGCAGTTATTGTACATCGGCCAAAAAAAATTTATTTTATTGACTTTTGTCCTGCCTGCTAAAGAAGAATTTTGTTTCCGATACTGGAACAGCGGCTGGCTGCGAAGGAGGCGAACGCATATGCATATATACATATACAAAAATGTGGGGAATAGGGTATCCAACAGTTCGTTGCAAACGTACTGTAGATCTCGCTTCTGTTTTAAATTGTTTTCTTATTTCAAGTTCATGCTGAAGAAATGTTGATGTGACCATGTCTCCTTTTAAAACATTGGTTGATAACTTACAACGTTGACAAAAATATAAATCTTCATGATCTACGCAATGATCACACTTGTGTTGAAATACACACAAATTTGGTTCATGTTGTTTTGTAACAATGTTTGTTTCCTCTCCATCTTTTTTCCAATAATCTTTTCTTGTCGACACTCAAGATCATAAAATATAAACAGGGTGTCCCAAAAGTCAACGTCGAAACGAAAACGGGTGATAGGGTAGGTTGTGAAAGTTATCAGAAAAATAATAAAAATAAAATGCACGACTGGGTCGCACGTACTTGCTCTGTTGGTGCAATAGTACGATGAAAACAAACTTTTCGATCAATAAGAACAATTCATTTTTGAAAAATTTGGTAAAAACCAAAAAAAAATTGGCTAAAACTGGAAAACTCGATATACGGGAGGTAACGTTAAGAAACCTTTAATATTTAAAATTAAGACGTTATCTTTTGGGTGTTATAAATGATACAAATGTCCACGTATATGGGTTATGGCCTAATTAATAATACTGTTAAAAGCAATTTCCGCTATTATCATGTATAGCCAAAAACTAAAAATGCAGTTTTCCTTGAAGTATTCTATATATGTTACATACAAAGTTTCATAAAAATCGGGGGAGCCTTTTTTGAGTAAATTAGAAAAAATGAAAAAATTGGCCAAAATCTAGTGGCTCTTTGTATAGGAGCCACCATTTAAAAAAGAGAAACTGAAAAAAAATCAATGCCATCTGATAGGAAGCTGTAAGGAACTATACGAAACAAAGTTTGAGTGAATTCGATGCAACCGTTGACAACTTATGGCCATTTGAAAAAAAGCCGTTAAGAGCAGATCTCCGTTCTTTGCATTTTTAGCCAAAAACTAAAAACGCAGTTCTCTTAAAAACACTAAAAGAATATAACACACAAAGTTTAATCAAAATCGTTAGAGCCATTTTCGAGAAAATTAGAAAAAACCAAAAAAAGTTGGCTAAAACTCAACGGCTCGTTGTATGGAAGCCACCGTTTAGAAAGGCGTCAGTGAAAAATTTACTAAACCATCCTATAGAACACTATTAAAAACTGTGTCAAACAAAGTTTTAGTTGATTCAATCAAGCCGTTGTGAACTTATGGCTATTTGAAAAAAAGCCGTTAAAACCTGATTTTCGTTACGACCATTTGAGGCAAAAACAAAAAACGCAGTTTTGTTAGAAATGCTTAAAGTAAGCTAAATTATAAATTTAATCAAAATCGTAAGAGCCGTTTTCGAGAAAATCCAAATTGAAAAAAACCGTTACTTGAAAGGTACCAGTTTGAGCCGGGCTAAAACGAAATAAAAAAAACCTCGACAACCGTTTTCCTTCAAACTACTATATATCAAGTTTGAAGAAAATCCGTCAAGCCGTTTAGGCTGTAGCATGACGTGAAAAAGCGCACATCCGCACATCCGCACATCCGCACATCCGCACATCCGCACATCCGCACAGACGCACAGACGCACAGACAGACCGACGGACGGTATGGCGAAAACCACTTTTTTGGGCTTCTCTATCATCGTAATGTCATGTTTGATTAAAACCTCGATTTTTTTTTTCTGCACGAAACCAATACTTGCCCTATAGAGCAAGTAAAAATCGTTGCCATGTATACTACTCAAAACAAAATAGGGCCCATCCAAGATTTATTTTTAATTTGTACGGCTTGTTGTGATCACATTTTCACAGAGTGTGAAATTTAAAAGTTCGTCTTGTGAGTAGATATAATAAAGTTAACATTTTTCACTAAAGATTATGTAAACTCAATAGCTTAACTCTTAGCTAAAATTATTCCTAGAAAAAAATTAAATTATCATTCATATTAAATTAAGAACCCTGTGGGAGCTATTTTGTTTTGAGTAGTTTATTTTGCGAGTTAGAGGCATTCGAAAAAAAATCGAAAAAATGCTCACCCTCTGACGGCCTTTCAAGTGCCAAGCTTGCAAATCTTAATATTTCTCAATTTTTTTTTCTGTTATGGAACCTCGAATAACTCCGCTTACAGATGCATTAAAAAATTTAAACACACCTGCATCAATTTTGAAGAAAATATCACTTTTTCGGCCAACTAAATACTCAACATTTTTACATCACCCTAATTCAATGGGCTGTAGTGTAAAAAAATGTACTAAGAAATTTTGGCAAGTTACCTTAAAAGTTGGCGTGTTCAATTCTCCTTCCAAAATTGTATAAGATTTTTGAGAATATTCCATTAATAACGGAAACAAATGTGTTTCTCAAATAAACGGGTTTTAAGATAATTCTTTTTAATTCATTAAAAAATATTTGAATGTACTCCAGGCTTTCTCGTCTAAGTTTAAGTTCGAGGCTAGTGACCATTCTTATTTATAAGTAACTACTAGCAGGCATAGACTTCCAAGGGCTATCAGATAGTGATTCATATCTATTTTTTGGTTTAAGTTTGAAATAAAATTCAATTTTTCATCAAAAATTACATCAAAGTTTATTTCGATTAGTTATAACTATAACAAATGTTCAATTTGTTTGCCTCCAACAGCAATGCAAGATCTACATCTTCTTAAATAAGATCGTTTTAAAAGACGAGCGAATCTTCTTGAGTTAATGTCTGCAACAGCCTCCGAGATTTTTTGGCGTAGCTCTGCTAAATTTTGGATTGGTTTTAAGTAGACTTTTTCTTTTACTGCCCCTCCCCCCCCCCCCCCCAAATAAAGAAATTCAGAGCTTTTAAGTCAGGTGAACGGGCTGGCCATGAAATTGCACCAGACCGCCCTATCCACATGCCTGGGTATTCTTCATCACGGAATTGTTTCACTGGGCGAGCATAATGCGCTGGGCAGCCGTCTTGTTGAAACCACATATTTCCATAAATGCTAAGTGGCACATCTTCCAATAAATTTGGCAAATGATTTTGTAAAAAATCTAAATACACCTCGCCGTTCATGTTCTCTGGTAGGTCGAATGGTCCAATAATCTTAACATTCAGAATTCCGGCCCACATATTAAGTTTGAAGCGATACTGCAATTTGTCTTCCCGTATCAAATGTGGATTTTCTACATGCCACTCGTGCAAATTGTGAAGGTTCATGTATCCATCCTTTTTAAATGTTGATTCATCGGACCACAGAAATTTGTCCAAGAATCACGGATCTTCCCTGTACCGTTGTAGTATCGTTCGACTAAATGCAACTCTTCCAGGGTAATCTCGGGGTAGTAGACTTTGCACTCGTTGAACATGGTATGCAGCATATGGAGCTCATTTTTCTTTAAAATTCGATGTGCTGTACTTTTCGGAACTCCTGTTCTTGTTTGAATTCCACGTACTGAGGTACTTGGGTCTTTATTGACTTCTTGTAGCACTTGGTTCTCTTAGGGCATGAGAGGCCTGCCTTCACTAGTTCTTTGGTATGGAAATCGACTTTCTGAGAATGACTGGTGCAAATTCACAAAAACCCGATGATCCGGATAACGCTCAGCATATATTTCTCATGGTAAAGTCTAGCTACAGCACTAGCATTGCCTCTGCATTCTCCATAAATAAGGTGCATGTTTGCATATTCCTGCGCAGTGTACAAAGATGGCATGGTGATGTTATTAGGTGAGATTATAACGCACTTAAATCCAAAGGACAACAAAAATATTCCAAGGACCGAATCAGTTTTACTAAACGACAAGAAATGAATCACTATCTGATAGCCCTTGGAAGTCTGGGCCTGCAAGTAGTTACTAGAAGTTAGTAGAAAGCCTGAAGTACATTCAAATTTTTTTTTTTTTAATGAATTAAAAAGAATTATCTTAAAACCTGTTTATTTGAGAAAAACATTTTTTTCCGTTATTAATGGAATATTCTCAAAAATCTTATGCCATTTTGAGAGGAGAATTGAACACGCCAACTTTTAAGGTAACTTGCCAAAATTTCTTAGTAAATTTTTTTTTACACTACAGCCCATTGAATTAGGGTCATGTGTTACAGTAAATTTTACCGCAACAAAAACTTCCCTTCGGTCGTTCTTTTATACTTTCTTTTTCTCGTTGTGGCTGCAAAATATTGGCGAAGTTGAGGGCAACCATGATCTCATCAACCAGTGGTGTACCTAGCCTTATTAAGCAAAAGAAACAAAAGCAGGTGTTCGAGTACGACGTAATAAAACGAGAAGAGAGCCGGCGGATGAGCCGAAGAAGTATCGAGTCAGGCGGACTCTTACTTACATCAAATGAGCAACAACATCTTAGAATTATCATTTTATTTTAAAATATTAATTAACGTAACGTAATTTTAACTTTATCTTAAAATAACGTAAATTTGTGTAATGTACAAAATGGGGTTTTCCCTTGAAAAGTGGGACATAAGTCCATATTTTTTTTCGAATAGAACTAAAAATTGATAAAAAAGGAAAGAAAAACACATAATTGTTAAGCAAATTAATAACATTTTACTGTAAACAAAACACTTAATTCATAGTTGAAAACAATACAAAAAAAAAACAAACAAAAATTACTAATAAACGTAATAGACAATTATGGAATATCGAAATATGATAGTGCAAAACCGTTTTACAAAAACACGGTATTGGAAAACACTTTCAGTTACACCATATTCCAAGCACCAAAAATATTGAACCTCCTTGTATCTCTGCCACAGTCAGAACGACATTATTTAATGGATGCAACTTTCAGTGTTGTCCCAACTTGTGGATGTAGGCAGTTGTTAATTATTTACATTGCCTGTTCAGAACATGTAAGTACAAAAATTAATGTACAGAATTCGAGATGAAAGAAAAAAAAATTAAAAATAAAAGAAAACAAATTGCAAATTCACTTGGATTTTAAACTTAGTTTTTTTTTATTCTCGAAAAAATAAGCAAGGAATAGATGAATAATTAAAAAAAAACTTGGTCTTTCGAAAAACTAATTTTTTTTTAAATTTTAGTTTTTCGAGAGACCAAGAAAATAAAAGTAAAAATTGGCGCGAATTTTTACTTTCATTTTCTTGGTCTCTCGAAAACTAAAATTAAAAAAAAATTAGTTTTTCGAAAGACCAAGTTTTTTTTTAATTATTCATCTATTCCTTGCTTAGTTTTTCGAGAATAAAAAAAAAAAAACTTAGTTTAAAATCTGGTAGATATAATAGAGAACTATTTTTACGTTTCCCGGTCATAAACTCAAAAGAGATATCTTCAATTGATTCAATATTCATTTCACCTTTATTTTGACGCGTACGATTCAAGACAAGAAAACCAACTAAAGTTCTTTCAATGATACCGCGTGTTGCATTAAATTTAACAAGTGGTTACAGTTTTAAAGTACAGTACTTTCTTTCTAAATAAAAAAATATGAAGTGGGACATAAATCCAGAACTTTTTTTTATGGACTAATGTCTCATTAAGGTGGGACATAAGTCCATAATCGATTTATGGAGTTATGTCCCACCCGAGTGGGACATAAGTCCATTATGGACTTATGTCCCAGGGAGTTATGTCCCCGCCCCGAAAAAGCCTAGTTCAGACTCCTCCTCAATTTCGCCTTAAAAGCGAAAACTTAATTTTTGTGAAAAAAAATATCGAGAAATTTTGAGGAGGAAAAGAATCGAGGAGGAGACATTTTTCTTTTTGGATATTGGATTTTCGGTTCGAGGATTTTGAAAGTGGAAATAGGTTTCGAGACGTGAGAGCTTTAAAGGAGAAACGGAGATAGGAGACGAAAAACATTACCAAAAAGATAAGTAGTTTGGGTTTCATTTTGGATATAAATAAATATGTTTGTAATCCCAAAATATATATATTCATATTCGTGTACTAGGTTCATTTTTTTTAAGCGCTTTAACTTTGTTAAAGACCCATTTTTTTCTTTTTTTTTTCTTTTCTTTTATTAGTTGCCTTTCTTTTTGTTTAACTTCAATTGCTTACCGTGAGCCAAACGGCCACATTTAATATTGTACCTTTAACACTTTTATTTGAAAAGACTTTTGGGTTTTAGTCCAGGGATCTTCTGTCCCAAGGTTTCCCAAAACAATAAAATAATTATCTTCATTTAACTTCCTTCTTTTTATTTAAAATATAGGTCCTTCAAATCCTAAAATTAGTTTTGGAGTTTTCTAATTCGGTTTTAAAAAAAAATTCCTGGCGCCTAAATTTTTTTTGCAGCCTACTGTGCAATCATATATTTTCTTCTTTCGATAAACTATTTTGATTGCGGAATAAATCAAGTTTATCAAAAGAAACACAAAATTCTTCCACCGAACCCACCCCAGCTGAGCAGCCGTGGTGACAGCTTCTAATCAAGCTGTAATTGCACTTTTTTTTGCATCTTCTTTTCGTGTCATTCGTTCGTGGTCGATCGGTATTAGCATTATTTATCTATACATATAATAAAATGGTAACGGGTCGATATCTGTACATTGAAGATATAGATGCAAAACTAATATGGGGAGTCTCTATTAGACCCACAGAAGCCAAAACAACCGTTTTTAGAATTTTTGTCTGTCTGTCTGTCTGTCTGTCTGTCTGTATTGATTCAAAATAGCTTTTTATGGCTTTTAGTCCAACAAAAAATTGGCGTTTCATCCAGGAATCTCACTTTGGAATCATCAGTTGACATACAGTGAAAGAAACCTTGTCAATACGCAATTTTTAAATTTTTCTAGTACAACTTACATAGAATTTTTGACAAAACCCTAATGTGAACTATATCCAACAAGATTAAGATTTTAATCATTAAGAAGGAAGTTTAAGCCCGTGGCCTGGCTCAGAAGTAGTTTTAAAATTTTTCTTAATACAAACTCTATATACTGCATTGATAAATTAAATAAAATAAAATCAACCAAGTAGAAGACTCAGCACTAATAATGGACTGTTGAATTATTAATTCAAAATAGCTTTTTATGGCCTTTAGTCCAACAAAAAATTGGCGTTTCATCCAGGAATCTTACTTTGGAATCATCAGTTGACATACAGTGAAAGAAACCTTGTCAATACGCAATTTTTAAATTTTTACTTGCTCTATAGGGCAAGTATTGGTTTCGTGCAGAAAAAAAAATCGAGGTTTTAATCAAACATGACATTACGATGATAGAGAAGCCCAAAAAAGTGGTTTTCGCCATACCGTCCGTCGGTCTGTCTGTGCGGATGTGCGTACGTGCGTATGTGCGTCTGTGCGCTTTTTCACGTCATGCTACAGTCTAAACGGCTTGACGGATTTTCTTCAAACTTGATATATAGCAGTTTCAAGAAAAATGGTTGTCGAGATTTTTTTTATTTCGTCTTAGCCCGGCTAAAACTTGTACCTTTCAAGTAACGGTTTTTTTCAATTTGGATTTTCTCCAAAACGGCTCTAACGATTTTGATTAAACTTAAAATTTACTTAACTTTAAGCATTTCTAACAAAACTGCGTTTTTTTGTTTTTGGCTCAAATGGTCGTAACGAAAATCAGGTTTTAACGGCTTTTTTTCAAATAGCCATAAGTTCACAACGGCTTGATTGAATCAACTCAAATTTTGTTTGACATAGTTTTTCATAGTGTTCTATAGGATGGTTCAGTAAATTTTTTACTGAAGCCTTTCTAAACGGTGGCTTCCATACAACGAGCCGTTGAGTTTTAGCCAACTTTTTTAGGTTTTTTCTAATTTGCCCAAAAATGGCTCAAACGATTTTGATTAAATTTGGTTTAATATATTCTTTTAGTATTCTTAAGAGAACTGCGTTTTTAGTTTCTGGCAAAAAATGCTAATAACGGAGATCTGATCTTAACGTCTTTTTTTCAAATGGCCATAAGTTGTCAACGGTTGTATCGAATTCACTCAAATTTTGTCTGGCATAGTTTCTTACAGCTTCCTATTAGATGGCATTAATTTTTTTTCAGTTTCTCTTTTTTAAATGGTGGCTCCTATACAAAGAGCCATTAGATTTTGGCCAATTTTTTCATTTTTTCTAATTTACTCAAAAAAGGCTATACCGATTTTTATGAAACTTTGTATGTAACATACATATAATACTTCAAACAAAACAGCATTTTTAGTTTTTGGCTATACATGATAATAGCGGAAATTGCTTTTAACAGTATTATTAATTTGGCCATAAGTGGACATTTGTATCATTTATAACATCCAAAAGATAACGTCTTAATTTTAAATATTAAAGGTTTCTTAACGTTAGCTCCCGTATATCGGTTTTTCCAGTTTCAGTAAAATTTTTTTAGGTTTTACCAAATTTTTCAAAAATGAGTTGTTCTCATTGATCGAAAAGATTGTTTTCATCGTACTATTGCCCCCACAGAGCAAGTACGTGCGACCCAGTCGTGCATTTTATTTCTAGTACAACTTACATAGAATTTTTGACAAAACCCTAATGTGAACTATATCCAACAAGATAGGCTATAGGCTATATTTTATCGCAGGAAAATATATAATTCTGGTTGTTTTTTTAATATTGCTGCAATCGAACGTTATTCAATGAACTTAACGCAAAATTGAAAGATTTTAAGGACGTTAGCGTCTCACTTACATAATAAAATAGCGCCACACTTACCTACGTATACATGAATAGAAATAAGTTAGTCGTTCTGAATAGAAGTTACATCAAAAACATCATAGGTGGCGCTATTTACCACCATATAGACAATGCCTCATTCAGCGCAAGCAGAAATCGGAAAATAATGTAACCATAAAGAACGGTGAACGAGCAATACTTACGCCCAAAACTGATGAAGCGGAGCTGCCATAAATAGCAGTATCGGCGCACAGCATCGTTTTGAAAGTGGGCATTCCAATTAGGTATATTGATTCAGAACTTAACCCTCCAACTTTGCAATTTAAACCGTTATGATACTTCGAAATAATATTATACAGAAGCCAAAAATCTTACGGCTGTAGAGCTGACTCTAAAGCTTTCATACCACGCATACCCCCCATTTTGAACCGGTTGTGCATAAACAAAATATATACTGAGATACCTACTTCATTCTAAAATCCACGCGTACGAAGTAGCGGGCAAAAGCTAGTCATTAATAAATTCGTGTCGTGTGTCGCCGTCGCGTCGGTTCGCGTTGAATTCTTTTTTTTTGTTGTCTTAATAATTAAATTGATCGCGAGTTAATAGATCGATATTAATTTAAATTAAATTATTTCCCTCCCCCTACCGTATCGTGTTCGCGAAATAAAAGTGCAATACATGTAAAAATGTTGAGTATTTAGTTGGGCGAAAAAGTGATATTTTCTTCAAAACTGATGCAGGTGTGTTTAAATTTTTTAATTTAATTGTTAGCGGGGTTATTCGAGGTTCCATAACAGAAAAAAAAATTGAGAAATATTACGATTTTCGTTTCGACGTTGACTTTTGGGACAACCTGTATAATAAGTCTTTAAGATTAGGTGTCTTCGTGTCAGGGCGAATGTAACACAAATGGTCTTTTGGCACATGTATTTTGCAAAATTTGCAAAAGAATTCTCCACAAATGTGATCTCGTCCTCCTCCATAGGATTTCAGGCAAAGAAGACATCTTTTTATTTGATCACAAATAGAAAGTTTTCCTGGTGAACTAGACATTTTGTGGTTGTCATAGCAGTTAGTCCCCTTAAAACTACGATTACAATCTGAACATACAATTTGCATTGAACATATTGGACACCGCTGACCAGCGCCGGATCTAGGATTTGTTCAAGGGGGGCAAAAGTTGAATTTGGCGCCCCCCCCCCCCCAACAATTTTTTTTTCTTTTTTAAGTCTACGTACAAAACTTGAACTCGTATCGTTAACCTGTTTTTATCTTTATGCTCTAATGCTTGATGCTGTTGACAATAGCTTATGTACGATACATGTCATAAAAATCTGTGTGGCCCAACCTAAGAAAATAAGGTATTGCTAAGGGTTCTCATGTTACTGATTACTCAAAATGCAATCTTGGCGTATGTGCAAAATAAAACCTTTGGGGTATGTGCCATAATCCAGATTGATTTGATAATTTTTCTATTTCAATAAACGACAGCGGAGAACCTGCTAATGTTGTTCATAAAAAGTTAAAAGGCTGTATGCTTATTTGTGATTCTGTCCGATATTTTGATTGCACATTTAACTTTTACTCACCGATATACAAAATCATAACTAATCCATAGAACAGCTTTAGTGAAATAGCTCAGTAGTACACAACAAAAATTCTTTTTCATTTTTACTTGCTCTATAGGGCAAGTATTGGTTTCGTGCAGAAAAAAAATTGAGGTTTTAATCAAACATGACATTACGATGATAGAGAAGCCCAAAAAAGTGGTTTTCGCCATACCGTCCGTCGGTCTGTCTGTGCGTCTGTGCGGTAGTGTTGATGTGTCATGCTACAGCCTAAACGGTTTTTTACTTGCGATTATAGGTACTATAAGGCAAGTTATGCATTCGTCGAAAAAAAAAGTTTTGAGATAACAATCAAACATGACATTACGATGATAGCGAAGACGAAAAAAGATAGTCTAAAAATTCTGTCCGTCTGTATGTCTGTCTGTCTGTCTGTCTGTCTGTCTGTCTGTCTGTCTGTATGTCTGTCTGTCTGTCTGTCTGTCTGTCTGTCTGTATGTAGACCTACAGCCCAAACGGGTGGGCCGAATTGCTTCAAACTTGGTATATAGACTTTTTTAGGTATTGTACAGAGGGGAAATTGAAAATTTTTTTTAGCTCAAAAAATAACGGTACCTGACATACAACCGTTACGTTAAAGCTTATTTAACTCAAAAACGTCTCTAACGATTTCGATTTAAAAAAATCAGTGTTTCCTTTTAGGTACGATCAATTATATGGCTGAAAAAAAAAAATTTTAAAATTGCTAAGAACGGTACTTTCCATAGGACCGTTTTTTTTGCTTTCGACTATCTCGAAAACGACTCAACCGATTCTTTCGAAATTTCACACACATATAACTGTAGGTAGCTCAATTTGTATTGCTTACCAATATTTTTCAAAAATATTTTTTTGTAATTTTAAAAGCTTTTTAAAAAAAAAAATTTAAGAAATTAATATTTTGAAAACTGCTTATTAAAGTATAAACTGGCGTTTTTAAATTTTTTTGGAAATTTTTTTCACAAAGTTTTTCAAAAAAAACCTTTTTTTCTCAAAAACCTCTCCACAGATTTTTATAAATTTATTCTCATAAATTTAAATTTATCCAAGAAATAAAATGGCATACTTTTTTTCAGCTCAAATTAGTTTAAGTATTTATTTAAGAATTTTGAAAATTTTATTTTTATCAAAATCTCAAGCCCCTAAACCACTGTCACTCATTAGAGCAGGTTTGTGCGACCCAGTCGTGCATTTTATTTCATTTTGAATTTGCTCGAAAACGGCTCTAATGATTTTGATTAAACTCAGAATTTAACTTACCTAAGATATTTCTAACAAACTAGCGTTTTTCGTTTTTGGCTTAAATGGTCGTAACGAAAATCAGGTTTAAACGGCTTTTTTAAATGGCCATAAGTTCATCATACTATTGCACTCACAGAGCAAGTACGTGCGACCCAGTCGTGCATTTTATTTATTTCAAACATTTCTTTTGATAACAAAAATTGGGACCACTTTTGAAAAACTCGTACATTAGAAATTTTATAGTTCACTAGCTATTCCGACAGACGTTGTGCTGCCCTAACGAGCATCAGATAGCGCGATGACACAAACCATTATAGATACAAAAATGTTGAACATTGAGGGATAAGTTTGACGTCTTAATTATGTTTATACCGTCCATTTAATTTGTCTAAGATATTAGAACATGGATGATTTTTTTAAAATTAAATAAACTCAGAAAAGTACGTATACACCCGAGTGTACAATACTGTTTTAGTGTTGTTTTTAGGTTGAGAAATGGGCAATTGCAACAAATTTTTCTTTTAAGTTCAATCCGTTCGCTAGTTAACTTTTTTCGTACTAAATCAACAGCAGTTTTAAATCAAATCATAACACAAGATAATTTGCATTTGAAAATATTTCAGTTTGGTTTTTCTGATCGCTATAACTTGGCCCCTAAGTCTTATATCCCTTTTTTGCTTTTAGCCCATTTCACCCTATTAACAGCTTAGTCTTGCCAAAGATTTTTATCACCTATTCCACGCGCAAATTACAACCTTTCAATCGTTGTGGTTTCTGAGTTAAGTCTTAGTAAACAAACAAATAATATAGAAGATTTTCAAGGACTCGGCGCGTCGAACCTTTCGTCACCGTGTGGCTAAACTACATGATCAACTTTAACCAAACCTTCCAAAAAAACTGATGGAACAATACCAAAGTTTCTTAGATGTTTTTTAATCCATCAACATCGTAGCCATCCTTCGATAAAATTTGACTTTTTTGTAGCTTGACAGACGGGGGACAAACTATATTTTGACGTGAATATAGTATTTAGTTTTAACTGACTCCCGAAAGCACTAGAATCGCACTTTTCCCAAACGAAACATAAAACCTTTCTGAATCCGTTGACATCGTTTGTTATTAAATTCTTATTTTTTTAATAACGCTCTTATTTCAGAACATCAAAAAAAAAAAATAACTTTTATAGATCCAGTTGCTGCAACGAGTCAAAAATATCAATCATCAACTCATACTGAAATGATTTATCCATTATTCAATGCTTTAATAGCATTTAGTAAGCAATGCAGAAATAAATTATGATTTTAAGAAAGCTTCCTCATATTTGAAACTTGTTTCAGCAAATAAGATTTTGGAAATGGAATCTTACTTGTAAAGTATATACTTGAAGACCTTTTTTTTAACTCTCGTTTCTTTCTTCATCTTTCCAATTTTGCGCCCCCATGAGGGGCGACGAATTTGTTTAAAGGGCGACGAAAGTGGTTTATTACATATTTTATATTTGGAACAAGAAATAAATAAACAAAGCATCATTTCCAAATTTTTTTTTACTCTCTTTTCCTTGTTCATCTTTTAATTTTGCGCCCTGCTGAAGGGCAACGAACTTGTTTATCATTTCCAAAAGTTGAAGACCTTTATTTTTTTTACTCTCTTTTCTCTCTTCATCTTCCAATTTTGTGCCCCCATGAGAGGCGACGAAAGTGGTTCATTACATATTTCTTTCATATTTGGAACAAGAAATAAATAAATATTGCATTACTTTGGCGCCCTGTTCGAATGTTGAATACCTTTTTTTTTTTGCTCTCCTATATTTCTTCAACTTCGATTTGGCGCCCCCCAAGGCCAGGCGCCCGGGGCAAGTGCCCCTCTTTGCCCCCCCCCCCCTAGACCCGGCGCTGCCGCTGACATTGAGAACACTGTTTGATGCATCCATGATGATTATTTTTTGTGTAGTATGGTAAATGGCAAATTTCACAATAGAATGAGCAGCAAAATGCGGCGCGGCGGCGGCGGTTACGGAAGTAATCACATTAAAATGGTTGTTGAAGTATATTAAATTTTTTTTTTCTCATTGGAACTAGAAAACCCTTCATACATTATTTTCCTACCATTAGTTCCGTATTCAAAGAGAGTTATTTTGAAGTCTTTTAAAAAAGCTTTCAATTCTTCTATTCCAGAACCATGTGCTGGAAGGCATAAATTATCTGTATTTTTTATGTACACAATTCCTTTTCGCTTGATGCATTCTTCGTCAAAAGTGTTGTACATCTTTGATGGATTTCTTCCCTCCCCAACTGGCATCTGCACCAAAGTAACCGATAAGCAAAAGTTATCTGTGCTTATTCCTTCGCAGTTGCTCTGGAAAATGTTCGATATCATCCATAAATGTGAAAGTTACGATGTTTGGATGTTTGGATGTTTGGATGTTTGTTGCTAACTAACGCCAGAACGGCTAAACGGATCTGGATAAAATTTGGCACAGAGATAGCTTATAGTCTGGAATAGCAGATAGGCTACTTTTTATCCCGGTAAAATGTATGGTTCCCATGGGATAGATTTGTTTTAATTTTTGAAATTACATCAGAATGGATGAACGGATCTGACTGAAATTTAGCACAGAGATAGATTATAGTCTGGAATAGCATATTGGCTACTTTTTATCCCGGTAAAATGTATGCTTCCCGTGGGATAGATTTGTTTTAGTGTTTGAAATTACACAATAATGGCTGAACTCATCTGAATGTAATTTAGCACAGAGAAAGATTATAGTCTGGAATAGGATATTGGCTACTTTTTATCCCGGTAAAATTTATGGTTCCCGTGGGATAGATTTGTTTTAATTTTTGAAATCACACCAGACCGCCTGAACGGAATTGAATGAAATTTAGCACAGAGATAGATTATAGTCTGGAATAGCATATTGGCTACTTTCTATCACTGTTAAATTCCCGTGGGATAGATTTATTTTAATTTTTGAAATTACACCAGAATGGCTGAACTCATCTGAATTAAATTTAGTACAGAGATAGGTTATAGTCTGGAATAGCATATTGGCTACTTTTTATCCCGGTAAAATATACGGTTCCCGTGGGATAGATTTGTTTTAATTTTTGAAATCACACCAGAATGGCTGGGCGGATCTGAATGAAATTTAGCACAGAGATAGATTATAGTCTGGAATATAGCATATTGGCTACCTTCTATCCCTGTAAAATGTATGGTTCCCGTGGGATAGATTTATTTTAATTTTTGAAATTACATCAGAATGGCTGAACTCATCTGAATCAAATTTAGTACAGAGATAGGTTATAGTCTGGAATAGCATATTGGCTACTTTTTATCCCGGTAAAATATATGGTTCCCGTGGGATAGATTTGTTTTAATTTTTGAAACCACACCAGAATGGCTGAACGGATCTGAATGAAATTTAGCACAGAGATAGATTATAGTCTGGAATAGCATATTGGCTACTTTTTATCCCGGTAAAATGTATGGTTTTTCGTGGGATAGATTTGTTTTAATTTTTGAAATCACACCAGAATGGCTGAACGGATCTAAATGAAATTTAGCACAGAGATAGATTATAGTCTGGAAAAGCATATTGGCTGCTTTCTATCCCTGTAAAATGTATGATTCCCGTGGGATAGATTTGTTTTTAATTTTTGAAATTACACCAGATTGGCTGAACTCATCTGAATGAAATTTAGCACAGAGAAAAATTATAGTCTGGAATAGCATATTGGCTACTTTTTATCCCGGTAAAATGTGTGGTTCCCGTGGGATAGATTTGTTTTGATTTTTGAAATCACACCAGAATGGCTGAACGGATCTGAATGAAATTTAGCACAGAGTTAGATTATAGTCTGGAATAGCATATTGGCTACTTTTTATCCCGGTAAAATGTATGGTTCCCTTTTGATAGATTTGTTTTAATTTTTGAAATCACACCAGAATGGCTGAACGGATCTGAATGAAATTTTGCACAGAGATAGATTATAGTCTGGAATAGCATATAGGTTTCTTTTTATCACGGTTTAATGTAGGTATGGAATTATAAAGCTATAAAAGAAGATGAAGCTAGATTACGATAAACGACTCCTCAAGCTACAGTCAACTTCTTGAAACGCGAGCGAGGCAGCGGGCAACGGTTAGTATTATTATATACTAGCGATACCCGGCGCGCGTTGCTACGTTAAAAAAAAGAAACACTTATTTAATGTGAAATTAAATGTATTTATTTATTTCATATCAATGCTAGCGGATAAACAATATTTTTGGTTAAATCCTGCATTTTTTCCGGTGTTTCAAACAGCTAAAAAATTTATGAAAAAACCAACAAAAAAAATTTCCAACAAATGTTAAAAGCCTGCATTTTATTTTTGTCCTCCACCCGATCGGAACCAAACTTTCATAGGAACCATCCCTGGACTAAACTATATTTACCCTGAAAATTTCATAAAGATCAATTGGGCGGTTTAGGAGTCCATACGCAACATACATACACACATGTATGTACATACATACATACAGACATACATACATACATACATCAAGAAAGTATGTACAGTAGAGAATAGACGTATCGAGAGTTTCGTGCGGCAAAATATCCACTTAACGTTGTTTTAAATACCCAATATAATTCTAAGTGTCGGAGAATAACAAAAAGTGGCGTGCGAGTAGCAAACCAAAATTAATTTAAATTCTTAAATTATAAGCAGAAGCCTAAAAACAATAAAATATAAATTACTTTTTTTTTTTTGCTCTCACAAGTTTTGCTTTTCTTTAAAACATTAAAAGTGTCGTTATTTTGCTCTGTGTGTATGTGAAAATGGCAGGTAAAACGCGACATGGAAAAGGAACCAATATCTCTGAGAATCCAGCTACCCCAATTCCATCTGGCCCTAAAAACTCAGAGAAACAGACAAACACTCCCAAACATAATAATCCAAGTTTACCGGCCTCAAATTGCATGGAGAGCATAACAAATAAAAAAAATTCATCCAAAATTCCACCATCCTCAAGTGACATTGAAATACTAATGAAAAATCTGACTGAAGACATTGTTTCGCAAATCACAAAACAAATAAATGATCTTCGAACTGAATTTATATTACGATTCGAGCAAGTAGAAAAAACCTTTTTTCTCACGTCAAAGAAGCCGAACAATCGATCAAATCACTCCAAGAGAAGATGGCAAGAATGGAATCCTATCAAATCGACACTGACCGCCTTTTGATAGAAGTAGCTGACCTACAGAAAAGATGTGATGCATCCGAAAGGAAGGAAGTTGCAGCTGATGCTGTGCTTTTTGGTAAACCCAAATTAGAAAATGAAAACATAATTTCAATTGTCAACAAAATCTGTAACACAATCAACTGCGCGCCTCCCACACCGAATGCTGCTTTCCGTTCAAAAGGTAGACACAACAACAACAGACATGAACTCCCCTCACCGATAATACTGAAATTCAGCTCCCCAAATGAGAGAAACACCGTACTAAAATCTGTTGCTCTTTTTCATAAAACTAACAAGAGACTACTGCAATTGGAAGACATCGGGATTAAGACGGAAGGGAAAAACAAATACAATATTTCCTTGCACGGCAGTCTAACGCCAAAAAATCGATCTCTGTTACATCAAGCAATGCGTCTTAAACGAAGTGGTGATCTTTTCAATGTATACACAAGATCTGGTTCAGTTTTCGTTAAAGAGAGTGCAAACGGGGAACCAATTCTCATACAAAACGATGCTATGCTGAATGCTGTCGCTGCCGCTACGATAATCGAAGACGAAAGAAGAGGAGACAACAACACACCAGCATGATGACCCAGAGTAGTACTAATTATTTTATTTTAAAATTTTATTATTATCATCTATCTACTACTGTTCTATCTATTCTCTTTTTTATCTTTTTCTCTTTCATTTTCTTTTCTTTTCTTAATTACTTAAAGCTTATTGTCTGTAATTACATTTGTAAAAGGAGTTGTTTTGATGTGCTTAATATTATGAGTATGTTGCTAAGGTATCGCTGTAAAACTGCTCGTTTCAGAGTTGAGTGAGTTGAATGTGGGTTCCACGGTTAGCAGCAGGGACGTTATACTACGAACAATGGTAAACATTTTTAGCCATCCCATCGCGTTGAAGGTTTTAAAGTAAGTCATATCAATGCTCAAAGTTTGATGATGAAGATCGACGAGTTTAGATATTTGTTTGAAAATTCTGGAGTTGACGCGGTCTGTGTTTCAGAGACATGGTTCTCTAAAGATATAAGTGACGCTCCATACTCTCTTAAGGGTTATAATCTTTTTCGCTCAGATAGAACTGACCGAGGGGGTGGGGTGGCGATTTATGTCAAAGAGGGACTTATTTGTAAAAATAAAGTTTCCTCGCCATCGGATTCCGCATGTGAATATCTGTTTATAGATATTATAGGGAGTACCAGTAACCTTCTATTGGGAACTATTTACAGACCGAATAGAAATGTAGATTTAGAACCTATATACAACCTTATGGAGCAAATAACTATAAGTTCCACAAATATTATAATATGCGGGGATTTCAACAGTAATTTATTAGTCGATTACAGTTTTAGTGAAAATATGAAATCTTTTGATTTACATTCTGTTAATTTGTCTTTGCCTACACACTTTACTAAGACTTCAAATACTTTATTGGACCTGTTTTTTGTAAGTGAGAATGATCGGGTGCTTTTTTGTAATCAACTCTCTGCTCCAGTTTTCTCCAAACACGACCTAATTTATAAAATACTTTTAAATTTAACACTTAAAAGTTTGAACCGAATTTGTGGTCTAGTTATTAATTCAAAATTAAAGAATATTCCTTTATTGACCACAAAATTATTTATTTATTAAAAAGACCAAAAATAACTTTTTACAAAATTTAATTTTTATTCGTCAAAATTTAATAAAATATCGAATGCATTTCGGGCAGACAAGCTGCTCATCTTCAGCGTTTTACACGATACTAACAAAAAAGATAAATATAAGAACCAAAGAAAGTTAAAACAATAAAAAGGAAACAACAAGAAAACATTTAAAGGGTGAGAGAAAACAAAGGAGGCACAATATTGCCGCTATCGGTGTTCATGCAATTTGATGTTTTTTGGATGAACAGTGATTCATAGGCATCTAATTTTCTTTCATTGTGCACATTCTTTAAAAGGCGAACACTTTGATCAAAGCTCCCGATGTTGTGTGGAGGGTTGTTGTTTTTGCACTCTGCATATACGTGGGCGGCTACTGCTGATCGATTAAGTTGTTTGTGTTTGACACAGCTGATATGTTCTTTGAAACGAGTTTCAATCCCACGTCGCGTCTGGCCTACATACTTAGCTGGACAGTCTTGGCAGCTGATTTCGTATATGCCACTCTTCAAAGCTTTTTCCGTCTCATCTTTGGTTGAACCCAGAATGTTTTTTAATTTTCCAGTGTTGTTGTAAACTATTTGTATGTTCTCTTTTTCCATTGTCTTACGTAGTTGGTTGGTGATAGCTGGGTTGTAAGAGAAGGAAACTCGATGTGTGTTGTTAGTTTTGTCCATTTCTTTCTGTTTAAACAAAGTGGTACTCTCATCTCGTTTGATTTTATTTGATTGCTTTTTGACAATATTCTCTACCACTGACTTTTCAAACCCATTTACGTCAGCAAGGTGTACAATATGGTCAAATTCTTTTTTGAAACTTGCAAGGGATAAGGGGAGTTTGCATAAACGATGAGCCATTTAATGGAAGGCTGCTATTTTATGTTGGTGTGAGCAAAATGAATCAATTGTGATGTAACGATCGGTGGATGTGTTGAATGAATCACTGTTCATCCAAAAAACATCAAATTGCATGAAAACCGATAGCGGCAATATTGTGTCTCCTTTGTTTTCTCTCACCCTTTAAATGTTTTCTTGTTGTTTCCTTTTTATTGTTTTAACTTTCTTTGGTTCTTATATTTATCTTTTTTGTTAGTATCGTGTAAAACGCTGAAGATGAGCAGCTTGTCTGCCCGAAATGCATTCGATATTTTATTAAATTTTGACGAATAAAAATTAAATTTTGTAAAAAGTTATTTTTGGTCTTTTTAATAAATAAATAATTTTGTGGTCAATAAAGGAATATTCTTTAATTTTGAATTACGACCTAATTTTTCTGACATACGATTTCAGTATTAAAACTATCACGTGCCTTTGAAACTTAAAAAAATAAATGCGCTTCAAAGCCCTGGTTTACTGATAGGATAAAACAATTAATGAACCAACGAGATCAAGCTTATAGAAACTGGATAATTTTTCGGGTGGAAGAGCTTCAGAAAGCTTATAAGTCTCTACGTAATAGAGTTGTCCTAAAAAAAAGAACTGCCAAAGAGCAAGTTTTCTCTAGCCGACTAAATGTTAATGGTGATGGTCGAAAACTTTGGGAAAATCTTCGCAAGTTAGGTAGTGGAAAACAACGACAAAGTTTTCAAAATAATATTGATAAAAACGAACTTAATCGTAAATTTTTATCTACTCCGAACAATCTAACCTCAAATGAACTTTTTACTGATTCAACAACGCCTTTTACCGAATCTGCATTTAGTTTTTCAGGAGTTAGTAATTTTGAAGTAGTAGAAAGTTTTCTCTCAATAAAATCCACTGCTGAAGGTGTTGATGAAATAAATCCTGTTTTTTTAAAATCAATTTTGCCAATGCTTTTGCCCTATTGTACTCATATCATCAACACAGTACTCACAACAGGAATTTTTCCACAGAAATGGAAGATGGCTAAAATAATTCCAATTCCCAAAAACTCACTTTGTGAAGATTTTAGACCAATTTCCATTCATCCATTTTTACCAAAAGTTTGTGAACGTATTTTGCAAAAACAGCTGAACGGCTACATAACCCGCAACAATTACTTGGTACCAATCCAGTCTGGCTTTCGCCCTCAACACAGCTGTACAACTGCCCTCCTAAAAGTCGTTGAAGACATTAGAACTGAGCTGGATAAAGATAGCGTAACTTTTTTAGTTCTTTTAGACTTCTCCAAAGCCTTTGACATGGTGAACCACTCAGTGCTAATAAATAAGCTGCGTCGAGAATTTAACTTATCTCCAGAAGCAATAAAATTACTTCTATCTTATCTTAGCAACAGAAAACAAGCCGTCTGTATTGATAATAGTCTGTCTGAGTATCTTCCTATACTTAAAGGTGTTCCCCAAGGTTCCATTTTATCCCCCCTGCTATTCTCCCTCTATATAAACGAAATCGCTTCTCTAATTCCAGATGCCTCAAAGCATTTTTATGCAGACGATATTCAGATCTATAGAAGTTGTTCATTGGGCCTTATCGAAAACTGCGCTTTCGCCATCAATCAGGACCTTGAGCGGATCTCTAGTTGGGCAGCTGATAACGGATTGGCTCTTAACCCAAACAAATGCAAATGCCTTGTTATATCCAAAAAAATGCTTGATCTGTCATATTTCCCTCCAATCAAGTTAACTGGCACGGTGTTAGAATTTGTAAACACTTCTAGGAATCTTGGTGTGGTTTTCAATAGGACTCTTACTTGGAATGACCATATAAACTCATTAGTGGGAAAAGCATATGGCACCCTTAGAACACTATGGACTGCTCAGAGCTTCACTCCGATTAAAACAAGAATTCTACTTGCTAAGTCTTTGGTTTTACCAATCCTAACCTTCGGATGTGAAATCTATCAAAATTGCGATTTCTACAGCAAAAATAAATTAAAAGTAGCCTTTAATAGCACCATAAGATATATTTATGGATTAAAAAGATATGAACGTGTTGCCCATCTGAGACGAAGCCTTCTAGAAATGTCCTTCGATAATTTCATCAAATTTCGAACATTGATGTTACTTTGTAAAATCATAACTACTCGAAAACCAACATATCTTTTCGAAGAACTACGGTTTTCAGTATCTAACAGATCGACTTATTTAATTCACCCTCGTTTTTCGTGTCTTACATCTGAGAGACAATTTTGCATAACTGCAGGTCGCCAGTGGAACTCACTCCCAGCTTACTTGCGAGACCTCAGCGACATTCGAACATTTCAAAATAGGTTACATGATTTCATTTGTAATCAAAGCGACTAACTTATTTTTTTTTTTTTTTTACAGACACCTCACTTCTCATTCCTAATTTCTCTATTTCTTTCTTTTACATTTTTCTTTCTTTTCTTATTCTCTAATCCATTCAAAACAGTTTTCTTTTCTACCTTAAACAAATTTTTACTTGCGATTATAGGTACTATAAGGCAAGTTATGGATTCGTGCAGAAAAAAAGTTTCGAGATAACAATCACACATGACATTACGATGATGGAGAAGTCGAAAAAAGTGGGTCTGGGAATTCCGTCCGTCTGTCTGTCTGTCTGTCTGTCTGTCTGTCTGTCTGTCTGTCTGTCTGTCTGTTCGCGCTTCTAGAGCCTGAACGGATGGGCCGATTTGCTTCAAATTTGGTATCTAGTATTTATTTGGCCGTCCCTCGGAACGTATTTTTTATTTTTGCTCTAGGCCCAAAAATAACGGCACCTGCCATACAATCGTGAAGAAAAAAATTGATTTTCTCAAAAACGGCTCTAACGATTTTGATAAAACTTTCAGGATGCTATTTTTGTAAGACAATCTATCTTTTGGTTGGAAAATATTTTTCAAAATTTGTCTTATAACGGTACCTCTCATAGAACCAGTATTTTCAAATCAAATTTTCTCGTAAACTATACATTCGATTTCAATAAAATTTCGGCCACAGGAAGTCATTTATAATTTTATTAATATGGCATTTCAAATTTTTCAAAAACTTTTTTTTTTGATTTTTTATAATTTTTTCAAAAATTTTTTTGGTTTTCGAAATATGTTGGAAACGGGTATATTGATTTTTTTTAAATTATTTTTTCAAATGTAAACTACAGATTGCCATATATTTGCATACCCAAATAAATTTCAAAATGTTTTTTGGAAAAGTTTTTCAAAAATAACCTTTTTAAAAAAAAACTGGTCGAACGGTTTTTAATATTTTTTTTTTCCTAGATTTACGTATAGCTTCGAAATTTTATTGCATACTTTGTTTTTCCGAGAAAACTCTTAAACTAATTTAAAAAATAAAAGAATTTTCGAAATTATTTAAATTTTTTTTTTTAAATCCATATATGCAGCCACTAAGCAATAATTGCTTATCATAAGAGCAAGTTCGTGCGACCCAGTCGTGCATTTTATTTTTTACTTATTTGTACCTACATAATATAGATCAAAATATTAAATTTTATTATATTTTCTTATTTTATTATATTTTATTTTTTTGGCTATTTATCTTCTTAAATGCAGTTTTATAGTGTATTTATTCATAAGCTTTCACTACCTTATAAGATTTATCTTAATGTGATAGTTACAATTTCAAATAAATAAACCTAAACCTAAAACCTAAACATACATACATACATACATACATACATACATACATACATACATACATACATACATACATACATAAATACATACATACATACACACATCCATTTTTATATATAAAGATACGTTGTTGGGGATGGCTGTATTCTGTATACGGACTGACTTGGGCAAAGTATCGGCGGCGGCGCGGCGGTAGAAGACTTTCCAGTGCCCACGGCCCCGTAACCACTCCGAAGGTTCCTTGTCATGACGGGGTGATGTAGGCAATTTATGTCAAATGATGTCACTATTGTTGCCCCTTTGACTGATTGCTTGAAAAAGGGACAGACTTTTGAAATGACTGACGAAGATTTGACTGCATTTCAAGTACTCAAAAAGAGTTGAGTCACAGCTCCCATACTTAAAAAACAGACTTTTCAGAACATTTCTACATACAATGTGAGGCTTTGACTGTGATCTGTCAGATGGACAAAGAGAAAAATGAACGACCCATAGCATTCATGTCTCTGAGTGCTATGCTGCCGTTATCGGTAAATAAATTCAGGGTTTATGTGGAGGGCTTACTTTTTACTATCATTACCGATCAGGCAAGTTTCAAGTGGCTTATATGACGCGAAAGGACCTTGGAGGATGTTTAGCCCGCTGGAGTCTGAAGCTCCAAAGTTTTGACTTCGTGATAGAGCATAGAAAGAGTATCCAAAATGTAGACCCTTCAATAGTAAATAATGGAAGGGATCACGACCGAAGACTTAGCACCAAAAGTTGACTTTATTTCACCATATTTCTCTTCTGAGGAATATGTTTAGAAGTTTAGAAGTAGGTAAGATTGTGTGGCACCTGCAAGTATGCAGAGTATAGGAACAACAGACCACTGGTGTAGCGAGGGGGAGCAAGGGGGGCACAGGCCCCGGGCGCTATGTTTGTTATGCATTTTCGAAGAAAACTGACCCGAAGGTCAAAAAATTAGCATGGGCAGGAAAAGTGGAACAAGCTTGAAATGGGATGTTTTAAAACTGAGAAAAGATATAAAATTTATTTAAGTACATTTGAAAGGGCTATTATTTTCCCTACAAATAAAGTTCTAAACGAAGTGTCTGTCATTAGTACTAAGAGTGCAAATACCGTTAACGTGGGTAAGGGTACAACAAAGTAAACCTATTCTTCAATCCTCAAAAAAATGATATCGGAAATGGGACTAGACTTTTACTGTGCAACGATTTGTTTCTTAAAATATACCCAAGAATTATGCCCTTAAATATTGGATACGAATAAGGGGACGCCCTGTATAATATTTTGTCGAGTAAATGCGACTATATTGGTTTTAGGCGACCCAAGTCTGAGTTGAGAAGGTAAGAATATCCGTTATTTATAAAAAGCTTTTATAGGTATACAATTATGGTGCCGATGTAGCTAGACTGAACGTTACGTGCTTTATTTGAAAACAGTAGGCTGTTTTTGAAAATAGTGTTTTGTTTTCGTACATACATCCATTATGTATTATATGATATGCAGAATGTAGATGTAAATAGCAAGCTTTTTTCGCTAGCATCCCATATATCAGAAAAACTCAATTCTGAGCAATTCTTATAATTGATCCACCCACTACCGCGGTTGCTTACGAAGCTTTTACCAGTAAAAGTCACACCCACCTTATCGTCGGGACTAAGATCTTTGATGGCTTAACATAAAATATCTTCAACAGCGTTCTTAATCCAGAAAGTAGGTTCTTCTTGCTCTGGAACAGGATTTAATGCGAATTCTATTTTGCGCCCTTTCATATTAAATCTTTTGATATTAGTTACAATATCGTTCATTATTTCAAAACGCTGAAAGTCCAAGAAAAAAAAAGAGACGTTAAATTTTTTTCAATGCTATTTATTTATTTAAAAGCATATTTTTGGGAATTGCGCAAATTATGCTCGTCATCAAAATACAGTGTTGGTAATATGTTTACCTAATGTTGCTTTTGTCTCCTATTTTTATGTGGTTGTTGAGGCTGTTGTTTCTGCTAATTCTGCTGTTGTTTTTGCAGTTGCTGCTGCAGTTGCCGCTGTTGTTGCTGCAGTTCCTGCTGTTGCTGTTGCTGCTGCAGTTGCTGCTGTTGCTGCTGTTGTTGCTGTTGTTGCTATTGTTGCTGCAGTTGCTGTTGTTGCTGCTGTTCCTTCTGTTGCTGCTGTTGTTGCTGCAGTTCCTGCTGTTGCTGATGTGGCTGCTGTTCTTGATGTGATGTGCAGTCGCTGATTGTTTTCATCCTTTAGATGAAAATCAACATGGAATGATAAGTCTCCATAAGGCTCTACCACTTCGAATGAACATTGCTTCATATTATCAATGTCTTCGTTGTCCAACTGAGGGTTGCACCGTTTCGGTAAGCAAACTGAACAACTCTCCAGTTCTAGCATGATCTGCTCGCCATATTTTCCGTTTACCTTCTTACAATGGGTTAAAGGGTAGCGCTGTTTTAGAATGAGCTTGGACAGACTTAATATTGGTTTTTGCGATTTGCGCATATTAACTCTGGATTTTAATTTAGTAATGAACGACATTTTTTGAATAAATTTTATTTTAAAAGCAGTGTTCCTCTATCGGATGCTCTACTTGGATTGTCCAGATCTAGTCCTTGCATAGTACTCGTCAACTCGGTTTTTGAGATTCACTTGTGCATAATTCTTTTTTTTAGCAAGTACTTTATCCTACTTATAATACTCGTACGTCGTACCTACTTTTCATAATGATTGCCATATTTATCCCAATTCCATACTTACTTCATATCATTTCCTTAACTTACCCCTCTGTCCCCATATCTTAAATACTGAGATTGTGTCATCAAAATCATCCGTTGTAGCGTTAAAGAACAATTATCATTGACCATCACATTTTTCTTACGCATATTACTTTTCTTAATTAAGAACAAAGTTATGCTATTTTAAGGAAAAGAAAACTCAAAAGAGTTCTCGACTTAAATAAAAAAAAGAACAACGATCGAATCCAATCAATCGTTCTGCACGCAGTTATGCTGTGTCAGCTTAATCTTTCAATTCAATTACACGAGAAGTTTAAGCAATCCCATCACACCCATCAACTTTCTTTTGTCTTAAGAATTTGAGATACACAAAAAAAAAATCATGACTGCGGATTCAACATAAACAATCACACTCATTTCACTCATAACGGAATTGCGCAAGTTATGCTCGTCATCAAAATACAGTGTTGGTAATATGTTTACCTAATGTTGCTTTTGTCTCCTATTTTTATGTGGTTGTTGAGGCTGTTGTTTCTGCTAATTCTGCTGTTGTTTCTGCAGTTGCTGCTGCAGTTGCCGCTGTTGTTGCTGCAGTTCCTGCTGTTGCTGCTGCAGTTGCTGCTGTTGTTGCTGCAGTTCCTGCTGTTGCTGATGTGGCTGCTGTTCCTGATGTGATGTGATGTACAGTCGCTGATTGTTTTCATCCTTTAGATGAAAATCAACATGGAATGATAAGTCTCCATAAGGCTCTACCACTTCGAATGAACATTGCTTCATATTATCAATGTCTTCGTTGTCCATCTGAGGGTTGCACCGTTTCGGTAAGCAAACTGAACAACTCTCCAGTTCTAGCATGATCTGCTCGCCATATTTTCCGTTTACCCTCTTACAATGGGTTAAAGGGTATCGCTGTTTTAGAATGAGCTTGGACAGACTTAATATTGGTTTTTGGGATTTGCGCATATTAACTCTGGATTTTAATTTAGTAATGAACGACATTTTTTGAATAAATTTTATTTTAAAAGCAGTGTTCCTCTATCGGATACTCTACTTGGATTGTATAGATCTTGTCCTTGCATAGTACTCGTCAACTCGGTTTTTGAGATTCACTTCTGCATAATTCTTTTTTTTTAGCAAGTATGTTACGGCGCCTGCAAGCTAGGTCTTACCTGGAGTGGCATCGGACGCTCCCATCAACATATTTCAAGACGGTGCCGGAAGATAATAGAAAAATTTACGTTAATTATGTTTTTTAAAATAGAAACTTGAAAAGGGTTTGGTAGTCTGAAGCGTTTTGCTCTTCAAAATTCCATGTGCCCTTGCAAATGAAATATTGAGAAGCAAAATGCTGGCTCCCTATTTAATAAAATAACAAAAAAAATTATTTCCAGATGTCATCTATCAAACGATGAACATCTGGGAATATAGTTTTGACCATTTTTAAATGATTTTTATTAGAAATATTCAATAAATACTCACCAGTATATTCCACCGCACACAATTTGCCAACTTTGTTTTGATTTCACTTGACAGTTCAATTGCCAATCTGCAATTTTTTTTTATGTAATTTAGCCGACTTGCTTATACGCATGCTTAATTCGTTTTATCTAGTTTTGTCTCTTTTGTTCAAAACAAGATCTAAGGCATGCGCAAAGAATTTTTGCTCAGTTTTATTCATGAATGAAATGAACGCATACAGTGAACATTTCATTCATGATTAAAACTGAACTGTTATGTTACGTCGATACGTTGTGTTTACGATATGCTTGTAGAGGTCTGTATGTATGTTAGTGTTTTCTTTTGTTATTTGTATTAATATTATATTAAGTATAAGAGCAATGTAAGTATAAATGATTTAGGACAAGTATAGGTATATAATAAGGATGTGTGGGGGTTTAAATTAATGATAAGGATGGGAGATTTTATCTTTATAAGAAAAAGAAAATTTGGTTGTCCCACTCAGATTTAGAGGTAACTATGTACTATGTTTTTATGAAGACGGAGTTTGAAGGAGATTTCATGGTCATTTGTGGATTGAGATCTGAAATCAAAAATAAACCACCATCGCTGTAAAAATTTAAAGTGAATTTTTGAAAAACTTTTCTTGAAGGTTTTTTTTTTGATAAATTAAGAAAAAGAAAAAGGAGTTTTTTTTGTTATCAGTAATAAACAAAGTGTTATCTAAAAGGTACATAGTTTGTGAAATCAATAAACTCAAAGAAAAAAAAGGAAAAAACTGTTATTGAATTTTTTTTTGTTCATATAGGAGGAACATTTTTTTTTACAAGGAAAATCCTCAATCAATTTCAAAGAAAAAAGAAAAAAAAAGCAGTATTCAAGCAGAGGTATGTACGAAAGTGTTAACTTCTGTAATCAAAAAAAAAATGATAAAGGTTTTTATACTAGGTTCAGGAGTACATTGTTTTTTTGGTCAGGCTGCAAAACCACCGAGGTGGGCCTGAGCCTCTGCCATTTTTTTCCTTCGATTTTTTTTTTGGAAAAAGTATCTTAAACCCAGTGAGGATACGTGGGCTTGAATTTATTCAATTTGAATAAGGAAAAAGCTTGTTTGGAGTACAAATTTCAGGATTCAACAAAAATAGTGTCCATATATTCATAGTATATGTACATATATTGAAAGGAACCCTAAAGAAGTTTGTGCGAATCAAGAGGGTGCTTCGCTGGACTATAGAAGAAAAGAAAAGTGAAATAAGAAAGAAAGTGTTAATTAAGTAAAATAAGGATAGTAAGATTAGAAAAAAGAGCTAAAAGAAAAAAACAAAAAAAAAACTTTAACCTAATTTTTTTTGTGTTGTGCAATTCAGTTTTTACCTCGTTTTTTTTATCAGTAGATTTTTCCTGATATTCTTTATTTTATTGAATAATTTTTTTATTGTGTGATAAACGGGTGAAGTTTTTTTGTTGGTTGATCAAAATAATTTCTTAATTGATTGATTTGAAAACATCAAGAACATTTAGAAGAAAATATCATTCACTTGTTCAACGAAGTACTGCCGGCAGGACGACGGGGGACCAGCTGAAAAATAAAAAAAAAAAAACTGTAAGTGAATTTAATACCATATATTTCCCTAAAACAAAAGGGTATTTTATAAATTATTTTGGTCACTTTTCCCAAACATCACATATTTCTTTTTATTTTTTAATTTTTAGTTTTAGATTTAAGTTAAAATTTGTGATTTTTTTTTTGTTTTGGTAAAGAAAGGAACGAGTGAGAAAACTCAATTTTAGTGTTTTGGAAAAATAAATGTGTACCATGAAATTTGAAATGAGCGTTATGTGGTGCTAATTCCTTTACAGCTAAGGGTGTGTGGAGGCGGACAAAGCCGTCCTGATGTAGTTTCCGGTAGCATAACTTGACATACTAACTGTACGCTACAGACAGTTTGCGACTGGTTGGTCATTTTAGGGGTTATTTCCGAACATCGGCCATGGAAATAACATCAGGAAGTATCTTTCAGATACTTGGGTGGGTTGGCCAGGCCTTCGTCAATACCATCAGACGAGCGCTTGGAATTTAGTAGTACGGTACCTGGAGGGGGATAAAAAAGTAAAGTGCTTTAGTTTTAGGGTTTAGATTAAGGTAAATTTAAGATGTATATAAGTTAAGTTCGTACAAACGTATTTTAACTTCGGTGGAGGTGGTTTTATTTCTTTTTTTTTATTATCTTTGGTGATGGGATTTCATTTTATTATGATTTTTGGTGATGGGAAATTTCATTTTTTTTATTATTTTGAATTTTAGGTAGGTTAAGTTAGGTTAGTTTGATTTTAAAAAAGCACTATACTTACATGTTCCTTCAGGTAGCGTCAAAGTCCTTCGATTTGTGATAACGTTTCAAACCTTTTAACGTAGCTTCATTCCTTTCCAAACTCCTCTTCCTTTCCTGTAACTTTCTTCTTTTTCTGGCACGATAATTTTGATTGTCGAGCAGGAGGGATAAGTGGAAGCGGCAAAGAACCACCCCATTTCCGTCGAGCATAGCCGTGCAACGACAAGCGTGCCGCCGCCCTTCTACTTTCCCAAAGTAAGTCCCCCGTGGAACCCTGACTCGCAACAATGGCGCCCAACGAGACCTTACGGATTCGAGGCCCAAAATAACTTCAAGGAGACGATTTTCTTTTTGAAGGTCGTCGCCTTGGACTTGTTTTGGCCTCCCGCGTTTTTTAATTTTTTTTATTTTTAATTTTTTTTACTTTTCTATCTTTTTAACACAAATCAAGGACGCACTTTTGGTAGTGTCACGGATCTTGAACGGCTGTCCAATCTTTAGGCTTTAGCCAGAAGATCTTGTGAGGTAGTCCAAGATTTGTGATAACGCCAGAAGTGGAACAAAGTCGTAGGATATCAGGCTTTTGCTGCCCATAGAGTCAGGTTTAACCAAACTCTTTGTGAGGTAGAAGTTCTGGATCTGAAAACTTTGTTCGTGTGGAGGTTCTTTCTGAACTCATAGCCATCCTTCTATCAGGCTATACGCCAGGTAGTAAGATGTGGTTATGGGAAAGGGATTAACCAAAACACATACTGAATTTCAGGCGCACCAGTCGCAATTCAGACAGACAAAACTAACAATGAACTAGGACAACTACCGGAGTTGCTAAGGGAGTGGAAAACTTTGCCGACTTCACACACCTTAGCGTATTCAAACATAAATTTTTTTCAAAAACTTTTAAAACGTTTTTTTTTAATTTTCCAAATTTTTTTTTTATATTTTTTTTTGATCATTCTTTTTATTAAATTTTTCAATTCTTTTTTTTATAATTTTTTTTTATCATTATTTTTTTTTAATTTTAACATTTTTTCTATATATTTCTTTATATTGAATTTTTATCAAATTTTTTTTTATTTTTGAAATTCATTAATTTTGAACTTTGCGTTTATTTTTAACGGTTATTTCAAGAATTTTTCTTTTTCAAGTTTTTTCGTTGCTCTAGCGAAGTTTCTTTTAAATTTTTTTTTATTATTTTTCAATTTTTAATTTTCTCGTTAGTTTTGTTTAATTTTGTTTTGAGAAAGAAATGGCAGAGGGTAGCAAAAATTCTGGTACCATACCGAAATCTGCGAGCCTCTGCTCGACACAAAACGCTCAAATGAACGAAATGGACAAGACTTACGAAGACATTACAAACATAATACGAAACATGAGCGTTACGAACAACACTAACCCCAACATACTACAACAAACTTATACAGAAACTAACGCGACAAGTACGGAGTCATTTGATGACTCACACCTACAAAACTATACCAACGAAAACAGAACATACCCTACACAAACGTTTACCAACGAACACGACAAATTACTACAAGAAACACAAGAACTTCTACGAGAACGAGACAGACTACTAAGACAACAACAAGACAGAGCCATGCATCATTCTGTAGCTGGAGAGGATAGAGGTGGAATGTCTCAAGGACCTTCCACATCCTTCTCTTTAGTTACAGAAGAGTTTTACGACAAGATGCAACAAATTGCCTCTGTGACTGTCAGAGAGAGTCAAACCAAGACGCTTGGAATTCTGGCGGAGGGTTTAACCGACGTCATGAAGCTTGTCGACAAGAATATGCAAGCAGTACATTCCAAGCTAAATACTTTGGAACTCTCTATGGCAAGTCACGGGGACAATACATTTAAACGAGACATCGGACAAGACTCAACTTTTCAACAAGACAACTTTTACAACCCACACTCTCAACAAGACATTAACAATACAACAAGACAAAACATTAAAGTCAAACACGACCCACGACAAGACTCAACATTTGAACGAAACACTACCTTCAAACCACAACCACCTAGACAAAATACAACTTTTACACAAAACACTACGGTCGGTTCATACCAACAAAACTTTAACACTACATACAGACAAGACAATATGTACGAACAAACTTACGGACAAAATCCTATACACGACATAAACAACAACAACCAACCGACCAGACGAACTTTCCACTCGGAAGTGGTTCAGCCGACTCAGCCTTTGCCACATCCGTCGAATCAGTCCTCTTTTGTGAACATCAATCGTAGGGTTGATGTTCATAAATGGGGGATCTAATTCGATGGATCGTCGAAGGGTTTGTCGGTTGAGAGTTTTCTCTTTCGAGTGGAAACTCTTCAAAAGAAGAGCGGACTGAGTGATGAGCAGCTGTATGCAGATTTCCATCACCTTGTTTCACCAGTTTCTGGAAGAAAATCAGGGCGATGAACTCCTTAATTATTTTGATCTTAAATTTGAGCTTCTTAGACAATTCAAAGCTAACAAGCGTGACCATGAAATTCTCAGAGCGATCATGGACAGAAAGCAGCAACCCCACGAGACATTTGATGAATTCTATGCAGATATAAGAGGATTGACACTGCAAATGCAAAGCAGACCAGTAGAGAGTGATTTAATCTCGATGGTTAGGGCGAACATCAAAGATAGAGTTGCCACTTTGATTTTCGGGTGTAGTATAAGTAGTGTTAGAGATTTGAGAGAGGAGTGTAAGAGAGCAGAGGAGTATTTAACTGTAAGAGATGCAAAGATGAAAAGGTTTGTCCACGAGTTAGATGATACTGATGTGCAATATAGAGTAGGAAGTCAGGTTGAGGACACTAATTTAGGGATAGATGCAATAGGACAAAATAGACTAGAGAGAAGGACATACGACACACATAACAAACGTACTTACACTGACCAGGGAAAGAGGACGGATCTTTCGGGAGAGACCCGGCAAGCTCCAGGTGTTTGCCCTTCAACATTCCATACATTAACATGTTTTTGTTGTGGACAGGGCAACATCTCCTTTAAGTGCGCAGCTTGTCAGGGAAACTTGAACGTCGGCAGTGCACCCGGGAACAACCCGCCGACGACGAAGCCTGTCCCGGAAGATCAAACACAACAGAAGAACCTGGAAAAATAAGCATTTTAAAAAGAGATCATAAGACTGAAAAGAAAAAAACTTACCAGAATCCCGAAAAGCTTCCAATAAGAAGTCTTCATCAAAGAGTGCAGGATTACGAAGAAGCTAGAAGAAGAATATTTGGTGAGGAAATCGATGTAATAGTAAGAGAATCTAGGAATTATAAGAAATTAGCAAGGCTTAGGGAGAAATGTGCAATATTTAGACGAAGAAAGAGTCAAATTGAATCTTCAATCTTGACGATTTCGGATGATACTAGGCCATATACTAAAGTGCAATTGGGAGATGAGGAAATATTAGGCTTATTAGATAGTGGAGCGTCCGTTACGTGTCTAGGAAAGGGTGCAATAGATTTTATCACTAGGAAAAAGATTAAATTGATTAGTATGAATAATGAGATTAAGACTGCAGATGGTAACTATCAGAAAATAGAAGGTAGGTTCAAATCTATTGTCTCGTGGGGCGGCAAAGCCCATGAATTAGAAATCTATGTCGTTCCTAGTCTTCAACAACCTCTATATCTGGGTGTAGATTTTTGGAGTAGGTTTAAAATAGCTCCCAATATCGTCAGCGAGCTTGCCGTACCTCCGTCATCGAAAGAACAGCCTGCTTTTCGTGACCTTTCTCTAGCACAAGCACAACAGCTGGAGAGAATCAAGTTACTGTTTCCCTCCTTTGCTACACTTGGGCTGGGTAAGACAAGCCTAGAAGAGCACATAATTGAAGTGGATGAGGAACAAATTCCCATTAAGCAAAGGCACTACCCAGTTTCGCCAGTCGTACAGAAGCTCTTGTACGAAGAACTAGATAGAATGTTGGCGCTGGGTGTAATAGAGGAGAGTAACAGTGCTTGGAGTTCTCTAGTAGTTTTACTGAGAAAAGGTGGCAAAAGCAGACTGTGCCTAGATTCACGGAAGGGGATAATAAGCCGACTTCAGGATACTAAATATATCTCCAGTATCGACTTGAAGGATGCGTTTTGGCAGATCCCTCTGGAGGAGAAATCAAGAGAGAAGACGGCTTTTACAGTCCCTGGTCGACCGTTATACCAATTCATGGTGATGCCGTTCGGATTGTGTAACGCTGCCTAGAGAATGTCTAAGCTTATGGACAAAGTCATTCCTGGTCGTCTTTGGCAGAATGTCTTTGTCTATCTCGATGACCTTTTGATTTGTTCTCCAGACTTCCGAACGCATATTCAAGTACTGGAGGAAGTTGCCGTATGCTTGCGTCAAGCTGGCTTGACGATAAACGTCGAAAAGAGTAAATTCTGTTTCAAGGAAATCAAATATTTAGGTTACGTTGTTGGAGACGGCTGTATACGGACTGACAAGGACAAAGTGTCGGCGGTCGAAGAGTTTCCAGTGCCCAAGACACCGAAACAACTCCGAAGGTTCCTTGGCATGACGGGGTGGTATAGGCGATTTATGCCAAACTATGCCACTATTGCTGCCCCTATGACCGATTGCTTGAAGAAAGGACAGACTTTTGAAATGACTGACGAAGCACTGACTGCATTTCAACTACTCAAAAAGAGTTTAGTTACAGCTCCCATACTGACAAATCCAGACTTTTCTAAACATTTCTACATACAATGTGATGCTTCAACTTCAGGTGTAGGGAGTGTAATCTTTCAGATGGATGAAGAGAAAAATGAACGACCCATAGCATTTATGTCTCAGAAGCTGAATCCCGCTCAGCGAAATTACATAGTGAGTGAACTTGAATGCTATGCAGCCGTTTTATCGGTAAAGAAGTTCAGGGCTTATGTGGAGGGTTTACCCTTTACTATCATTACCGATCACGCAAGTCTAAAGTTGCTTATGACTCAAAAAGACCTTGGAGGACGTTTAGCCCGTTGAAGTTTTAAGCTCCAAGGTTTTGACTTCGTGATCGAGCATAGAAAGGGTGTCCAAAATGTAGTCCCTGATACTCTCTCAAGAATACATATGGAAGAGATCACGACCGAAGATATAACACCAGAAGTTGACTTTAGCTCACCATATTTCTCTTCTGAGGAATATGTTGAGTTAAAGAAAATAATTGAACGCGACCAAGACAGACTTCCTGATATTTGTATATCAGACGGATTTGTTTATAAACGAACAGACAAAAGAACAGGCGACGCAATACAAGACGACCGAGCATGGAAGCTATGGGTTCCTAAAGAGTTGTGTGAGGTGCTGTTGATAGCAGCACACGATTCACCTGCGTCGGGACATGGTGGTATATCGAAAACCCTGTCAAAACTACGGCAAAAATATTTTTGGCCGGGGATGGCCACCGATGTTCAGAAGTGGGTACGATCGTGTGACACCTGCAAAAGTAGTAAGTCTGTCAACATAACGACTCGGCCGCCGATGGGACAACAGACAATTACTGAACGACCATTCCAACGCCTATATATTGATTTCCTTGGACCATATCCAAGAACAAAACAGGGCAACACGCATATCTGTATTGTATTAGATCATTTTAGTAAGTACGAGTATGTATTTTTGAAAGCAATACGAAAAGCAACGTCATCTGAGGTAGTTAAATTTTTGGAAGAAAATGTGTTTCATGTATTTGGTGTTCCAGAATATGTTCATTCTGACAACGGAAAACAGTTCGTTTCGGAATTGTTTTCCAGTTTCTTAAATCTTTATGGAGTTAAACATATACGTACTGCATTTTACTCTCCCCAAGCAAACACTTCCGAGAGAGTAAACCAATCAGTTTTATCCAAAATTCGATCCTACCTTGGTAGTGATCAAAAACACTGGGACTGGCATGTTAGTAATGTAGCATTTGCATTTGCACGATGCAATAATAATGGAACCACACTACGCTATTTTTGGAACTCCTATGATTCAACATGCAAAGTCCTATGAGCTTCTCCGGAAGCTTAACTTGATTAAAGAATCAAAAATTGAAATAATCAACAGAGACGATCGTCTAGAACTTATTAGAGCCAAAATTTTTGAAAATCTAAAACTTGCTCATCAAAAAAGTACAAAAGTGTATAACACTAGAAGTAGGGAGGTGCAATATAAAACTGGACAGGTAGTTTTCCGCAGAAACTTTAAACAAAGTAGCAAAGCGGAAAACTATAACGCTAAATTAGGAAAAAAATTCCTAAAATCAATAATCTTAAAACCGGTTGGGAATTCCCTCTACGTGGTAGGTAACCTCAATGGTGAAAAAGTAGGAACCTTTCACGCAAAAGACCTACATGTCTAATTTTGTGTTGAAATGTAACGCACTCAGATGATGTTGCGTTCAAAAAACTGTGATATTAGGTTAGTATATTAAATGTTAGTATAGTTAGTGTATACTAGGTATTTGTAATCACAGTTTGTGTATTTATATTATAGTTATATATTATTATATATATATATTTATTTATATTATTTTTATCTGTGATATTTTTATCTTTAGTTTAAGTATAGTTTATCTATTTATATTTATTTATCTGTGATATTTTTATCCTTAGTTTAAGCATATAGTATATTTATTTCACCAGTTTCTGGAAGAAAATCAGGGCGATGAACTCCTTAATTATTTTGATCTTAAATTTGAGCTTCTTAGACAATTCAAAGCTAACAAGCGTGACCATGAAATTCTCAGAGCGATCATGGACAGAAAGCAGCAACCCCACGAGACATTTGATGAATTCTATGCAGATATAAGAGGATTGACACTGCAAATGCAAAGCAGACCAGTAGAGAGTGATTTAATCTCGATGGTTAGGGCGAACATCAAAGATAGAGTTGCCACTTTGATTTTCGGGTGTAGTATAAGTAGTGTTAGAGATTTGAGAGAGGAGTGTAAGAGAGCAGAGGAGTATTTAACTGTAAGAGATGCAAAGATGAAAAGGTTTGTCCACGAGTTAGATGATACTGATGTGCAATATAGAGTAGGAAGTCAGGTTGAGGACACTAATTTAGGGATAGATGCAATAGGACAAAATAGACTAGAGAGAAGGACATACGACACACATAACAAACGTACTTACACTGACCAGGGAAAGAGGACGGATCTTTCGGGAGAGACCCGGCAAGCTCCAGGTGTTTGCCCTTCAACATTCCATACATTAACATGTTTTTGTTGTGGACAGGGCAACATCTCCTTTAAGTGCGCAGCTTGTCAGGGAAACTTGAACGTCGGCAGTGCACCCGGGAACAACCCGCCGATGACGAAGCCTGTCCCGGAAGATCAAACACAACAGAAGAACCTGGAAAAATAAGCATTTTAAAAAGAGATCATAAGACTGAAAAGAAAAAAACTTACCAGAATCCCGAAAAGCTTCCAATAAGAAGTCTTCATCAAAGAGTGCAGGATTACGAAGAAGCTAGAAGAAGAATATTTGGTGAGGAAATCGATGTAATAGTAAAAGAATCTAGGAATTATAAGAAATTAGCAAGGCTTAGGGAGAAATGTGCAATATTTAGACGAAGAAAGAGTCAAATTGAATCTTCAATCTTGACGATTTCGGATGATACTAGGCCATATACTAAAGTGCAATTGGGAGATGAGGAAATATTAGGCTTATTAGATAGTGGAGCGTCCGTTACGTGTCTAGGAAAGGGTGCAATAGATTTTATCACTAGGAAAAAGATTAAATTGATTAGTATGAATAATGAGATTAAGACTGCAGATGGTAACTATCAGAAAATAGAAGGTAGGTTCAAATCTATTGTCTCGTGGGGCGGCAAAGCCCATGAATTAGAAATCTATGTCGTTCCTAGTCTTCAACAACCTCTATATCTGGGTGTAGATTTTTGGAGTAGGTTTAAAATAGCTCCCAATATCGTCAGCGAGCTTGCCGTACCTCCGTCATCGAAAGAACAGCCTGCTTTTCGTGACCTTTCTCTAGCACAAGCACAACAGCTGGAGAGAATCAAGTTACTGTTTCCCTCCTTTGCTACACTTGGGCTGGGTAAGACAAGCCTAGAAGAGCACATAATTGAAGTGGATGAGGAACAAATTCCCATTAAGCAAAGGCACTACCCAGTTTCGCCAGTCGTACAGAAGCTCTTGTACGAAGAACTAGATAGAATGTTGGCGCTGGGTGTAATAGAGGAGAGTAACAGTGCTTGGAGTTCTCCAGTAGTTTTACTGAGAAAAGGTGGCAAAAGCAGACTGTGCCTAGATTCACGGAAGGGGATAATAAGCCGACTTCAGGATACTAAATATATCTCCAGTATCGACTTGAAGGATGCGTTTTGGCAGATCCCTCTGGAGGAGAAATCAAGAGAGAAGACGGCTTTTACAGTCCCTGGTCGACCGTTATACCAATTCATGGTGATGCCGTTCGGATTGTGTAACGCTGCCTAGAGAATGTCTAAGCTTATGGACAAAGTCATTCCTGGTCGTCTTTGGCAGAATGTCTTTGTCTATCTCGATGACCTTTTTATTTGTTCTCCAGACTTCCAAACGCATATTCAAGTACTGGAGGAAGTTGCCGTATGCTTGCGTCAAGCTGGCTTGACGATAAACGTCGAAAAGAGTAAATTCTGTTTCAAGGAAATCAAATATTTAGGTTACGTTGTTGGAGACGGCTGTATACGGACTGACAAGGACAAAGTGTCGGCGGTCGAAGAGTTTCCAGTGCCCAAGACACCGAAACAACTCCGAAGGTTCCTTGGCATGACGGGGTGGTATAGGCGATTTATGCCAAACTATGCCACTATTGCTGCCCCTATGACCGATTGCTTGAAGAAAGGACAGACTTTTGAAATGACTGACGAAGCACTGACTGCATTTCAACTACTCAAAAAGAGTTTAGTTACAGCTCCCATACTGACAAATCCAGACTTTTCTAAACATTTCTACATACAATGTGATGCTTCAACTTCAGGTGTAGGGAGTGTAATCTTTCAGATGGATGAAGAGAACAATGAACGACCCATAGCATTTATGTCTCAGAAGCTGAATCCCGCTCAGCGAAATTACATAGTGAGTGAACTTGAATGCTATGCAGCCGTTTTATCGGTAAAGAAGTTCAGGGCTTATGTGGAGGGTTTACCCTTTACTATCATTACCGATCACGCAAGTCTAAAGTTGCTTATGACTCAAAAAGACCTTGGAGGACGTTTAGCCCGTTGAAGTTTTAAGCTAGAAGGTTTTGACTTCGTGATCGAGCATAGAAAGGGTGTCCAAAATGTAGTCCCTGATACTCTCTCAAGAATACATATGGAAGAGATCACGACCGAAGATATAACACCAGAAGTTGACTTTAGCTCACCATATTTCTCTTCTGAGGAATATGTTGAGTTAAAGAAAATAATTGAACGCGACCAAGACAGACTTCCTGATATTTGTTACGACAGCGTTCGATCAAATCACCTGAAAAAAAAAATATTATATAGATATAGTCTAAAAGAAAAAAAAAAATTACAAATGTACCCAATCGGAGTAACCCGAGTGTACAAGAAAAAAAAAACTATTCACATTTTTAAAACACTCAAACATTTATTGATATAATGGACAAAACACTTTAACACTACACGACACATTCATCCCACGAAATTCTGCATGCTGATGGAAGTACCTGAAAAAAAAATATATTAATAATAATTGCTTATAAAGTGTCACTGTTGTTTGTTTCCCTGTAATGCCTTGTGGATGAAAGTGGGCATGGCCCAGTGGAAAATATAACGCCTTCGCGAGAATATGTAGATATCCTTTAGATAACACTGGAAAACAAAAGAAAAACGAACAAATAAATTTTACTTAAGAAATTTAATGATTTTATATGTACTTACACGCCTTTTGTTTACATCTGTGGTATAGATGTCGGATGTAGTGTTTGTAGTAATATAAGTTTTTATGGTCATATATTTAGATCCCTTCATTAAACATTCTTATCTATTTTATACACTAGATATAAGTTTCTTTTAAACAAATAAAACAATCACGATCGTCAAGCAAAACAATTGAAATCATTACAAAGGTAAACGTTTACAAATGACAAGGAAAATGACATTTGTCAAAAGATGACACTGATGAGTCTGAAAGCTTTATCAGGCGAATTCAATTCGCTCAGATAATGCTCGTTCAGGGTTTGTTTATATAATTGGACCTTGAACAGACTGAAAATTAAATATTAATAAAGATTATGATTTTACAAAGAAACAAATAAAGTGCAATAGGGATGGGTGGTGCAATAATGCTAGGAAATAAGTATTTAGTAATTTATTAGGTATGAGTTAGTTTTGGTTAGGTTTATTTATTTATTTTTTTGTTGTTTTTTTTTTGTTGTTTCGTTTGGTAAACTGATGGGATGAGCTTTTGAGAGGACACATATACATGGAAATAGACAATAGATAAATACAAATATGTACGTATAAGTACAAGACAATGGTTACAAATTAAGTTTAATTAGCCAAAGATGCTGGAAGATGGGGAAAGAAAGCTCTTGTTATGTGGAATCTGCAAATAGGTGAAGGAGAATTTCAAAATATAGGCCACAGGGCATCGACCTCTTTTTATATATTAGAAGCACATATGATCGAGAAGGAAAAGCTTTTATCATCTGCAACAAAGTATGAAAGTTGTTTTTCTTATGAAAGTAAAACTTACCTTCACACTGTGAGCGTCATTTTTTTTGGTGGAAATTTTTTTAGCTCGCCAGATTTTTTTTTGGAAAAATCTAAGTTTGTGATACAAACGATTTTCTTGAAAAGAAAAATTAACCCAAGACTAAAAAGGTGAGGAGTAAAATAATTAGAGAAGCAAAATAGACTGTTTAGTTAACAAAAATTCCCTTTTAGTATCATATGGTCCAGAATCCAAAGGCGTAGTTTTCAAACCCAAGGAAGAATTTAAGACTCCATTGTTTCTTAAGCAGAGGTAATATGCATATAAAATCCTAGAAGGAATATAGGTATTAAAGTATTTCTAATTCTTCAGGTTCCGGGAAGGTAGAATTTGCCCAAGAGTGCATTTAACACCGAACGAGGTATCCAACTCGGGCCTCTGCAGTTTTTTTACTTGACCTTAAATCACCTGAAGGTCAGTAGCGGTTGCTGAAGCGGGGTGCTCCTCCAGACCAAACCAAACGATTTATAGTGATTTTTTTTTTGGTGTTCGAAATCAGTGTAAACAGCCAATCTAATTTCTTGACATTTTTTTTTGATTTTCTTTTAATCAATTTCGCTTGCGATAGTTTTTTTTTTGGATTTTTTTTTCTCTTTTAAATTTTAACGTAGAGGTGGAAACTAAATAGTACCTATTGTAAAAGGAAAGAAAAGATAAAAGTGAAAAAAAAAGTAAAGAAAATAAGTTAAAATAAATGCACAGTGAAGAAAAGAAAAGTAAAAGAGGAAAGTAAAGAAGAAATAGAGTAAATTAAGAAATAGTTAAAGAAAAGAAAATAAGAAAGAAAAGTGTGGTGTAATCTAAATTGTCTGTCATGGACCTACCTACATTTATATTGTTACAACAATTATTGTGAGTGATTTAAAAAAAAAAAAAAAAAAACATATACAAACATATCCCGAGTACTGCCGGCATTACCTGGAAGGAAACCCCATCGAGGATTTAATAAGACACATAAATAAGAATACAAAAAAAAAAGTAAGTCGAATCTTTACAAACATATACACTTATTCATAGATTGTTGTAATTATATTGTATTGTGAAAAAAGGAAACACACACTCCGGATCTCGAGAGTAGTACCACTTTTATTTTCTTTTCGAATTCCATCCAGTGTCAAATAAGGACACGTACACTCCAGATCACGAGCTTAGTGATACTTGATTTTTTTTTGTGAAACTTATTTGTTCTTTGGTTTCTTTTTTCAATAAAGAAGAAAATTATTCATAATTTTTTTTAATAAGTATCAAAAAGGATTCTTTGCATAACAATTCACCTTTTTATATTTTTTTTGAATTTTTATCGATTTTTCCTTATTTCCTTTTTTTTTTGTTTATTTTAATAATACAAAAAAAAATAAAATAGATTATAAAATATTGTTTATGAAATTAAAATCTGAATTATATGGATTTGAACTTGAATTTTAATTGCCTAACAGTGGTTCATTGAATTTTAATATGAATTGCTAAGCCATATCATAAGGTGTGTGGAGGCTCAGCCGAGCCGACGGTCGACGGAAGCAGTTTTCTCCACTACAGAATGACAGAACATAGACATATGACCAACTCCCCTGCACCATGACTTAGAAGACCAATACTATACATACTCTACCTTACATACACTACACTACAAATACCATGCTTACTCACACCACACTAATAACATTACACTACGACATTCTATACTTACACTTGAATTATACTTACCTGAACTTTACTATTTAACGTCATCCATTTTACTTACGTATACTTACACATACCTACTTAGACCTAAACAATGTGACTGATTACGACTGGAAGTTTGATTTTGGGGCTAAGTCCAAACATCCGGCCAAGGACTTAGCGTTGGTTGTATCAATGATACAAGGGTGGGCAGGCCTAACTTTTGCCAATAACATCCGGCAAGGCTTCTGATGGCTCAATGAACCGTTGTGTTGGTGAGACAGTGGGGCAACGATTTTTTTTGTGGACAAAATTTTCTTTTATTTTTATAGTGTAGGTTTAGTTTTTTTTTAGATTATATCTCAGGATATAAAACCTTAATTTTAAGTAACATGTTTCACGACATGACAAGTTAGATTGTAAGGGCCTAGTTTATAGTTTTTTTTTAAATTTTCTTTTATCCATAAAAGTTTTTTTGTTCCACAAATGAAAATAAATAAAGCCTCATCCTTTCACCAATGCAGTGGCATAGGTAACCAGGTTTGTGCAACACCTTCATATCCTCATTCCGTTTCCTATTGTTAACTACCTTTTCCCATTCTCCCTTCCTTTTCCCTTGATTTAGGCACGATAATTTTGTTTGCCGAGTGGGAGGTGGCTGGAATGAGCAAGAATTCCCCCCAGACCTTCGAGCTTAGCCGAGCGGAAGCAAGCGTGCCACAGCTCATTTCAGCACCTAAAGACACCCCCGTGGTTTACCCTCAACTCGCAACAATGGCGCCCAACGTTGAACGGCTTAATGATCAATTGAGACTCCAAGGAGATGATTTTTTTTTAAGGTCATCCCCTTGGACTCGCAATAATCGGTATATTTTTTTTATCCTTAAAACTTTTATTCCTATCCTTTCAAGCACAAGCTTGGAGACCGTAGATGCTCCTCGCGAAACGGAAGATGGAGTTTAGCTGTCCAATCCGACAGGTCTCGAACCAGTGGATTCCGTGAGGTTAAACAAAATCTGCCGTTGGGTAGGGAGCGGAGTATTTTTGAGGGACCGTACACTTACTGCCAACCAGACTGTCAGGCTTAGTCAGACATCTAGAGAGGCGTATGTGTGTGGTTTCTCGGATCTACTCGTGTGGAGGGTTGTCTCTGTTTCCTAGCTAACCACCTTTCAGGTTTAACATCAGAAAGCTCGATGTGGCAGGAAACCAAGAGATAATTCAAAACACTCATTGAGTCTCAGAAGCACCAGTAGTAATCAAGACAGACACGAAAACCTTACAAGACTTTGACAGGACCTAAGACAGGAAATACTACTTGACAAGAGACAGACATGAGAGAACACTTAATTCCTGGACCGTTTGGATACTCAAACGAAAATCCACACACCTTTAAAATATCATATAATAAAACAAGAATTTGAGCCATTCATTGATTTTGAAAGTCAAAAGTTGTTTTTTTAAACGCATTATTGCACCTTTTTTTTAAATTTTTATTTCATTACAATATTTTTGAACTCTGCGAATTTGAATATCTTTCTTTTTATTTTTCATTTTTTTTTAAATTTTATTTTCGGTAGCGAACACCAATTATTTTTTTTTAATTTTAATAAACTTTTTTTTTGGAATTTTGAAATTGATTTTCGAAGTAACTTGAATTTTTATCTTCGATTTTTTTTTTGGAAATTTTATTGATTTTTTTTACATAAGGTTTTTTTTTAATTTTGGATTATTTTGAATTTTTAAAAAAACTGAGTTTCAATTTGAATTTTGATACCGTTGGATTTTTTTTTTAAATTATCTTTTTTTATATTTATTATTTTTTTTTTGAATTTTGATTTTACTGAATTTCTTCATTTTGGAGATATTTTTTTATTTTAAACCATGAACGGGAAATCAACTGGGACAGGTAAAAAGAGCACCCTGCCAAGGCGTGGGAGAGGGACAGGTAGGCGTCGAGTCACGCGACTTTCCAGTGCCCAAGTCCATAACGCGATAGATCCCGAGTCATCTGAAGAGGAGCATCATAGCACCTTGCTAGAAAACCCTTTTGATGACCTCTTAGAAAATGGGGGGGCAGTAGGAGGCGCTAATGGTATATCTGGGACGGGATTAGGCACTTCATCAACAGCTAACCAGGGTATAGAAGACCAAGAGCTAGTAGCGATCCCAACAGGAGGAAACATAGAAGAGACTAGGGACAGCATAGAAAGATTAACCAGGGATCTTCAAGGGGAACGCTTTTCTCTCAACACCAACAATGATCAAAGACAGGCTAAACAAGATCAACAAAATAGGAGCGGTCAAGATAAGGAACAATCTGAACTGATGATGGGAGGGGAAAACCTGAAAACCATCATCGGTTCGGCAATAACTCAGGCTCTTAACGAGACCCACAACAAAACAATCAGTCTTTTTGCCGAACAAACAAAGAATTTAAGCACCATGCACCAAATGATTCAATCGTTAGCAGTGAATCAGAATTCAATTAACGAGAGGCTACAATTGGTGGAGAAATCCACTCTGGCACTGTATGCTCGGCAGGAGAAGCAGGAGGAACTAGGAAGAAAAGCGGTCTCAGAACGGGAAAAAGAATGTAATTGGTCTGATCCAGAGGTCAGCCCACCTAAGACCATCCCTGCTTCCTCTGCTAATCAGCCGAACTGTCACAGGGGTGCAGCCTATAAGGATCTCCACAAGAGAGTCGATATCCACAAGTGGGGTATCAAATTTGATGGAACTTCCAAAAGTATGACGGTGGAAAGTTTCATTTTTAGGGTAGAAACTCTGCAGTCAAAGAACGGGGTCTCAAACGAGCAAATCTTCGCGAACTTTCACCATTTGGTGACTGGGCCTGCCGAAAAATGGTACTGGCAGTATCTTGAGGAAAATCAGGGAGATGAATTCCTTAATTATTATGACCTCAAAATGGAGCTACTAAGGCAGTTCCAAAATAGTAAAGGAGACACCGAAATCCTCTGGGCCATTATGGATAGACGGCAACAACCCAACGAGAATTTCGATGAGTTCTATGAGGATGTCCGGGGTCTTACTCTACAAATGAAAATTAGGCCTAGTGAAAAAGAACTTGTTTCCATAGTTAGGCAGAATATCAAAGACAGAGTTGCTACTTTAATCTTCGGATGTTCGGTTGAGAACATTCAAAAGCTGAGAGAAGAATGTAGACGAGCTGAAAAACACTTAGCAACAAGAGACTGGAAATCCAGAAAGCAGGTTAGTGAGCTAGAAGATCTGGGATCACAAAGAAGTAGGGCTGTCTCTCCCATTTCAGAGGGTGAACAAGAGGATCATGTTGCTGCAATCCAATATAACCGCACGGACAAACCACAAACTCATAATAGGACAGACAAACGACATCCTACTTACATAAATAACGAACGAGACAAAAAGACAGAACGAACAAGAGACAACGAACAGACGACAGCAGCTTCATGTCCCTCAACGTTTCACGCCCTAACGTGTTTCAGTTGCGGACAAGGAAACTTGTCTTTTAAGTGTGCTACCTGCCAGGGAAACCTGAAGGTCAACAGTGTCCCGGGGTCCACTGTACCAATGACAATTCCACCCCCGGAAAACAAGAACCTCCAGAATTAAAAATTTTAAAAAGAGAGAAACAGACTGCTAACTACTCCCAAAGAAAAGATGTGCAATATAAGAGCCTCCACCAACGTATGAGGGAGTATGAAGAGGCGAGAAAGAGAATTTTTAACGAGGAGATTAGTTATAGTAAGGGGAAAAACAACAGGAATTTTAGAAAAATAGCTAAATTAAGGGAAAAATGTGCAATATATAGGAGAAGAAAACATAAGATAGAGTCGTCAATTTTATCAGTTTCCGATGACAACAGGCCTTATGCTAAAGTAGTGATAGACGGGGAAGAGATGTTAGGTCTCTTAGACAGCGGGGCCTCCGTTAGTTGTCTTGGGATGGGGGCAGTGCAATTTATTCTAAACCACAACATCCAAGTAAAAACAATGTCAGTAGATATACGGACAGCAGACGGAAAACATCAACAGATCAACGGACGATTCTTGACCAAAGTCTCATGGGGTGGTAAAACCCAAGAGATGGAGCTGTATGTAGTCCCAAGCTTGCAACAGCAGCTCTATCTAGGGGTAGATTTTTGGAGAACATTCAAGGTTGCTCCCAACATAATATGCGCTCTCGACATTCCATCATCGGCGGAAGATCAGGAGGCTGATCCTATGCGCAAGCTTTCACCATCACAATCTGAGGAACTTGAAAGGGTCAAGCAACAGTTTCCTTCGTTCGCAGTCCTGGGATTGGGTAAGACGCATGTCGAAGAACATGTCATAGAGATGGAAGACGACACCATTCCCATCAAACAACGACATTACCCAATCTCACCTGTGGTTCAAAAACTGATGTACGCCGAACTGGATCGCATGCTTGAACTCGGTGTGATCGAAGAGAGCAATAGTGCTTATAGCTCCCCAGTTGTGTTGGTGTAGAAGCCAGGCAAGAACAGACTCTGCTTGGACTCACGGAAGGTGAACGCAGCAACGAAAAAATTTGCGTACCCTCTCCCTCATATCGAAGGGATTTTGAGTCGACTTCGTGACACGCATTTCATCTCGAGTATCGATTTAAAGGACGCTTTTTGGCAGATTCCTCTGGAGCTCAAATCAAGAGAGTAGACAGCTTTCACAGTCCCTGGGCGACCGTTGTATCAGTTCACGGTTATGCCATTTGGGCTATGCAACGCCGCCCAGAGAATGAGTAAGTTGATGGACAAAGTCATTCCCGCTCGTTTGAGAGAGAATGTCTTTGTCTATCTTGACGATCTCTTGATTTGCTCTCCAGATTTTAACAACCACATAAGCGTTCTCAAAGAGGTAGCGAGATGTTTGCGGGAAGCGGGTCTGACGATAAACGTGGAGAAGAGCAAGTTTTGTTTCAAAGAGATTAAGTACTTGGGCTATTTCGTCGGTGATGGATGTTTGAGAACGGATCCAGAGAAGGTTTCTGCGGTAAAAGATTTTCCTGTTCCAAAAACCCCTAAACAACTCCGTCGGTTCCTGGGCATGACGGGATGGTATAGGCGCTTTATTCCAAATTTTGCGTCTATATCAGCCCCCATGACAGACTGTCTAAAGAAAGGGAAGGACTTTGTCATGACAAACGAAGCACTGACAGCATTCGAGAACCTGAAGGCGACTTTAGTGACAGCACCAATACTTACTAACCCAGACTTCACAAAACACTTCTACATACAATGTGACGCTTCATCTACTGGCGTGGGGAGTGTTCTTTTCCAGATGGACGAAGAGAAAAACGAACGACCGATAGCATTCATGTCCCAGAAACTTAATCCCGCACAAAGGAATTATAGTGTGACGGAACTTGAGTGCTATGCGGCCGTTTTGTCAGTAAAGAAGTTCCGAGCCTACATTGAAGGGTTGCCTTTTACTATTATAACCGACCACGCTAGCCTTAAATGGCTGATGACACAAAAGGACTTGAGTGGTCGATTAGCCCGTTGGAGTTTCAAACTGCAAGGTTTTGATTTTTCAATAGAGCATAGGAAAGGAATCTTAAATGTAGTCCCGGATACTCTCTCAAGAGTTCATATGGATGAGATCACGACTGAAATGCCAGAAGTTGACTTCAGTTCTCCATACTTTGCGTCAGAAGAGTATGCTGAGTTGAAGAAGACAATCGACGAAAACCAAAACAGACTTCCAGACGTTTGCATTTCCGACGGCTTCGTCTATAAACGCACTGACAGACGGACTGGAGACCCTATTCAAGAAGACAGAGCCTGGAAGCTCTGGGTACCGAAGGAGTTGTGTAGGAGTCTTTTGGCAACAGCACATGATTCGTTTTCCGCAGGTCATGGAGGAATACACAAAACTCTGGCCAAACTTCGTCAGAGGTATTTCTGGCCCAATATGACCACCGAAGTACAAGACTATGTAAATAACTGTGATATATGTAAGTGCAATAAACCGACGAACTCAATTTCTAGACCACCCATGGGACAACAGACGATAACAGAACGACCATTCCAACGACTCTACATAGACTTTTTAGGACCTTACCCACGAACGAAAACTGGAAATACACATATTTTAATAGCTTTAGACCATTTTAGTAAATTCGTCTTTCTTAAACCCTTACGAAGAGCAACAGCAGCTGAGGTAGTAAAATACCTTGAAGAAAATGTTTTCCACACTTTTGGTGTACCCGAATATATCCATTCTGACAACGGAAAACAATTCGTCTCAGAATTGTTTTCCAGCTTCCTGAAAAGATACGGTGTTAAACACATACGAACAGCATTTTACTCCCCTCAAGCAAATGCTTCGGAACGAGTAAATCGGTCCATACTTGCTAAAATTCGTTCCTATATCGACCATGACCAACGTAATTGGGACTTACATGTGAGCAACACAGCCTTCTCACTGCGTAGTGTGTTACATGACGCAAGTAAGTTCGAGCCATACTATGCTGTATTCGGGTCTCAAATGGTTCAAAATGGTGAAACATATAACCTGCTAAGAAGACTTGACATGATCAAGGACACCAATATTGAAATTTTAGACAAAGCAGATAAACAGGTTTTGTTAAGAAAGAAGATCTTCCAAAATCTAAATCTTGCACATCAGAGGTCTACAAAAATATATAACTTAAGATCTAGAGAAATATCGTACAAAGTGGGACAGATAGTGTATAGAAGGAACTTCAAAAAGAGTAACCTCATAGACAAATACAATGCAAAACTTGCACCTAAATTCATTAAATCAATCGTCCTGAAGACAGTGGGTAATTCCCTTTATGAATTGGGAAATTTAAATGGTGAAAAGGTAGGAAGGTATCATGCCAAAGACATCCATTCATAATGACGCACTCAAGCTGCTGTTGCTTCTTTCGATACCCATTCTGTGATATTTATGTATGTATATGTGTCCTGAGGATTTAGTTTTTAATAAAAGTAGTTATATGTAGATGTATTTATTTATTTATAGATTTTATTTATTTATTTACAGATTTTATTTATATACTTATTTATTTTTTTTATAGAGCTATATTTATTTATTTTACCCTAGTTATTTGTTATTTATATATTTATACTTGTTTTATTATATAGTTATATACGTCACAGAGTTTATTTTATATTATTTATTTATTTATTTGATTTATATAGTTAGCATAGATTTATTTATTTTATAGTACAAATTCCTAGTAACTGAGAATCAAAGACTGAAATTTAAGACTGATTAGTATTTAGATACCTTTTACATAGAGACATAGACTGAAAAGTCGATGTAATTTAATGAAAGTAGGTACAATGTTACGGAAATAAAACAACAGGCTCAAAAGGGCGTAACTAGATTACATCTTCGAAAAGAATGCCCGGACTATACGTCTTAGAAACACCTCAGGGAGTGGGACGTGCCACACATTGTGAACGGCATATCAATTACAAAGAAAAGAGAAACAATCCTTAGGAAAGTTACAGACCGAACACTTTCTTTTCTTACGAGGCCAGTTTTGTCACGACCATTCCATAACTGTCGTCGAGCCTGTTACGACAGCGTTCGATCAAATCACCTGAAAAAAAAAATATTATATAGATATAATCTAAAAGAAAAAAAAAATTACAAATGTACCCAATCGGAGTAACCCGAGTGTACAAGAAAAAAAAAAACTATTCACATTTTTAAAACACTCAAACATTTATTGATATAATGGACAAAACACTTTAACACTACACGACACATTCATCCCACGAAATTCTGCATGCTGATGGAAGTACCTGAAAAAAAAAATATATTAATAATAATTGCTTATAAAGTGTCACTGTTGTTTGTTTCCCTGTAATGCCTTGTGGATGAAAGTGGGCATGGCCCAGTGGAAAATATAACGCCTTCGCGAGAATATGTAGATATCCTTTAGATAACACTGGAAAACAAAAGAAAAACGAACAAATAAATTTTACTTAAGAAATTTAATGATTTTATATGTACTTACACGCCTTTTGTTTACATCTGTGGTATAGATGTCGGATGTAGTGTTTGTAGTAATATAAGTTTTTATGGTCATATATTTAGATCCCTTCATTAAACATTCTTATCTATTTTATACACTAGATATAAGTTTCTTTTAAACAAATAAAACAATCACGATCGTCAAGCAAAACAATTGAAATCATTACAAAGGTAAACGTTTACAAATGACAAGGAAAATGACATTTGTCAAAAGATGACACTGATGAGTCTGAAAGCTTTATCAGGCGAATTCAATTCGCTCAGATAATGCTCGTTCAGGGTTTGTTTATATAATTGGACCTTGAACAGACTGAAAATTAAATATTAATAAAGATTATGATTTTACAAAGAAACAAATAAAGTGCAATAGGGATGGGTGGTGCAATAATGCTAGGAAATAAGTATTTAGTAATTTATTAGGTATGAGTTAGTTTTGGTTAGGTTTATTTATTTATTTTTTTGTTGTTTTTTTTTTGTTGTTTCGTTTGGTAAACTGATGGGATGAGCTTTTGAGAGGACACATATACATGGAAATAGACAATAGATAAATACAAATATGTACGTATAAGTACAAGACAATGGTTACAAATTAAGTTTAATTAGCCAAAGATGCTGGAAGATGGGGAAAGAAAGCTCTTGTTATGTGGAATCTGCAAATAGGTGAAGGAGAATTTCAAAATATAGGCCACAGGGCATCGACCTCTTTTTATATATTAGAAGCACATATGATCGAGAAGGAAAAGCTTTTATCATCTGCAACAAAGTATGAAAGTTGTTTTTCTTATGAAAGTAAAACTTACCTTCACACTGTGAGCGTCATTTTTTTTGGTGGAAATTTTTTTAGCTCGCCAGATTTTTTTTTGGAAAAATCTAAGTTTGTGATACAAACGATTTTCTTGAAAAGAAAAATTAACCCAAGACTAAAAAGGTGAGGAGTAAAATAATTAGAGAAGCAAAATAGACTGTTTAGTTAACAAAAATTCCCTTTTAGTATCATATGGTCCAGAATCCAAAGGCGTAGTTTTCAAACCCAAGGAAGAATTTAAGACTCCATTGTTTCTTAAGCAGAGGTAATATGCATATAAAATCCTAGAAGGAATATAGGTATTAAAGTATTTCTAATTCTTCAGGTTCCGGGAAGGTAGAATTTGCCCAAGAGTGCATTTAACACCGAACGAGGTATCCAACTCGGGCCTCTGCAGTTTTTTTACTTGACCTTAAATCACCTGAAGGTCAGTAGCGGTTGCTGAAGCGGGGTGCTCCTCCAGACCAAACCAAACGATTTATAGTGATTTTTTTTTTGGTGTTCGAAATCAGTGTAAACAGCCAATCTAATTTCTTGACATTTTTTTTGATTTTCTTTTAATCAATTTCGCTTGCGATAGTTTTTTTTTTTGATTTTTTTTTCTCTTTTAAATTTTAACGTAGAGGTGGAAACTAAATAGTACCTATTGTAAAAGGAAAGAAAAGATAAAAGTGAAAAAAAAGTAAAGAAAATAAGTTAAAATAAATGCACAGTGAAGAAAAGAAAAGTAAAAGAGGAAAGTAAAGAAGAAATAGAGTAAATTAAGAAATAGTTAAAGAAAAGAAAATAAGAAAGAAAAGTGTGGTGTAATCTAAATTGTCTGTCATGGACCTACCTACATTTATATTGTTACAACAATTATTGTGAGTGATTTAAAAAAAAAAAAAAAAACATATACAAACATATCCCGAGTACTGCCGGCATTACCTGGAAGGAAACCCCATCGAGGATTTAATAAGACACATAAATAAGAATACAAAAAAAAAAGTAAGTCGAATCTTTACAAACATATACACTTATTCATAGATTGTTGTAATTGTATTGTATTGTGAAAAAAGGAAACACACACTCCGGATCTCGAGAGTAGTACCACTTTTATTTTCTTTTCGAATTCCATCCAGTGTCAAATAAGGACACGTACACTCCAGATCACGAGCTTAGTGATACTTGATTTTTTTTTGTGAAACTTATTTGTTCTTTGGTTTCTTTTTTCAATAAAGAAGAAAATTATTCATAATTTTTTTTAATAAGAATCAAAAAGGATTCTTTGCATAACAATTCACCTTTTTATATTTTTTTTGAATTTTTATCGATTTTTCCTTATTTCCTTTTTTTTTTGTTTATTTTAATAATACAAAAAAAAATAAAATAGATTATAAAATATTGTTTATGAAATTAAAATCTGAATTATATGGATTTGAACTTGAATTTTAATTGCCTAACAGTGGTTCATTGAATTTTAATATGAATTGCTAAGCCATATCATAAGGTGTGTGGAGGCTCAGCCGAGCCGACGGTCGACGGAAGCAGTTTTCTCCACTACAGAATGACAGAACATAGACATATGACCAACTCCCCTGCACCATGACTTAGAAGACCAATACTATACATACTCTACCTTACATACACTACACTACAAATACCATGCTTACTCACACCACACTAATAACATTACACTACGACATTCTATACTTACACTTGAATTATACTTACCTGAACTTTACTATTTAACGTCATCCATTTTACTTACGTATACTTACACATACCTACTTAGACCTAAACAATGTGACTGATTACGACTGGAAGTTTGATTTTGGGGCTAAGTCCAAACATCCGGCCAAGGACTTAGCGTTGGTTGTATCAATGATACAAGGGTGGGCAGGCCTAACTTTTGCCAATAACATCCGGCAAGGCTTCTGATGGCTCAATGAACCGTTGTGTTGGTGAGACAGTGGGGCAACGATTTTTTTTGTGGACAAAATTTTCTTTTATTTTTATAGTGTAGGTTTAGTTTTTTTTTTGATTATATCTCAGGATATAAAACCTTAATTTTAAGTAACATGTTTCACGACATGACAAGTTAGATTGTAAGGGCCTAGTTTATAGTTTTTTTTTAAATTTTCTTTTATCCATAAAAGTTTTTTTGTTCCACAAATGAAAATAAATAAAGCCTCATCCTTTCACCAATGCAGTGGCATAGGTAACCAGGTTTGTGCAACACCTTCATATCCTCATTCCGTTTCCTATTGTTAACTACCTTTTCCCATTCTCCCTTCCTTTTCCCTTGATTTAGGCACGATAATTTTGTTTGCCGAGTGGGAGGTGGCTGGAATGAGCAAGAATTCCCCCCAGACCTTCGAGCTTAGCCGAGCGGAAGCAAGCGTGCCACAGCTCATTTCAGCACCTAAAGACACCCCCGTGGTTTACCCTCAACTCGCAACATATTTGTATATCAGACGGATTTGTTTATAAACGAACAGACAAAAGAACAGGCGACGCAATACAAGACGACCGAGCATGGAAGCTATGGGTTCCTAAAGAGTTGTGTGAGGTGCTGTTGATAGCAGCACACGATTCACCTGCGTCGGGACATGGTGGTATATCGAAAACCCTGTCAAAACTACGGCAAAAATATTTTTGGCCGGGGATGGCCACCGATGTTCAGAAGTGGGTACGATCGTGTGACACCTGCAAAAGTAGTAAGTCTGTCAACATAACGACTCGGCCGCCGATGGGACAACAGACAATTACTGAACGACCATTCCAACGCCTATATATTGATTTCCTTGGACCATATCCAAGAACAAAACAGGGCAACACGCATATCTGTATTGTATTAGATCATTTTAGTAAGTACGAGTATGTATTTTTGAAAGCAATACGAAAAGCAACGTCATCTGAGGTAGTTAAATTTTTGGAAGAAAATGTGTTTCATGTATTTGGTGTTCCAGAATATGTTCATTCTGACAACGGAAAACAGTTCGTTTCGGAATTGTTTTCCAGTTTCTTAAATCTTTATGGAGTTAAACATATACGTACTGCATTTTACTCTCCCCAAGCAAACACTTCCGAGAGAGTAAACCAATCAGTTTTATCCAAAATTCGATCCTACCTTGGTAGTGATCAAAAACACTGGGACTGGCATGTTAGTAATGTAGCATTTTCGTTGAGAAGTGTCTTACACGATGCAATAATAATGGAACCACACTACGCTATTTTTGGAACTCCTATGATTCAACATGCAAAGTCCTATGAGCTTCTCCGGAAGCTTAACTTGATTAAAGAATCAAAAATTGAAATAATCAACAGAGACGATCGTCTAGAACTTATTAGAGCCAAAATTTTTGAAAATCTAAAACTTGCTCATCAAAAAAGTACAAAAGTGTATAACACTAGAAGTAGGGAGGTGCAATATAAAACTGGACAGGTAGTTTTCCGCAGAAACTTTAAACAAAGTAGCAAAGCGGAAAACTATAACGCTAAATTAGGAAAAAAATTCCTAAAATCAATAATTTTAAAACCGGTTGGGAATTCCCTCTACGTGGTAGGTAACCTCAATGGTGAAAAAGTAGGAACATTTCACGCAAAAGACCTACATGTCTAATTTTGTGTTGAAATGTAACGCACTCAGATGATGTTGCGTTCAAAAAACTGTGATATTAGGTTAGTATATTAAATGTTAGTATAGTTAGTGTATACTAGGTATTTGTAATCACAGTTTGTGTATTTATATTATAGTTATATATTATTATATATATATATTTATTTATATTATTTTTATCTGTGATATTTTTATCTTTAGTTTAAGTATAGTTTATCTATTTATATTTATTTATCTGTGATATTTTTATCCTTAGTTTAAGCATATAGTATATTTATTTATCTTAATCTGTGATATTTTTGATGAGTCAAAAGTACCTGATTTAGTTTAAGCATAGTTTATTTATTGATCTTCTTTTATCTGTGATATTTTAACTAAGTTAAAGTATAGTTTATCTTCTTGTATAGTATATTTATTTATTTATTAATTTATTTTATAGACATTTATTTATTAAAAAGTCTACTAGGATTTATTAAATATCCCACCTTTGACTCACTGTACTTGCATTGCTTGGAACCCAAAAATAGTGCCCGACTTATACTTGAAACCATCTCAGGTAGTGGGCTCGGCCACACGATACCGAGACCAGAAAGGAAAGTAGAAGGGCAATGCAAATGACCATGCTCGCAGGACCTTTTTTTTACGATTTAAGTAGCCTCGCGACCACTCAGCCACTTCAACCGAGCCAGTTACGGCGCTGCAAGCTAGGTCGTACCTGGAGTGGCATCGGACGCTCCCATCAACATATTTCAAGACGGTGCCGGTGGAGAGCTCATGGCCCTCAAGACCCATTATGTGTTCTGTCCCATGTCCAATCTGAAGATAATAGAAAAATTAACGTTAATTATGTTTTTTAAAATAGAAACTTGAAAAGGGTTTGGTGAATCTGAAGCGTTTTGCTCTTCAAAATTCCATGTGCCCTTGCAAATGAAATTTTGAGAAGCAAAATGCTGGCTCCCTATTTAATAAAATTACAAAAAAAATTATTTCCAGATGTCATCTATCAAACGATGAACATCTGGGAATATAGTTTTGACCATTTTTAAATGATTTTTATTAGAAATATTCAATAAATACTCACCAGTATATTCCACCGCACACAATTTACCAACTTTGTTTTGATTTCACTTGACAGTTCAATTGCCAATCTGCATTTTTTTTTTATGTCATATAGCCGACTTGTTTATACGCATGCTTAATTCGTTTTATCTAGTTTTGTCTCTTTTGTTCAAAACAAGATCTAAGGCATGCGCAATGAATTTTTGCTCAGTTTTATTCATGAATGAAATGAACGCATACAGTGAACATTTCATTCATGATTAAAACTGAACTGTTATGTTACGTCGATACGTTGTGTTTACGATATGCTTGTAGAGGTCTGTATTTATGTTAGTTTTTTCTTTTGTTATTTGTATTAATATTATATTAAGTATAAGAGCAATGTAAGTATAAAATTATTTAGGACAAGTATAGGTATATAATAAGGATGTGTGGGGGTTTAAATTAATGATAAGGATGGGAGATTTTATCTTTATAAGAAAAAGAAAATTTGGTTGTCCCACTCAGATTTAGAGGTAACTATGTACTATGTTTTTATGAAGACGAAGTTTGAAGGAGATTTCATGGTCATTTGTGGATTGAGATCTGAAATCGAAAATAAACCGCCATCGCTGTAAAAATTTAAAGTGAATTTTTGAAAAACTTTTCTTGAAGATTTTTTTTTTGATAATTTAAGAAAAAGAAAAAGGAGTTTTTTTTGTTATCAATAATAAACAAAGTGTTATCTTAAAGGTACATAGTTTGTGAAATCAATAAGTTCAAAGAAAAATAAGGAAAAAACTATTATTGAATTTTTTTTTTTGTTCATATAGGAGGAACATTTTTTTTTACAAGGAAAATCCTCAATCAATTTCAAAGAAAAAAGAAAAAAAAAAGCAGTATTCAAGCAGAGGTATGTACGAAAGTGTTAACTTCTGTAATAAAAAAAAAATGATAAAGGTTTTTATACTAGGTTCAGGAGTACATTGTTTTTTTGGTGAGGCTGCAAAACCACCGAGGCGGGCCTGAGCCTCTGCCATTTTTTTTTCCTTCGATTTTTTTTTTTGGAAAAAGTATCTTAAACCCAGTGAGGATACGTGGGCTTGAATTTATTCAATTTGAATAAGGAAAAAGCTTGTTTGGAGTACAAATTTCAGGATTCAACAAAAATAGTGTCCATATATTCATAGTATATGTACATATATTGAAAGGAACCCTAAAGAAGTTTGTGCGAATCAAGAGGGTGCTTCGCTGGACTATAGAAGAAAAGAAAAGTGAAATAAGGAAGAAAGTGTTAATTAAGTAAAATAAGGATAGTAAGATTAGAAAAAAGAGCTAAAAGAAAAAAACAAAACAAAAAAACTTTAACTTAACTGTTTTTGTGTTGTGCAATTCAGTTTTTACCTCGTTTTTTTTATCAGTAGATTTTTCCTGAAATTCTTTATTTTATTGAATAATTTTTTTATTGTGTGATAAACGGGTGAAGTTTTTTTGTTGGTTGATCAAAATAATTTCTTAATTGATTGATTTGAAAACATCAAGAACATTTAGAAGAAAATATCATTCACTTGTTCAACGAAGTACTGCCGGCAGGACGACGGGGGACCAGCTGAAAAATAAAAAAAAAAAAACTGTAAGTGAATTTAATACCATATATTTCCCTAAAACAAAAGGGTATTTTATAAATTATTTTGGTCACTTTTCCCAAACATCACATATTTCTTTTTATTTTTTAATTTTTAGTTTTAGATTTAAGTTAAAATTTGTGATTTTTTTTTGTTTTGGTAAAGAAAGGAACGAGTGAGAAAACTCAATTTTAATGTTTTGGAAAAATAAATGTGTACCATGAAATTTGAAATGAGCGTTATGTGGTGCTAATTCCTTTACAGCTAAGGGTGTGTGGAGGCGGACAAAGCCGTCCTGATGTAGTTTCCGGTAGCATAACTTGACATACTAACTGTACGCTACAGACAGTTTGCGACTGGTTGGTCATTTTAGGGGTTATTTCCGAACATCGGCCATGGAAATAACATCAGGAAGTATCTTTCAGATACTTGGGTGGGTTGGCCAGGCCTTCGTCAATACCATCAGACGAGCGCTTGGAATTTAGTAGTACGGTACCTGGAGGGGGATAAAAAAGTAAAGTGCTTTAGTTTTAGGGTTTAGATTAAGGTAAATTTAAGATGTATATAAGTTAAGTTCGTACAAACGAATTTTAACTTCGGTGGAGGTGGTTTTATTTCTTTTTTTTTATTATCTTTGGTGATGGGATTTCATTTTATTATGATTTTTGGTGATGGGAAATTTCATTTTTTTTATTATTTTGAATTTTAGGTAGGTTAAGTTAGGTTAGTTTGATTTTAAAAAAGCACTATACTTACATGTTCCTTCAGGTAGCGTCAAAGTCCTTCGATTTGTGATAACGTTTCAAACCTTTTAACGTAGCTTCATTCCTTTCCAAACTCCTCTTCCTTTCCTGTAACTTTCTTCTTTTTCTGGCACGATAATTTTGATTGTCGAGCAGGAGGGATAAGTGGAAGCGGCAAAGAACCACCCCATTTCCGTCGAGCATAGCCGTGCAACGACAAGCGTGCCGCCGCCCTTCTACTTTCCCAAAGTAAGTCCCCCGTGGAACCCTGACTCGCAACAATGGCGCCCAACGAGACCTTACGGATTCGAGGCCCAAAATAACTTCAAGGAGACGATTTTCTTTTTGAAGGTCGTCGCCTTGGACTTGTTTTGGCCTCCCGCGTTTTTTAATTTTTTTATTTTTAGTTTTTTTTACTTTTCTATCTTTTTAACACAAATCAAGGACGCACTTTTGGTAGTGTCACGGATCTTGAACGGCTGTCCAATCTTTAGGCTTTAGCCAGAAGATCTTGTGAGGTAGTCCAAGATTTGTGATAACGCCAGAAGTGGAACAAAGTCGTAGGATATCAGGCTTTTGCTGCCCATAGAGTCAGGTTTAACCAAACTCTTTGTGAGGTAGAAGTTCTGGATCTGAAAACTTTGTTCGCGTGGAGGTTCTTTCTGAACTCATAGCCATCCTTCTATCAGGCTATACGCCAGGTAGTAAGATGTGTTTATGGGAAAGGGATTAACCAAAACACATACTGAATTTCAGGCGCACCAGTCGCAATTCAGACAGACAAAACTAACAATGAACTAGGCCAACTACCGGAGTTGCTAAGGGAGTGGAAAACTTTGCCGACTTCACACACCTTAGCGTATTCAAACATAAATTTTTTTCAAAAACTTTTAAAACGTTTTTTTTTAATTTTCCAAATTTTTTTTTATATTTTTTTTGATCATTCTTTTTATTAAATTTTTCAATTCTTTTTTTTTATAATTTTTTTTTATCATTATTTTTTTTTAATTTTAACATTTTTTCTATATATTTCTTTATATTGAATTTTTATCAAATTTTTTTTTATTTTTGAAATTCATTAATTTTGAACTTTGCGTTTATTTTTAACGGTTATTTCAAGAATTTTTCTTTTCCAAGTTTTTTCGTTGCTCTAGCGAAGTTTCTTTTAAATTTTTTTTTATTATTTTTCAATTCTTAATTTTCTCGTTAGTTTTGTTTAATTTTGTTTTGAGAAAGAAATGGCAGAGGGTAGCAAAAATTCTGGTACCATACCGAAATCTGCGAGCCTCTGCTCGACACAAAACGCTCAAATGAACGAAATGGACAAGACTTACGAAGACATTACAAACATAATACGAAACATGAGCGTTACGAACAACACTAACCCCAACATACTACAACAAACTTATACAGAAACTAACGCGACAAGTACGGAGTCATTTGATGACTCACACCTACAAAACTATACCAACGAAAACAGAACATACCCTACACAAACGTTTACCAACGAACACGACAAATTACTACAAGAAACACAAGAACTTCTACGAGAACGAGACAGACTACTAAGACAACAACAAGACAGAGCCATGCATCATTCTGTAGCTGGAGAGGATAGAGGTGGAATGTCTCAAGGACCTTCCACATCCTTCTCTTTAGTTACAGAAGAGTTTTACGACAAGATGCAACAAATTGCCTCTGTGACTGTCAGAGAGAGTCAAACCAAGACGCTTGGAATTCTGGCGGAGGGTTTAACCGACGTCATGAAGCTTGTCGACAAGAATATGCAAGCAGTACATTCCAAGCTAAATACTTTGGAACTCTCTATGGCAAGTCACGGGGACAATACATTTAAACGAGACATCGGACAAGACTCAACTTTTAAACAAGACAACTTTTACAACCCACACTCTCAACAAGACATTAACAATACAACAAGACAAAACATTAAAGTCAAACACGACCCACGACAAGACTCAACATTTGAACGAAACACTACCTTCAAACCACAACCACCTAGACAAAATACAACTTTTACACAAAACACTACGGTCGGTTCATACCAACAAAACTTTAACACTACATACAGACAAGACAATATGTACGAACAAACTTACGGACAAAATCCTATACACGACATAAACAACAACAACCAACCGACCAGACGAACTTTCCACTCGGAAGTGGTTCAGCCGACTCAGCCTTTGCCACATCCGTCGAATCAGTCCTCTTTTGTGAACATCAATCGTAGGGTTGATGTTCATAAATGGGGGATCTAATTCGATGGATCGTCGAAGGGTTTGTCGGTTGAGAGTTTTCTCTTTCGAGTGGAAACTCTTCAAAAGAAGAGCGGACTGAGTGATGAGCAGCTGTTCGCAGATTTCCATCATCTTGTCTCGGGTCCCGCAGAAAGATGGTTTTGGCAGTTTCTGGAAGAAAATCAGGGCGATGAACTCCTTAATTATTTTGATCTTAAATCTAAGCTTCTTAGACAATTCAAAGCTAACAAGCGTGACCATGAAATTCTCAGAGCGATCATGGACAGAAAGCAGCAACCCCACGAGACATTTGATGAATTCTATGCAGATATAAGAGGATTGACACTGCAAATGCAAAGCAGACCAGTAGAGAGTGATTTAATCTCGATGGTTAGGGCGAACATCAAAGATAGAGTTGCCACTTTGATTTTCGGGTGTAGTATAAGTAGTGTTAGAGATTTGAGAGAGGAGTGTAAGAGAGCAGAGGAGTATTTAACTGTAAGAGATGCAAAGATGAAAAGGTTTGTCCACGAGTTAGATGATACTGATGTGCAATATAGAGTAGGAAGTCAGGTTGAGGACACTAATTTAGGGATAGATGCAATAGGACAAAATAGACTAGAGAGAAGGACATACGACACACATAACAAACGTACTTACACTGACCAGGGAAAGAGGACGGATCTTTCGGGAGAGACCCGGCAAGCTCCAGGTGTTTGCCCTTCAACATTCCATACATTAACATGTTTTTGTTGTGGACAGGGCAACATCTCCTTTAAGTGCGCAGCTTGTCAGGGAAACTTGAACGTCGGCAGTGCACCCGGGAACAACCCGCCGACGACGAAGCCTGTCCCGGAAGATCAAACACAACAGAAGAACCTGGAAAAATAAGCATTTTAAAAAGAGATCATAAGACTGAAAAGAAAAAAACTTACCAGAATCCCGAAAAGCTTCCAATAAGGAGTCTTCATCAAAGAGTGCAGGATTACGAAGAAGCTAGAAGAAGAATATTTGGTGAGGAAATCGATGTAATAGTAAAAGAATCTAGGAATTATAAGAAATTAGCAAAGCTTAGGGAGAACTGTGCAATATTTAGACGAAGAAAGAGTCAAATTGAATCTTCAATCTTGACGATTTCGGATGATACTAGGCCATATACTAAAGTGCAATTGGGAGATGAGGAAATATTAGGCTTATTAGATAGTGGAGCGTCCGTTACGTGTCTAGGAAAGGGTGCAATAGATTTTATCACTAGGAAAAAGATTAAATTGATTAGTATGAATAATGAGATTAAGACTGCAGATGGTAACTATCAGAAAATAGAAGGTAGGTTCAAATCTATTGTCTCGTGGGGCGGCAAAGCCCATGAATTAGAAATCTATGTCGTTCCTAGTCTTCAACAACATCTATATCTGGGTGTAGATTTTTGGAGTAGGTTTAAAATAGCTCCCAATATCGTCAGCGAGCTTGCCGTACCTCCGTCATCGAAAGAACAGCCTGCTTTTCGTGACCTTTCTCTAGCACAAGCACAACAGCTGGAGAGAATCAAGTTACTGTTTCCCTCCTTTGCTACACTTGGGCTGGGTAAGACAAGCCTAGAAGAGCACATAATTGAAGTGGATGACGAACAAATTCCCATTAAGCAAAGGCACTACCCAGTTTCGCCAGTCGTACAGAAGCTCTTGTACGAAGAACTAGATAGAATGTTGGCGCTGGGTGTAATAGAGGAGAGTAACAGTGCTTGAAGTTCTCCAGTAGTTTTAGTGAGAAAAGGTGGCAAAAGCAGACTGTGTTAGATTCACGGAAGGTTAATGCTAGGACGAAGAAGTTTGCTTATCCTCTTCCTCATATTGAGGGGATAATAAGCCGACTTCAGGATACTAAATATATCTCCAGTATCGACTTGAAGGATGCGTTTTGGCAGATCCCTCTGGAGGAGAAATCAAGAGAGAAGACGGCTTTTACAGTCCCTGGTCGACCGTTATACCAATTCACGGTGATGCCGTTCGGATTGTGTAACGCTGCCTAGAGAATGTCTAAGCTTATGGACAAAGTCATTCCTGGTCGTCTTTGGCAGAATGTCTTTGTCTATCTCGATGACCTTTTGATTTGTTCTCCAGACTTCCAAACGCATATTCAAGTACTGGAGGAAGTTGCCGTATGCTTGCGTCAAGCTGGCTTGACGATAAACGTCGAAAAAAATAAATTCTGTTTCAAGGAAATCAAATATTTAGGTTACGTTGTTGGAGACGGCTGTATACGGACTGGCAAGGACAAAGTGTCGGCGGTCGAAGAGTTTCCAGTGCCCAAGACACCGAAACAACTCCGAAGGTTCCTTGGCATGACGGGGTGGTATAGGCGATTTATGCCAAACTATGCCACTATTGCTGCCCCTATGACCGATTGCTTGAAGAAAGGACAGACTTTTGAAATGACTGACGAAGCACTGACTGCATTTCAACTACTCAAAAAGAGTTTAGTTACAGCTCCCATACTGACAAATCCAGACTTTTCTAAACATTTCTACATACAATGTGACGCTTCAACTTCAGGTGTAGGGAGTGTGATCTTTCAGATGGATGAAGAGAAAAATGAACGACCCATAGCATTTATGTCTCAGAAGCTGAATTCCGCTCAGCGGAATTACATAGTGAGTGAACTTGAATGCTATGCAGCCGTTTTATCGGTAAAGAAGTTCAGGGCTTATGTGGAGGGTTTACCCTTTACTATCATTACCGATCACGCAAGTCTAAAGTGGCTTATGACTCAAAAAGACCTTGGAGGACGTTTAGCCCGTTGGAGTTTTAAGCTCCAAGGTTTTGACTTCGTGATCGAGCATAGAAAGGGTGTCCAAAATGTAGTCCCTGATACTCTCTCAAGAATACATATGGAAGAGATCACGACCGAAGATATAACACCAGAAGTTGACTTTAGCTCACCATATTTCTCTTCTGAGGAATATGTTGAGTTAAAGAAAATAATTGAACGCGACCAAGACAGACTTCCTGATATTTGTATATCAGACGGATTTGTTTATAAACGAACAGACAAAAGAACAGGCGACGCAATACAAGACGACCGAGCATGGAAGCTATGGGTTCCTAAAGAGTTGTGTGAGGGGCTGTTGATAGCAGCACACGATTCACCTGCGTCGGGACATGGTGGTATATCGAAAACCCTGTCAAAACTACGGCAAAAATATTTTTGGCCGGGGATGGCCACCGATGTTCAGAAGTGGGTACGATCGTGTGACACCTGCAAAAGTAGTAAGTCTGTCAACATAACGACTCGGCCGCCGATGGGACAACAGACAATTACTGAACGACCATTCCAACGCCTATATATTGATTTCTTTGGACCATATCCAAGAACAAAACAGGGCAACACGCATATCTTTATTGTATTAGATCATTTTAGTAAGTACGAGTATGTATTTTTGAAAGCAATACGAAAAGCAACCTCATCTGAGGTAGTTAAATTTTTGGAAGAAAATGTGTTTCATGTATTTGGTGTTCCAGAATATGTTCATTCTGACAACGGAAAACAGTTCGTTTCGGAATTGTTTTCCAGTTTCTTAAATCTTTATGGAGTTAAATATATACGTACTGCATTTTACTCTCCCCAAGCAAACACTTCCGAGAGAGTAAACCAATCAGTTTTATCCAAAATTCGATCCTACCTTGGTAGTGATCAAAAACACTGGGACTGGCATGTTAGTAATGTAGCATTTTCGTTGAGAAGTGTCTTACACGATGCAATAATAATGGAACCACACTACGCTATTTTTGGAACTCCTATGATTCAACATGCAAAGTCCTATGAGCTTCTCCGGAAGCTTAACTTGATTAAAGAATCAAAAATTGAAATAATCAACAGAGACGATCGTCTAGAACTTATTAGAGCCAAAATTTTTGAAAATCTAAAACTTGCTCATCAAAAAAGTACAAAAGTGTATAACACTAGAAGTAGGGAGGTGCAATATAAAACTGGACAGGTAGTTTTCCGCAGAAACTTTAAACAAAGTAGCAAAGCGGAAAACTATAACGCTAAATTAGGAAAAAAATTCCTAAAATCAATAATTTTAAAACCGGTTGGGAATTCCCTCTACGTGGTAGGTAACCTCAATGGTGAAAAAGTAGGAACCTTTCACGCAAAAGACCTACATGTCTAATTTTGTGTTGAAATGTAACGCACTCAGATGATGTTGCGTTCAAAAAACTGTGATATTAGGTTAATATATTAAATATTAGTATAGTTAGTGTATACTAGGTATTTGCAATCACAGTTTGTGTATTTATATTATAGTTATATATTATTATATATATATATTTATTTATATTATTTTTATCTGTGATATTTTTATCTTTTTTTTAGTTTATCTATTTATATTTATTTATCTGTGATATTTTTATCCTTAGTTTAAGCATATAGTATATTTATTTATCTTAATCTGTGATATTTTTGATGAGTCAAAAGTACCTGATTTAGTTTAAGCATAGTTTATTTATTGATCTTCTTTTATCTGTGATATTTTAACAAAGTTAAAGTATAGTTTATTCTCTTGTATAGTATATTTATTTATTTATTAATTTATTTTATAGACATTTATTTATTAAATAGTCTACTAGGATTTATTAAATATCCCACCTTTGACTCACTGTACTTGCATTGCTTGGAACCCAAAAACAGTGACCGACTTATACTTGAAACCATCTCAGGTAGTGGGCTCGGCCACACGATACCGAGACCAGAAAGGAAAGTAGAAGGGCAATGCAAATGACCATGCTCGCAGAACCTTTTTTTTACGATTTAAGTAGCCTCGCGACCACTCAGCCACTTCAACCGAGCCTGTTACGGCGCTGCAAGCTAGGTCTTACCTGGAAGAGCATCGGACGCTCCCATCAACATATTTCAAGACGGTGCCGGTGGAGAGCTCATGGCCCTCAAGACCCACTATGTGTTCTGTCCTATGTCCAATCTGAAGATAATAGAAAAATTTACATTAATTATGTTTTTTAAAATAGAAACTTGAAAAGGGTTTGGTAGTCTGAAGCGTTTTGCTCTTCAAAATTCCATGTGCCCTTGCAAATGAAATTTTGAGAAGCAAAATGCTGGCTCCCTATTTAATAAAATTACAAAAAAAATTATTTCCAGATGTCATCTATCAAACGATGAACATCTGGGAATATAGTTTTGACCATTTTTAAATGATTTTTATTAGAAATATTCAATAAATACTCACCAGTATATTCTACCGCACACAATTTGCCAACTTTGTTTTGATTTCACTTGACAGTTCAATTGCCAATCTGCAATTTTTTTTATGTCATATAGCCGACTTGTTTATACGCATGTTTAATTCGTTTTATCTAGTTTTGTCTCTTTTGTTCAAAACAAGATCTAAGGCATGCGCAAAGAATTTTTGCTCAGTTTTATTCATGAATGAAATGAACGCATACAGTGAACATTTCATTCATGATTAAAACTGAACTGTTATGTTACGTCGATACGTTGTGTTTACGATATGCTTGTAGAGGTCTGTATTTATGTTAGTTTTTTCTTTTGTTATTTGTATTAATATTATATTAAGTATAAGAGCAATGTAAGTATAAAATGATTTAGGACAAGTATAGGTATATAATAAGGATGTGTGGGGGTTTGAATTAATGATAAGGATGGGAGATTTTATCTTTATAAGAAAAAGAAAATTTGGTTGTCCCACTCAGATTAAGAGGTAACTATGTACTATGTTTTTATGAAGACGAAGTTTGAAGGAGATTTCATGGTCATTTGTGGACTGAGATCTGAAATCGAAAATAAACCGCCATCGCTGTAAAAATTTAAAGTGAATTTTTGAAAAACTTTTCTTGAAGATTTTTTTTTTTGATAATTTAAGAAAAAGAAAAAGGAGTTTTTTTTTGTTATCAATAATAAACAAAGTGTTATCTAAAAGGTACATAGTTTGTGAAATCAATAAGTTCAAAAAAAAAAAGGAAAAAACTATTATTGAATTTTTTTTTTGTTCATATAGGAGGAACATTTTTTTTTTACAAGGAAAATCCTCAATCAATTTCAAAGAAAAAAGAAAAAAAAAAAGCAGTATTCAAGCAGAGGTATGTACGAAAGTGTTAACTTCTGTAATCAAAAAAAAAAAAAAATGATAAAGGTTTTTATACTAGGTTCAGGAGTACATTGTTTTTTTGGTCAGGCTGCAAAACCACCGAGGTGGGCCTGAGCCTCTGCCATTTTTTTTCCTTCGATTTTTTTTTTGGAAAAAGTATCTTAAACCCAGTGAGGATACGTGGGCTTGAATTTATTCAATTTGAATAAGGAAAAAGCTTGTTTGGAGTACAAATTTCAGGATTCAACAAAAATAGTGTCCATATATTCATAGTATATGTACATATATTGAAAGGAACCCTAAAGAAGTTTGTGCGAATCAAGAGGGTGGTGCTTCGCTGGACTATAGAAGAAAAGAAAAGTGAAATAAGAAAGAAAGTGTTAATTAAGTAAAATAAGGATAGTAAGATTAGAAAAAAGAGCTAAAAGAAAAAAACAAAAAAAAAACTTTAACTTAATTTTTTTTGTGTTGTGCAATTCAGTTTTTACCTCGTTTTTTTTTTATCAGTAGATTTTTCCTGAAATTCTTTATTTTATTGAATAATTTTTTTTATTGTGTGATAAACGGGTGAAGTTTTTTTTGTTGGTTGATCAAAATAATTTCTTAATTGATTGATTAGAAAACATCAAGAACATTTAGAAGAAAATATCATTCACTTGTTCAACGAAGTACTGCCGGCAGGACGACGGGGGACCAGCTGAAAAATAAAAAAAAAAAAAAAAAAACTGTAAGTGAATTTAATACCATATATTTCCCTAAAACAAAAGGGTATTTTATAAATTATTTTGGTCACTTTTCCCAAACATCACATATTTCTTTTTATTTTTAATTTTTAGTTTTAGATTTAAGTTAAAATTTGTGATTTTTTTTTTGTTTTGGTAAAGAAAGGAACGAGTGAGAAAACTCAATTTTAATGTTTTGGAAAAATAAATGTGTACCATGAAATTTTAAATGAGCGTTATGTGGTGCTAATTCCTTTACAACTAAGGGTGTGTGGAGGCGGACAAAGCCGTCCTGATGTAGTTTCCGGTAGCATAACTTGACATACTAACTGTACACTACAGACAGTTTGCGACTGGTTGGTCATTTTAGGGGTTATTTCCGAACATCGGCCATGGAAATAACATCAGGAAGTATCTTTCAGATACTTGGGTGGGTTGGCCAGGCCTTCGTCAATACCATCAGACGAGCGCTTGGAATTTAGTAGTACGGTACCTGGAGGGGGATAAAAAGTAAAGTGCTTTAGTTTTAGGGTTTAGATTAAGGTAAATTTAAGATGTATATAAGTTAAGTTCGTACAAACGAATTTTAACTTTGGCGGAGGTGGTTTTATTTCTTTTTTTTTATTATCTTTGGTGATGGGATTTCATTTTATTATGATTTTTGGTGATGGGAAATTTCATTTGTTTTATTATTTTGAATTTTAGGTAGGTTAAGTTAGGTTAGTTTGATTTTAAAAAAGCACTATACTTACATGTTCCTTCAGGTAGCGTCAAAGTCCTTCGATTTGTGATAACGTTTCAAACCTTTTAACGTAGCTTCATTCCTTTCCAAACTCCTCTTCCTTATTTTGATTGTCGAGCAGGAGGGATAAGTGGAAGCGGCAAAGAACCACCCCATTTCCGTCGAGCATAGCCGTGCATTGACAAGCGTGCCGCCGCCCTTCTACTTTCCCAAAGTAAGTCCCCCGTGGAACCCTGACTCGCAACAAGTACTTTATCCTACTTATAATACTCGTACCTACTTTTCATAATGATTGACATATTTATCCCAATTCCATACTTACTTCATATCATTTCCTTAACTTACCCCTCTGTCCCCATATCTTAAATACTGAGATTGTGTCATCAAAATCATCCGTTGTAGCGCTAAAGAACAATTATCATTGACCATCACATTTTTCTTACGCATATTACTTTTCTTAATTAAGAACAAAGTTACGCTATTTTAAGGAAAAGAAAACTCACAAGAGTTCTCGACTTAAATAAAAAAAAGAACAACGATCGAGTCCAATCAATCGTTCTGCACGCAGTTATGCTGTGTCAGCTTAATCTTTCAATTCAATTACACGAGAAGTTTAAGCAATCCCATCACACCCATCATCTTTCTTTTGTCTTAAGAATTTGAGATACACAAAAAAAAAAAATATGACTGCGGATTCAACATAACCAATCACACTCATTTCACTGAAAAATTCCACTGAAAAATTCCAAGACATACTTTTCATACCTACTTTTCTTAATAATTCCCATATTCATCCCAATTCCATATTTACTTAACTTAATCAGCTTAATCTTTCAATTCAATTACACAAGAAGTGTAAACAATCCCATCACACCCATCATCTTTCTTTTGTCTTAAGAATTTGAGATCCAAAAAAAATTCATGACTGCGGATTCAACATACACAATCACACTCATTTCACGCACCACTGAAAAATTCGCAGTCTGAAGTGCACCTATTCCTACTCGCTTGATTATTTGATTGCAGATAGAACAAGTCCTTGACATTTAAGAAAAATTATCTTCACTATTGACTGCGTTGGAAGTTAGTCGGAGACTATAGTACTTGCGCATAAGAATGTGAGTGACCGCAATGTATCTGCGGGGCTTTTAGTACCAACATAAGTGCGTAGGGAATGGGTATTCTGTCTGCTTACCACGACGAAGTGAAGATCCGTAGAGCAGGTGATGTACTCGTCTCCGTCCCGGCCGCGGATCCGTCGTCCGCGTAAGTATTGAGTTTATTATTGTTCCTAGTTTGTTATGTAACAAAGAACTGGAGCATATACTTACTACTTTTGTTGTGTCATAATACGTTCATTTATATGCGAGCGGGAGTTTTGATTGAATGTAGGTACAAATGGTGCCATGCAATAAGGTCGTGCGCAATAATGTCGAAGCGTCTTTATTTCCGTTTGTAATTGGTAATAATGTCGAATTCTCATAATTTGTGAGTTCGACTTTATTTCTGAGTGTGAGAATCGCACTGGTGGTCTCCGTGTTCTAGTAGGTCTTCCTTCATATGGGTTACTATTGGAATCATCTGTAGATACTGGTGGTGTTAAACTTCTGTTGGTTTCTGGAGGCTGCTCTGCAGTGGACTCTGTGTGTACTTCCGGTGTAATGGAGAGACTTGGTTCTGGATCAGTTCCGGATGTTAAGTCGAACTCATCGAACAAAATCTTCAAGGGGAGCTGGGTGCTTTGTTCGTCTACATCCGATAACCTGGATCTAAGTTGGTTAGCATGTGATCTTACCAATTTGTATGGATTAGATATCAACACATTGTAATTAACTTTTCCTATACGTTCAAACACCGTGGCTGGTGACCAAATCCATTTTGAAACAGAATATTGTTTCACAAATACGGCATCACCTCTTTTGAATTCCTTTGGCTTAGCGGTATGCTTCTTGTTGAATAGTTCGTTTTGTGAAATGTTTTCCTTATGGTCTGTTGGCGGTTTAGGCTTCAGAAGGTCCAATGTTGTGTTGTGCGTATAGGTCTTCCCATTATTAGCTCTGCTGGTGATTTGTTGCAGAGTGTTTTATTCGGAGTTGACCTATAAGAAAGGAGGAAAATATTAATGGTTTCTTCTATTGTCCTTCCCCATTTAATTTGTTTAATGCAGTTTTAAATGTTCTAACCACCCTTTCTGCTTGGCCGTTTGATTGGGGTAGGTATGGGGCCGTCTTTATGTGTTCTGCGCCATTTCCAGAACAAAATTGTTGAAAATTGTTGCTGGTAAATTGAGAACCATTGTCGGATACCAACAATTCTGGATACCCGAATCTTGAAAATATTTAACCAACATTTTTATAGTTTCTGTTGAAGTTGTCAATTTTGTTGCTATTGTCTCGGGCCACTTTGAATACGCGTCAACTATTATGAGAAACCAGGTGTTATTAATAGGTCCCGCGTAATCTACGTGGATCCTTTGCCACGGTCGACTGCATAACGGCCACAATGATAATAAAACTTTTGTCGGTGAACTTGCTGCTAGCTGACAACTACTGCATCGCTTTACAAATAATTTTATTTCATCATCCAGTCCAGGCCAATATACATAGCTCCGGGCGAGAGATTTCATGCGTTCTTCTCCTGGACGCCCCTTGTGCAGTTGCTTTAAGACGCGATGTTGAAGATTTTTGGGTATGACGATGCGGTCATTAAATAGTAGAAATTCCTTTACTATCATCAGTGAATCTCTTCTATTAAAATATGATTGTAAAATCGATGGTATGGAAAGCGGCCAGTCTGATCTGATGAACTGCTTCACAGTTACCAGTTCCTTTGAAAACTTGGATGCACTTTTGATCATATTGTATGTTACTGGTAATTAATGTTTTCAATTAATTCTGCTCTGAAACTGGATTCTTCCTCTAGCCTAGTCTGCGCGATGATATAATCTTCAGTTGGATCAGATTTCTTGGTTCCAATGAGTCTCGAAAGAAGATCAGCGTTTCCAAAATTTTGAGTTCCGACATATTTGATGTCAAAATCGTACATTTGCAGTGCCAAGGCCCACCTTTGGAGGCGGTTGGCTGTATGAAGTGAAATCCCCTTGTTAGGATTAAATACGGCAAGTAACGGTTTATGATCCGTCTCCATCAAGAATTTTCGACCAAGAATCATTCTGTGAAATCGAGTTACAGGGAAAACGAGAGCCAATCCCTCCTTTTCAATTTGGCTGTGATTTTTTTCAGCACAAGTGAGTGACCTAGAAACATGGTATACTGCCTTGATTTTACCATCAGGGAAACGGTGAGATAAGCAGGCTCCAATTCCGTCGTTAGATGCATCAGCTGCAACTATAATAGGAAGATCTGGATTATAATGTGTAAGAGCAAGGTCTGACTGCAAAATTTTTTTAAATTCTTGAAAAACAGTTTCACACTTGAAACTCCAGTCCCATTTTGCATCCTTCTTCAAGAGGCGATCCAACGGTGCCCGAAGTTGACTTATTTTTGGAATTTATTTTCCGTAATAATTAATAGCCCCTAAAAAGGAGTGAAGCTGATGCAAAGTTTTTGGAGTTGTCATGTGCCTTATAGCCTCTGTCTTAATGGGGTCAGGTTTTGTACCTTACGCGTTGAAAATGTGGCCTAGGTATTTAATTTCAGTTATTAAAAACTTGCACTTATTGATTTTTATTTTGAATCCGTAATCATAAAGACGTTTTAGTACCAATAGCATTTGATGTGTGTTCATTGTCAGAAATATCTTTGAATCCTCATGTACTTGAATTTGGAGATAGGCATCTGAAAGATCGATGTGAGTAAAAAATTTGTTGTTTGAATGTTTGATACAAATTTCTTCTGGCCTTGGAAGATTATATAAATGTGGTTGCAGTGATGCATTTAATCCAGTAGAAAAGTCTGGACAAATTCGGATTTTACCATTTGGCTTCTTTACTGCAACTATTGGCACTGCCCACTCTGAAAATTCCAATGCGAAAATGATACCTTCTTTTTTTAAATCGGTTGAGTTCAGCGTCAACTGCTTCCACGGAGGCATACGGAACAGGGCGTTTTGCTTTGAAGACAGGAACAGCACCTTCTCTTAAATGAAGTTTAAGTTTAGATTTGTTGCAGCATCCTAAAGAGTTCTCAAAAATAGAAGGGAATTTTAATTGTATTACTTTACTTAGTGCAGTCTTATCGGTTTCATTTATCTGTACTTGATTGCAAATAGTGCTTAACGGTTGATCCCACAATCCAAATTTCTCAATTAAATCGATACCCAATAAATTGAGTTCAGACCTGGTGCTAACGAAACACTTTGCTGTATGTGTTTGATTAACAAAACTCACCTCGCAGTTAAAATATCCTAAAATGGTCATCGGATTACCTTGGGCGTCCTTAACAATGTCTTTATGGCAATGTAATTTTGGATTGCTTAAGTAGTCCCACGTTCGTACTCCTACAATTGTCTCATCTGATGCTGTATCTACCTGTAACCTTACTCTTCTGTCATTAATATTTACATTTACATATTCTCGGCAAGCGGCTGATGTGAGTCACGCGCACGTTTCGATTTTGATTACGTTTGCTCCAGCGATTTTTTTGTTTCTTTCTTTTCTCTGATGATGAGTTTGAAAATTGATTTGAGCTCTTATCTACTCTTTTAATGAAGCAAAAACAATACCCCTCCTTGTGCCCATGTTTATGACATTGGGTACACTCATGTTCTTTGTATTTGCAATTTTGATAGAAATGCATTGCTCCGCAGCCCCAGTGTTTGAATTGATTCATTGCGGTTCTGATGGTCACTTGCAAAGTCTGGTCTTGGCTTTTGTTTGATGGCTTTAACTGAAGTTGAGGGAGCTGATGAAAATGCTTCAATGAGCTGAGTGGCCTGCTTGATGCTTGAAATACGGTGACATTCTGAAATGAGTTTGTCAAATGTTAATAAATTTTCAGTTGTTTCTGATTCTAAAAGAGTTAACAGCCTTGATCGAACATCGGATTCAGATGTCACCTGTAAGCCTATGACAAACATTAAGCATTTGAATTGATCTGCAGATAATTTACCAAGCTCAAAATTTTCGCACTGCCTGTTGACTTCGCTTGCAAATGTGACAAAGTCATCTTCAGGTAATTTTCGTAGTTGCAGGCACCGGTATCACATGCTAAAGACAGATTCTTTCCTTCCAAAAATTACTTCTAATTTTTTTTATAGAAGTTTCAAAATCAAAATCTTTAGATTGCTTAGGTAAAATGAAATTTACATACCGACTATGTTCTTAAGGTCCAAGTTTTCTCATGAGCATTCTTACCTTCGCAGCATCGTCTAATTTCGTGGCATCTTTCTCAAATAAATCTGAGTATCGAACATACCATTGCTTAAATGTGACTCCATTATCTGGATCGAAATGAAACTCCTGAATGTTCTGAGCCAAAACTTCGAGTGAATATTCAATTGAGGGTGCTGCATTGCTGCGTAAACCTGGTTCTTCTTTAAAAACCTTTTTTGCTATGTCGCTTGAAACTGTGATTGCTGCCCGGCAATTTTTTTTAATTCGGCAACTACGTCTTCCATTATCCTCGTCGCCACTGTTGTGCTTGTCCAGAATGAGCTTAATAAAGTGATCTTAACGCCACGACTGTACTTAAACAAGTGTCTTTCATTTAGTTATCGTATAAGTTATAAAGTAGCGTTAAGTACATATATTATATAGTCAAGTACATAAATCGTATGACAATTTGGGTATGTAGTTAGAAGTATATAAGTTTAGGTAAAACATAGAATTAATGTGTCATTTTAAATATATAATAATTTGTAATTTCAGGGTTGCCAACAGTACCTACATTCAATCAAAACTCCCGCTCGCATATAAATGTACGTATTATGACACAGCAAAAGAAGTAAGTATATGCGCCAGTTTTTTGTTACATAACAAAATGGGAACAATAAAAAACTCAATACTTATGCGGACGACGGATCCCCGACCGGGACGGAGACGAGTACAGCACCTGCTCTACGGATCTTCACTTCGTCGTGGTAAGCAGACAGAATAGCCATTCCCTACTCACGTATGTAGGTACTAAAAGCCCCGCAGATACATTGTGGCCACTCACATTCTCATGCGCAAGTACTATAGTCTCCGACTAACTTCCAACGCAGTCAATAGTGAAGATAATTTTTCTTGAATGTCAAGGACTTGTTTTATCTGCAATCAAATAATCAAGCGAATAGGAATAGGTGCGTGAAATGAGTGTGATTGTTTTTGTTGAATCCGCAGTCATGAATTTTTTTTTTGTATCTCAAATTCTTAAGACAAAAGAAAGATGATGGGTGTGATGGGGTTGTTTACACTTCTTGTGTAATTGAATGGAAAGATTAAGCTGACACAGCATTACTGTGCAGAGCGATCGATTGGATTCGATCGTTGTTTTTTTTTCAGTTAAGTCGAGAACTCCATGATGTCACACTTCGTGCTTGGAATTGTTCTAGGTTCAATCTCTTTAGATGCTCCTTTCAAATCATAAACAACTATTCTAACGGAAATGTTGCTTGCAACGCAAACTGCTTTAAAGTTAAAACGTTTATTCTTTTAAATACCTAGGTGTTACTATCGACAGAAACTTGAATTGGTCAGAGCACATTTCTATTCTTAAACAGTACTTTCTTTCCACTATTCGTTGTTTTTTACCGATTAAGAATGTTCTGTACGAATAAAACTCTAAAATCTATTTACTACGGTATTTTTGACTCGAGACTCCAATACGGTATGACTTATTGGGGAGGTTCATACCGCAACAAACGTCAGCAAATTATTGTTCTGCAAAAATGCGTTATGAGAAAGGTTTGTTACTCCTCTCGTCTTTCTCATTCCATGGAGCTTTTTAGACTCGCTAAGATCCTGCCTGTTAGACAGCTGTATTATTACAAAGTACTCAAGATTTTCTTTATGGGAGGTGGATATTTGCAAAGTTAAATCTCTGAAACACACATCTTACGTAGTTATTACCAATCGTTTGTTACTATTCCTAGCTTTCGTACCACAAGTTTTAAAAATTTGTATCTTTTTGTACAAAATTTGTACAAATAGTTAAACCGGCTCCCTGCTAGCATACATAATATAAAAACCCTATTCTCCTTTTTAAAAGAAGTCAAACTCTGGCTTCTTGGTTTCGATCATAATCAAATTCAAGTTTTGCTGAACTATATAATATAAAGTCTTTTCATATCTGTCAGTGAACTTGAATTGGCCTCAATAAGTTTGTTTTTTGCCCCATACTTCAGTTTTGATTTTCTTTTAAACTTGCTATTTTGATTTTTAATTGAATTTATATATACGAGATATATACGTTCATTTTTACTTAAATTTGTTCACCCCACACTTAAATATTTTCTTGAAGTGGCATTATCTCTATTTTTTATGAAATACAAATACTAACTATTCTATATTACGAACTTCTGTAATTTTTATCCGATTACACTTAAGATACTGAAATTTGTAATTTTAAAGTTTGTATTATGAGAATAATGAATAATAAATAAATAAAAAAAAAAAATAATAAAAAACCCGTTACCGATACCGTCCCGTTTTTTTTGTACTTAAGAATACTGATCACCGAATGCCTGGTAACACCGTCCGATTCCAGAAAAATATGGAGGATCAAGGCCAGCACTTTGTTGTGTAGAACGTTTGACCACTTTAGAAATCAAGGTGTAAGTAGGATTCTACCTTACTTGAACAAGTACCTAACAGAGAATGACACCGGGAGTATATTTTGTTTTTAAGAATTCTTTATTTTATTTTTATGATTTTCGTTTGTACCAAGTAGGAGTCCGTTGAAGGTTGAGTAGGCTTCGCCGCCTTGTCGGCCTCCTTATTTTTCCGCTTATGACGTTCCGAATACTCCTGTCGCTTTATGTCTCTGGCCTGGTCGAGTAGTCCCTTTTTCCTTTGACCACTGCACAATCCTGCCAATCGATATAGTTCTCCAAGCTGTTGTCGTATCCGCACATGTCTGCCGCTGCGGTGTCGACTAGCGGTGTGCCTTCCGAATGGCGTTGATACTGAATCTTTTATCCGGGGTGTCGTCAGGGTTGATTGTGAGGGGATCTTCTGTGGTGGTTGGTGCCACCTGCTAGGCCGTGGACCAGCTTTCGGATCCTTTCTTAAAGCGTCTGCGAGGGTTGGCCGTTGCCGAGCCCTGTATTCCTCCAGGGAAATCCGTTGGGGAGCTTGGGGGGGTGAGCGGGACCGTCACGGCCGTAGGCGAAACCTTGTAACGAAAAAGAGTCTTGCTCATACTATGTATGAGCAAGTGGGGATCAGAAGGTGTTTCCTACCTATCTACCGCGGAGAATTCCAGATTTGTATAGCCCTGGCAGCTAATGCTCTTTAGCCTTAAGGCTGACGTAGGTGTGGCTGAAAAAGAATTGTAAATGTTTTTTGTGTATTACCTTGTTTTTCTTTGACTGATGTCGGCTTGATTTTGATTTTGGTGGGGGCAATACCCCCATTTATTTAGCTAAGTACAAACTTAAAAACTAACTAAAAACAATACATGTTAAACTTAAAGCTAATTGGGTGGGTGATTCCGGAGAAGGAGTTTAAGGCATGGAGTGCTGAGATTAAAGTCGAACAAGTCTTGGTTCGAATTTACCCTCCGCAGCATTCGAGTTAGGGGTTCGTTGGAGCCGTACGAGGTACGGTGTTTAGGAAGGTAGAAGAGGCGAGGATTTCTTAGGTTACGAGGGTTCAAGTTGAAGAAAATAGAATTGTAAAGGGTTTCACAGTCAACGGAACCGGAGAGGAGTCGATGAATAAAGAGAATGTCGGATATTTCCCTTCGTTCTTGTAGCGAGTTCAGGTTAATTAGTTGAAGGCGATTTTGATAGGGGGGCAGGATCAAAGGATCATTCCAAGAGAGACCACGAAGAGCAAATCTTAGGAAGCGACGCTGAATGCTCTCGATTCTAGAGATTGTGATGTGCTTTTTAGTTTCCAGCTGGGGTTTCGCTCGTTGGTTTTGCCAGGGTCGAAAATCAAAGAAACACTGAAACTTTGAATGTAAAAGGCCACAAATAACCTTAAGAAAACTTTATTATTTAAGGAGAAACACTTATATATTAATATACAAATTAATCGATTTATAATATGTATAATGTAGTTTTGTATGATTCTCTTTCTCCGGTTCGATCCTCAGTTGAAATGAATTGATGCTCCTTCCTTAGCTCCCCGTGGTAGATTCTTGCTCTAGTCTCTATACAATTGGTTATTGTACGGGTTTTTCCATAGTGGGTGTAGGGTAGCTGGCAGGCCTTCGTACTGGTATTTACGGAAGTCTTTTACGGTAGGTTTTCCCGCACTAGTATTTACGGCAGGTTTTCACACTGGTATTTACGGCAGGCTTTCGCACTGGTATTTACGGTAGGCTTTCCCACTAGTATTTACGGCAGGTTTTCACACTGGTATTTACGGCAGGCTTTCGCACTGGTATTTACGGTAGGCTTTCGCACTAGTATTTACGGCAGGTTTTCACACTGGTATTTATGGCAGGCTTTCGCACTGGTATTTACGGTAGGCTTTCGCACTAGTATTTACAGCAGGTTTTCACACTGGTATTTACGGCAGGCTTTCGCACTGGTATTTACGGTAGGCTTTCGCACTAGTATTTACGGCAGGTTTTCACACTGGTATTTACGGCAGGCTTTCGCACTGGTATTTACGGTAGGCTTTCGCACTAGTATTTACGGCAGGTTTTCACACTGGTATTTACGGCAGGCTTTCGCACTGGTATTTACGGTAGGCTTTCGCACTAGTATTTACGGCAGGTTTTCTTACTGGTATTTACGGCAGGCTTTCGCACTGGTATTTACGGTAGGCTTTCGCACTAGTGTTTACGGCAGGTTTTCACACTGGTATTTACGGCAGGCTTTCGCACTGGTATTTACGGTAGGCTTTCGCACTAGTATTTACGGCAGGTTTTCACACTGGTATTTACGGCAGGCTTTCGCACTGGTATTTACGGTAGGCTTTCGCACTAGTATTTACGGCAGGTTTTCACACTGGTATTTACGGCAGGCTTTCGCACTGGTATTTACGGTAGGCTTTCGCACTAGTATTTACGGCAGGTTTTCACACTGGTATTTACGGCAGGCTTTCGCACTGGTATTTAGTGTATAGAACAACAAGATCGAAATGTAACTCTCGATGATTTATGCCTCGCTGACTGCTTGTCTTATACATATTTGTGAAGAAACTAGGTGTGAATTAAAAAGTTAAATGTAAAACCGCTTTGTTTCTGTGATGCATTTGCCCTATCATGAGTAACCTTTGTAGTGACGTAGACGTCAATGGAGTGTATTAGTGTAGTGTATAATGCGTAGAAATGGATAGAATGAGAACAAGGTGTCTTAAGTGGTGTTGTTTTGTAACGCTTCGTTACATCCCACCCCCTCTTCGGAGACGAGTTTGTTCTCGCCTGCCGCTTGTCTCTGTTTCCTTACTTATATGAGTGTTTTGTTTCTAAGTTGTTTCCTTGCTGCTGCTGTGTGGCATTTGTTTGCCCTTTTGGTTCCTTAAATACCCTTGTTCGTTTACTTTCTCCTCTCTTTCTTCTCTCGTAATGTTCCTTCTCTTACCAACAACAAACTCTCCTTTTTTTTTTTTTTTTTTTTTTATTCCAAAAGAAAAAAATATCACTCCTTATTGCAATAACTAAAAATTAAATAACTTCTCATGTAATTAACAAAAAATTTAAAAAAATAATAAAAAAAACAATCCTTAAAGAATAAGGTACTTCATGTCCCAGCTTCTTCTCTGCGTTCATCGCGTTTTGTTAGGGTTGAAGGTGACCCTTTTCTTTTGCTCACCATAAAACAATAAAGCCACGCCTGGCTTTATTATCTTCACGTCAATTTTGCCCCACCGTCGTCTAATGGTGAAGCGTTGGCGGCGACGCCGGGGGTTGTACAATGGATTGGCCGTTATCTGCACGTCAGCGAATGGGTCGCTGGGCACATTTCTTCGGGGTTCTCGCTGCCAAATGTTCCCACTGTGTGTCATGTCTGGTGGCGCTATCGGAGTCGGGGTGGTAAAGGCGTAGGTGTTGCTTATCCCTGGCGTTAGCACGTTATCGCTGCAGGTGAGCATGGAAATGCTGGTTGGCGTGGCTAATGATTTTCCGGCATTTGGTGACACGTGTTGTTCTGGCCTTGGTGACATGGTTAGGTCGATGAATGCGCCTTCTTACGCACGTACTGAGCTTTCCGGCGGCTGGGCGAGCCCTTCGTTTTTCCTTACCGCTCCCTTCCCTGTCTTCCTTCTCTTATTTGTCCCTTTGTCTGGTGTAGTCGGTGACTCTGGTGTAGAAATTCCTGGCAGCCCCACTTCTGGCATGCCTATCGGCTGTGTAACCACTGGCTTCTTCTTTTCCGCCTCCTTAGACTTCCTTCCTTTCTTGTTGCGTGGTTTGCCTGGTAATCCTGAAGACTCTAGTAGAGGGCTTATCAGTGATCGCTCTAAAGGCTGGATGGCTGTTTGCTGCCTCTTCATCGCTTCTTCTTCTTCCTTATTTTTGTTATTTTGCCCTTGGCTCGGTGTATTAGCATCTGGTCGTGCTTTAAAGGGTGCTGCCTGTTTCGCTCCTGAACTTGAAGCTGGAGTTCCTCTACTGCCGCTGTCTTCTTTTTCCATTACCACCCGTGCTGTATGTAGTGGTGGTAAGTTAATTACCGACTGCATAAGCCGTACTGGAGCTCGCACTTTGGTTGGTTTTGTCGGCTGACGCTTCCATGGTTGTGCCGTTTCTTCGGTTTCTCCTTGGTCTTCTACTGATGATGCGCGCCGGTCCATGGTTTCGATGTCACTAAAATTACTGAACGCGGTTATCAGATTTATATTGTTGTCAGCTTCGTTGACATTCGAATGACCCTTAAGGTCTCTTATGTGTGCTCGTGTTATATTTCCTTTCCCTTTCACACTCGTTATTTTCCGTAGCATAACTATAACCGGTGAGTCAAATTTAATTACCTCGTAGGGCCCCTCGTACCGCGGTGCTAGTTTTTCGGTAAAATGATTTGTGGCGGATGAGAGTACTCTGTTTTTTTTAAACACCCGTTCTCCTATGCAGGGTCTCCATGCCCTTCGTCTCAGGTTGTAATATTTGGCCTGTGTTTGAGCAGCTGTTTGTAAATTTGCTAATACCAGCTGGTACAGGGCTTTTAACCTTTCGTGTCTGCTGGATATAGATTCTGTAGTCATGCTATCGTTGGGCATTGTAGGTTGATGGGGTATTCTTAGTTCTCGCCCAAAGTTAAGGTAGGCTGGGGAAAAACCGGTAGATTCGTGCTTACTGGTGTTGATAGCAAATGAGAGTTCGGGTAAATGCTCATCCCACTGTCGATGGTTTTCGTCGACGTATTGCGCTATCATAGTTTTGAGGTTTCTATTGACGCGCTCGGTCGGGTTTTCTTGTGGCGTGTAAGGAGCCGTTAATCTCTGGATGATTCCCATTTCATTTAGAAATTCTTTGAATTGATTACTCACCAACTGGCTGCCGTTCTCTGACAGGATTATCCGGGGGATTCCGAAATGGGAAGTAATTCGCTCACGTACGGCTTTTATTAGGCTCGCTGCGGTTGCGACCCTTAGCGGGACCACCTCTACCCATTTAGTAAATTTATCGACCATAACTAATATCATCGTATTACCCTTCATAGAGCGGGGTAAAGGTCCCACAAAGTCAATGCAAACAGTGTCCCAAGGTTTGTCTACTACTTGGGTGTGCATAAGACCCGCTGGTTTCTGTTGGGATACCTTATACTTGCAACACACATCGCACTTGCTTACATACTGGGCTATGTCCCGGTGCATGCCAGGCCAGTAATATAGCCGCATTATCCGTGCTGTTGTCTTTGCAACCCCTAGGTGACCAGCCGTCACTACGTCGTGGTTTTCGCGTAGTACTTTACTACGCTCGTGTGTCGGTATGCATCTCTTCCATTCTTCGCTTTGATCTGCGAGGGGGTGCGCCGTGAATTTGCGGTATAGAATACCATCCATAACCTGGAAATCAGGGAATTTTTCTGGGTTTTTGAGTATCTGGGCTATGCGACGTTCCGTCCAGTCTTCGACGATGTCCACCATAGTGGCTAAGTCGCTCTGGGTGATGGGTAAGGGATCTCTGGAGAGGGTGTCGGCTACCACATTCATCGCCCCTTTTCGATACTGAATGTCGAAGTTGAATTGCTGCAGTTCTATGGCCCAGCGGGCTAGACGTCCAGATGGATTATCCAGGGAGTGTAGCCACTTTAAAGAGTGGTGATCAGTTATCACGGTGAACTGGTATCCTTCTATGTATGGCCTCATTTTCCTTATGCCCCACAAGATGGCCAGGCATTCTTTCTCGGTTACTGAATATTTCTTTTCTAGCTCAGTCAGGGTCCTGCTAGCGTAGGCGATAACCCTTTCTTCTTCCTTGGTATTCTGTGACAGAACTACCCCTAGCCCGTACTGACTTGCATCTGTCTGGATGGTAAAAGGTAGGCTAAAATCTGGACACATCAGGACTGGAGCTTCAGTGAGCTTTCGTTTTAATTCTATAAAAGCGGCTTCCTGACATGGCCCCCATTCCCAAGCTTGATTTTTCTTTAGGAGCTTTGTTAGTGGGGTGGCTATCATAGAAAAATCCTTAATAAATCGGCGGTACCACGATGTAATTCCCAGGATTCGCCGTAGTTCCTTTATGCTTCTTGGTGCGTTCAATTCCTGCACGGCTGCGACTTTATCGGGGTCCGTACTCACTCCACGGTCGCTTACCACATGTCCTAGATATTTGAGTTTGCTTTTACAAAACTCACACTTTTCTTTATTGATCCTCAGGTGTGCTGCTTGTAAACGTCTGAACACTTCTTTCAAATGGGTCAAATGATCTTCGAAAGTTTTGCTTATGACGATAATATCGTCTAGGTACGCAAAGGCGTATTCGTCCATGTCCGGACCTATAATCGTATCCAACATGCGTTGAAACGTGGCTGCGGCTGAGCTCAAACCACACGGCATTACCTTCCATTGATAAAGTCCGCGTCCAGGAACAGTAAAAGCTGTGGCCGGGCGAGAGTTCGGGTCCAATGGTATCTGCCAATATCCCTGTTTTAAATCGATCGTAGAAATAAAGTTAGCTTGTCTCAACTTGTCTAGAATAGCGAAAATTTGAGGGAGTGGATAGGCATCCATGATGGAAACGGCGTTGAGCTGGCGGTAGTCAACGCATACTCTCCATGTCCCATTCTTTTTCTTTACCAGAACTATTGGGGAGCTATACGGGCTATTAGAAGGTTCTATTTTCCCGTCACGCAGCAGGTCGTTTATTTCTTCGTCAATTACCTTCTGCATTGCGGGATTTCTGGGGTAATACCTTTGTTTAAATGGCTGGTTGGTTTTTAATCGTATGTGATGGACTGCCGCGTTAGTTGTAGGAGGCAATGCCTCGAACTTGGGCAGCTCTACGTCGAGTAGAGCGGCCTGGCTTGGTGTGGTAGCAAAGGTTTTCCCCCCAATGCGCATAGGAGGTCTTGTCGAGGCTCTTGTTCATAATTCAATTGGCCATGAGGGAACTTTTTCCCTAGAAGGGTTAATCCTAAACCCGCTTTTAAAAGCACGTCCATACCGAGGACTACTTGCTCGGTTAATTGTTTAAGGTATGTCAGCTCTCCTTGGACAGGCTGGTTGTCTATGAACATAGTCACCTCATAGTGCTCTCTGCTAGTTACCGGACTACCATTGGCTAAATGAATGGCGTGGTCCTGGTATTGCACGGGCACAACATTTCTTTGGCAGAGCTGGCGGATTTTGGAATTCATGAATGACTTCGTGGCTCCGGTGTCAATAAGTGCCTTCACGAGGTGGTTACAGATTCTTATTGACAGGAAACACCGAGGGTCAACCCAAACCCCTGCGTGCGTTGCTACAGCTGGCCCTTGATTTGTCTCTCCTTGAGCTGTGTAAGATTCCATCTCTCCGCGCGTAAGAAGTTCTTGTGGTCCTTCTCTAGGTACATTCGCTACGCCCCTCTCTATTGCATCCTGGTTATCTTCCTCGCCGCGGTTATCCACCCTATTTCCCTGTCCTTTGGCGAGACTCTGGCTAGGCGATACCAAGTTAGGTTGTGAGACATGGATTACGGCTGCTCTATGTGGGTGACATCCACAATCCTTGGTCAAGCGTCCGTCCGTCCCGCAATAAGAGCAAAACAACCTAAATGGACGGTGACAATTAGATTTGGTATGTCCTCGCTGCTTACAGTTCCAGCAATGGGTTGTTCGATCATACTGGATCGGCGGTGGAGGGTTTCTCACGTAGTAGTCTTGATTACCTGGCCCCTGTGCTGGTGGATTTTGTGTATGTCTAAATGGATTAGGTGTTCGTGTCGGGAACTGATTGGGTTGCGACCCCGACGGCCGAGTGTTTCTTTCTTCGCCTCTAATATATTCGAACTCTTCGGCCAATTCCATAAGTTCGTCTAAAGTGTTAAAATCTCAGCGTTTAATGTATAGTCTATACTCTGGGCGAAGGCTATCGTATATGCGGTCTATACTCTCAGTCAATTGCATGCGAGGGTGTTGATGTATGAGATACTGCGCCGCCCGAACAAAATCTTTTGCCTTTTCCCGTGGGCCTTGTCTCTTTCTCATTATCTCATCCTCCAATTTGTGGATGTAACGTGCAGGTAGGAAATGCTGCAGGAATAGCTCCCGGAAAAGGGACCATGATCGTAGACTATCCTTGTTTATGCGGAACCATTCTAATGCTGTTCCGCGAAAAATTTCTGGTAGGGTTCTTACCATATCATCCAAGCGTACGTCGTAACAGGAAGCCAGTTCCTCGACGCGCTCCATGAACTCCAATGCATTACCGGTGGAGTCGAACTTTAATCCCCATTCATGACTTCGGCGTCCTGGTTAACAGAGAACCTTCTGTCTTGTCTTTTTGTGTCTGTCTTTTCCACTCTCAACTCTGAATTGTTACTGGGTTTCATATTGGATCGGCCATCCCTAGAGGGATGACCTTTGGTGGTAGACTTATCTTCGTACTCGGTCGTAACATCTGCACTTAAGTCATCTTTCTGAGGTACCGGAAAGGATAACTCCGTGTAGTCTGTGCAAGACCGTGCTTCTACCTTTGCCTTATCTTCAAGCTTATCTTGTTCATCTTCGGAATCATATCTTTCTGTAACCAATTTTTCCATTTCTTCACACAAGTTCTGGGTGGACTTCCTGAGCCGGGCTTCTTTGATGTGCTTGCTAAATCTGGCTCTAAGCTCGTGTGATTTTCCGTCGGTTGGTAGTCCGTGTCGGGTCATTAATTCTATTAACTCCTTCTTCCGGAGAAGATAGATATTCCCGATACTGTTTGACACATCAAACTCGGCGGGTTCATCACCATCTGAGGACATTATGGCTTTTGATTGTATTCAAGTGTTCCCTTTAAAGTTTTTCTCGGACGTGGACCTTAATGGTCCCTGCTCGGGCGCCAATTTGTGATGTGCTTTTTGGTTTCCGGCTGGGGTTTCGCTCGTTGGTTTTGCCAGGGTCGAAAATCAAAGAAACACTGAAACTTTGAATGTAAAAGGCCACAAATAACCTTAAGAAAACTTTATTATTTAAGGAGAAACACTTATATATTAAAATACAAATTAATCGATTTATAATATGTATAATGTAGTTTTGTATGATTCTCTTTCTCCGGTTCGATCCTTAGTTGAAATGAATTGATGCTCCTTCCTTAGCTCCCCGTGGTAGATTCTTGCTCTAGTCTCTATACAATTGGTTATTGTACGGGTTTTTCCATAGTGGGTGTAGGGTAGCTGGCAGGCCTTCGTACTGGTATTTACGGAAGTCTTTTACGGTAGGTTTTCCCGCACTAGTATTTACGGCAGGTTTTCACACTGGTATTTACGGCAGGCTTTCGCACTGGTATTTACGGTAGGCTTTCGCACTAGTATTTACGGCAGGTTTTCACACTGGTATTTACGGCAGGCTTTCGCACTGGTATTTACGGTAGGCTTTCGCACTAGTATTTACGGCAGGTTTTCACACTGGTATTTACGGCAGGCTTTCGCACTGGTATTTACGGTAGGCTTTCGCACTAGTATTTACAGCAGGTTTTCACACTGGTATTTACGGCAGGCTTTCGCACTGGTATTTACGGTAGGCTTTCGCACTAGTATTTACGGCAGGTTTTCACACTGGTATTTACGGCAGGCTTTCGCACTGGTATTTACGGTAGGCTTTCGCACTAGTATTTACGGCAGGTTTTCACACTGGTATTTACGGCAGGCTTTCGCACTGGTATTTACGGTAGGCTTTCGCACTAGTATTTACGGCAGGTTTTCACACTGGTATTTACGGCAGGCTTTCGCACTGGTATTTACGGTAGGCTTTCGCACTAGTATTTACAGCAGGTTTTCACACTGGTATTTACGGCAGGCTTTCGCACTGGTATTTACGGTAGGCTTTCGCACTAGTATTTACGACAGGTTTTCACACTGGTATTTACGGCAGGCTTTCGCACTGGTATTTACGGTAGGCTTTCGCACTAGTATTTACGGCAGGTTTTCACACTGGTATTTACGGCAGGCTTTCGCACTGGTATTTAGTGTATAGAACACCAAGATCGAAATGTAACTCTCGATGATTTATGCCTCGCTGACTGCTTGTCTTATACATATTTGTGAAGAAACTAGGTGTGAATTAAAAAGTTAAATGTAAAACCGCTTTGTTTCTATGATGCATTTGCCCTATCATGAGTAACCTTTGTAATGACGTAGACGTCAATGGTGTGTATTAGTGTAGTGTATAATGCGTAGAAATGGATAGAATGAGAACAAGGTGTCTTAAGTGGTGTTGTTTTGTAACGCTTCGTTACAAGATATGAATTTGTTGGTATGGTGACCATACTTGACAGGCGTATTCAAGAAGCGGGCGTACAAAGGTTATGTAGAGAGATCGGGTGACGTATGGGTCGGAGAATTCTTTAGACCATCGTTTCACAAAACCAAGTGTTGAGTTGGCTTTTGAAATGATATTGTCGATGTGTGCCAAGAAGTTAAGTTCTCAGTCGCATAATATGCCAAGATCGCGGATCGCCTCCACGGAGGATATGGGTTCGTTATGGAGAAAGTAGGGCCGGGTAGGAGGTTTAATGCGCTTACGTGAAAAAGTGATTGATTGGCATTTGGTAATATTGGCTCTAAGCAGTTTTTAAGGCACCAGATTGAGAAGCTGTCGAGATCGAGTTGAACAAGATAAGAGTCATGTGCCAATGATATAGTCTTATAAAACTTAGTATCGTCAGCGTAGAGTGAGATATGGGAATATTTTATGACCATTTCCATATCGTTAATGGTAAGAATGAAAAGGAGTGGGCCTAAGTGACTAACTTGGGGAACAGCTGAGGTAGCCAAGAAAGGATTGGAGAGGGCAGATCTGAAACGGGACGCTGTAGTAACGGTTTTCTAGATAAGAAGCAATCCATTTCAAGAAGGCGGACTCGAAGCCGAGGGAGGATAGTTTGAAAAGTATAAGTCTATGTGAAATTTTATCAAAAGCCTTGCTAAATTCTGTAGAAATGACATCGACCTCGTTCCCATTCTCAAGAGCTGAGAGGGTATAAGATACAAATTCAACAAGGTTAGTGGTTGTAGACCTACACTTAAGAAAGCCATGTTGCCTAGGAGAGATCAGAGATTTGCACCGAAAACTTAGAATTTCGTATAAAATGCTTTCAAATAATTTAGGGATATGTGAAAGTTTGGCAATTGGACGATAGTTTTTAACATCGCTCTTTTGCCCCTTTTTGTGTATAGGGGTTATAAAAGAGGTTTTCCATATCTCAGGAAATTCTCCTTGAGAAAGGGATAGGTTGAGCATTTTGGAGAGTGGGATAGAGAGAGCTGTGGAGCATTTTTTCAGGAAAATCGCGGGGAGACCATCAGGGCCGGGGAGAAATTCATCATTGAGTTGATTTAACTTATTCTCAACGATATTGGGGTCGACAGTAATAGGAAGTAATGAATTTAGGGAGAAATGCGGTAAATAATCGAAATAACCTGGATCAGGTACAAAGGAATCACCGGTAAAAGATTCCTTGAAAAAGGTAGCAAAAAAGTTGGCTATAGCTTCCGGATTATTCGAGGTTTCGGTATTGAAAGAGAGAGAGGTAGGATAACCATCAGATTTTCTTTTATAATTGACGAATTGGAAGAATGACTTGGGATTATTTATAAGGTTGGTTTGAGTTTGTATTAAGTAACGTTGATGAAGAGAGTTGTAAAGCTCGGTAAAGTGTAAATTAGAACCAAGGTAGTTAGAATAGTCAGTGGGGGATCTAGTACGAAGGAAAATTGTCCATAACTTGTTTCTCTTGTTACGCAAAGAGCGAAGCTTTCGGCTGTACCAAGGAGGGGATGCGATCGATGTCTTATGGCGACTAAAAGGTACATTAATAGAAATAGAATTAAATATTTCCCGGTAAAATATTTCCGTGGCATCTTTGACACTACGGTTATCAAAGTTAAAAGAAACTCTATTGAGATATTCATTAATATGGTGGAAGTTTGCTTTATGAAAATCATAAGAGTACTGATTTGTAGGGGGAGGATTTGGTAGTGGAGAATCATGATAAAATGAGAAAATGAGAGGAGGATGATAGTTGTCGATGGAGGATAGGTGTAGAGGAGATGGTGATACAGAAGAGTTATCAGGATCCGTGGTGAAAATAAGATCAAGCTGCCTATCTATACAGTTTCGGATACCGCTAGCTTGGTAAAGGCTAGAATCAGCTAGGCGATCTATAAATAGACATTCCTTGGCAGAGGTGGGATTGGAAGCAATGAAATGAGATTGATCTTCTGATGGAGTCCATTTCAGATAAGGAAGGTTAAAGTCCCCAAACAAAAGGATATCATCATTGGGGTCACATAAAGATATTATGTGGTCGATTGTATCAATGGCAAGCTGGTAAGATTCAATAGGTTGGGACGGTAGAATATAACAGCACATCACATAAAGTGATTTGTGAGGTAGCGATATTTTTATTGATACATAGTCGAGATTCGAGAAAGAAGATGTTGCGATGAGGGAATAATCTAGCGTGTTTTGGATAGCTAGTAGAACACCACGGTTAGGGCATTTGTCGGAAGGATCTCTTAGCTCATCGTCGCGATAGACATTGAATGAAGAAGGAAACAATTCTTGAGTCTTTATACTAGGAACTAGATTGGTTTCCGTTAGGGCATAGATTTCAAAGGGTAGAGCATGAGTTTGTTGCAAAACACCATGAGTTTTGGAGCGAAGGCCTCACACGTTCTGATAGTAGAAGGTGAGTGGGACGATTTCACTATTTAGGTGTTGGTAAGGGTTGGTTTTAGGAGTTGTTGTTATCCGATTTGAGGCGAGGTTAGAAGTTGGGTTTGTAAAGATTAGAGATATTGGGCTTGAGGGAGAAGTTGAAACTAAACTAGGAACGAAAATAGTTATTATGGTCCGCCCTGCTTCTTTGAAGGTGTGATATTCTGTTTGTATGCACAAAAGACGCATAGGTAGAAAGGTCATTTTCGACATGGGAAGGGGTGAGGTTTAATGTTTCATGGAAGCGGACGAAGATTTTTTTGAGATCAATTGGATTTGTGGGGAGGCCTTCTTGAAAGATTGAAACAATAAGGTTTGTCCTTGTTACACCATTTATGCCTACATTATCTTCTTTATTGTGAAGGTATGCAAGGTAGAGCCGAACATTAGAATATATTCGATGTTCTCTAAGGCGAGAAAGAACATAACGGATATCATCATTTTGATCGATAAGACGTTTTGTTAGTTTAACGGCAGGAGGGAAAAGTGGATCAAAGAATGATGTTTTGTTAGAGGGAACGGTAGGGGGCTGAGAATCAATAGGTGGAGAAAGATCTAAAGGATTATTGGATGGAGGAGGGGAAGATTCAGGGTTGAGAGTATGGGAATGAATAAAGTTTGGATATAATTGATTAGGGGATGTAATCTGAGAAGGGGGCGCGGAGTGAAAAGGAATGGTTTGAGAGACTTATTTATTAGGATTAAGGTCAAAAGATACATGCTTAACAGGATTATAAGTGAAATTGCGTTGATTGGAAGAAGGGAAAACATTAGTCTTATAACTCCAGTTAGAGTTAGAACGAGGAAGAGAGGCTGGTTTATACTTAGGTGTGGGTTTTGGGTGAATTTTATTTAAAAGCTTCTTGCTGGATCTCCTTAAGGCAGCTCTGGTGTCATTCTGTGGCTTCTCAGTCCATTTTGTTATGGTCATCTTTCCTAGTTGGAGAACGTCTTCAATGCTTGTGGGAAAGAGCCATTGGTACTTTGATGGAATGCTAATTTTAAAACTTTGGTGTTTAGAGCGAGTTGCAGAGATCTTCTGACATTCTTTGATGGAAATGTTGAACTTCTTATAAAATATGTCCATTAACCAGTGCGCGTCAGCAAGATGGGGTGCGCCTTTAACAAAAAATGTTATGTAGTCGGCATTGTTGTGGAGTACATAATTATTAATAAAGGTAAAGACACGGCAGATAGTTAATTAATGGGGTCACACACTCTTTAGTGGAAAAACACTCGCAATAAAATGCACGACTGGGTCGCACGTACTTGCTCTGTTGGTGCAATAGTACGATGAAAACAAACTTTTCGATCAATAAGAACAACTAATTTTTGAAAAATTTGGTAAAACCTAAAAAATGTTGACTGAAACTGGAAAAACCGATATACGGGAGCTAACGTTAAGAAACCTTTAATATTTAAAATTATGATGTCAGCTTTTGGGTGTTGTAAATGATACAAATGTCCACTTATGGCCAAATTAATAATACTGTTAAAAGCAATTTCCGCTATTATCATGTATAGCCAAAATTTAAAAATGCAGTTTTGTTTGAAGTATTCTATGTATGTTACATAAAAAGTTTCATAAAAATCGGGGGAGCCTTTTTTGAGTAAATTAGAAAAAATTAAAAAATTGGCCAAAATCTAGTGGCACTTTGTATTGGAGCCACCATTTAAAAAAGAGAAAATGAAAAAAAATCAATGCCATCTGATAGAAAGCTGTAAGGAACTATACCAAACAAAGCTTGAGTGAATTCGATGCAACCGTTGACAACTTATGGCCATTTGAAAAAAAGCCGTTAAGAGCAGATCTCCGTTATTTGCATTTTTAGCCAAAAACTAAAAACGCAGTTCACTTCAAAACACTAAAAGAATATAACACACAAAGTTTAATCAAAATCTTTAGAGCCATATTCGAGAAAATTAGAAAAAACCAAAAAAAGTTGCCTAAAACTCAACGGCTCGTTGTATGGAAGCCACCGTTTAGAAAGGCTTCAGTGAAAAATTTACTAAACCATCGTATAGAACACTATGAAAAACTATGTCAAACAAAGTTTGAGTTGATTCAATCAAGCCGTTGTGAACTTATGGCTATTTCAAAAATAGCCGTTAAAACCTGATTTTCGTTACGACCATTTGAGGCAAAAACAAAAAACGCAGTTTTGTTAGAAATGCTTAAAGTTAGCTAAATTTTAAATTTAATCAAAATCGTTAGAGCCGTTTTCGAGAAAATCCAAATTGAAAAAAACCGTTACTTGAAAGGTACCAGTTTGAGCCCGGCTAAAACAAAATAAAAAAAACCTCGACAACGGTTTTTGTTCAAACTGCTATATACCAAGTTTGAAGAAAATCCGTCAAGCCGTTTAGGCTGTAGCATGACGTGAAAAAGCGCACATCCGCACAGACGCACAGACGCACAGACAGACCGACGGACGGTATGGCGAAAACCACTTTTTTGGGCTTCTCTATCATCGTAATGTCATGTTTGATTAAAACCTCCATTTTTTTTTCTGCACGAAACCAATACTTGCCCTATAGAGCAAGTAAAAAAGGATGTTAGTCAAGTGAGGTAACAAAAAATGTTGTGTAAGTGGCGCAAAAAAACAAAAAAATTGTTTTGGGTAGATAAGCACAAGCGAAAAAAATTGCACCAAAGGGAAAAGCTGAATTGCGGAGCTAAATTGATTATTCGGCTGCACTCGACGACGGCTTGATTATTATTCTTCCAGGGGTATATCTTTTTCTCTCTCGATGATGACTTGTGGTGTGCTGGGGCTTTCCTGGAAAGAGTTCTGCTTCGTTTCCTGGTGAGTTTTCCTTCGAAAGAGATCGTCTGGAGTTCTAACGAAAACGCGTCTTTTTGTTTTAGTTACTCTCGTACAACGGAACTTTATTTTCAATTTTGGGGCAGTATTTATATTACATACCCCACTTCTTAAACTTAACATTTTTACTTGCGATTATAGGTACTATAAGGCAAGTTATGGATTCGTGCAGAAAAAAAATTTCGAGATAACAATCACACATGACATTACGATGATGGAGAAGTCGAAAAAAGTGGGTCTGGGAATTCCGTCCGTCTGTCTGTCTGTCTGTCTGTCTGTCTGTCTGTCTGTCTGTCTGTCTGTCTGTCTGTCTGTTCGCGCTTCTAGAGCCTGAACGGATGGGCCGATTTGCTTCAAATTTGGTATCTAGGATTTATTTGGCCGTCCCTCGGAACGTATTTTTTATTTTTGCTCTAGGCCCAAAAATAACGGCACCTGCCATACAATCGTGAAGAAAAAAATTGATTTTCTCAAAAACGGCTCTAACGATTTTGATAAAACTTTCAGGGTGCTATTTTTGTAAGACAATCTATCTTTTGGTTAAAAAATATTTTTCAAAATTTGTCTTATAACGGTACCTCTCATAGAACCAGTATTTTCATATCAAATTTTCTCGTAAACTATACATTCGATTTCAATAAAATTTTGGCCACAGGAAGTCATTTATAATTTTATTAATATGGCATTTCAAATTTTTCAAAAACTTTTTTTTTTGATTTTTTATATTTTTTTCAAAAAATTTTTTGGTTTTCGAAATATGTTGGAAACGGGTATATTGATTTTTTTTAAAATTATTTTTTCAAATGTAAACTACAGGTTGCCATATATTTGCATACCCAAATAAATTTCAAAATATTTTTTGGAAAAGTTTTTCAAAAATAACCTTTTTAAAAAAAAACTGGTCGAACGATTTTCAATATTTTTTTTTCCTAGATTCACGTATAGCTTTGAAATTTTATTGTATACTTTGTTTTTCCGAGAAAACTCTTAAACTAATTTAAAAAATAAAAGAATTTTCGAAATTATTTAAATTTTTTTTTAAATCCATATATGCAGCCACTAAGCAATTGCTTATCATAAGAGCAAGTTCGTGCGACCCAGTCGTGCATTTTATTTACTCTTAACCTAGTTACAATTTTCAATAAAATAATTTGCTTAATACTAATTCTGCAGCACACGCACTTTTAGTCTTTTCGTCTGCTGCCATGCCGGGTCCAACGGTCATATTTTCGTCTGCTGCCATGCCGGGTCCAACGGTCATCTTCTTCCGTTGTCATCAGTTTTTTACTGCCGGGTCCAACAGTCATCTTCTTCCTTCTTGTCCCATTTAGCCTTATTTTGGGTCTTGATTTGATTATCAAGTATCAGGGCAGCAGTATTTTCTGTAGGTATGCCATTTTTTGTGTTATCCGTTTCAGCAGTTGTATACACTTGCACTGTATTAAGCCGTGCCTCCAATATATTGTGCAATGTATTTTCTTTATTATAATACATTCACACTTCGCACTGCCCACCTTTGGGTTGTGGCTTGTTGGTTATACATTTCGATGTATGCTTCTTGGTGCGTGTATTGTTGTTGTATACCTCTTGGTGCGTATTTGTGTTGCATACTTCTTGGTGCGTATATTTGTTATATACTTCTTGGTGCGTAATTTTGTTGTATACTTCTTGGTGATAAAACGCACATAACAACTTGGATGTTACGGATCTGCAAATTTGCATTGGATTTACTTGCTGCGCAAAAACGAACTTTTCGAGAAGTTGCAGGGAAGGGGGTTTCCCACTAAAAGAGCTCCGCCAATTGTTCAGTGAGAGCATGAAGGAAGCCAGAACCCGAGTTTGAACCCAGAACCTGTGTGCTGAGCTAGAGAAGCTCACACAAGACCGAGAATATGGTGATCCAGACACTTCACCTGAGCCAAAAACCGTTGAACATAAACATATTTAGACAAAACCACCACTGAGGACGGAGCCAACTATTACACCGCTGGGTGCATACGACGGGAGAAGTAGTACGGTGCCGACACGCACCCCATTACAACAAAATATCTTTGAGGCAGAACCGTCCATAACCGTAAATTCGCCAGGAGGTGCAACCGTCTCCACATACACCACCGCCGCTGAACGAACCTTCGCACCGCATGACCGCATGACCGCACGGAGCGATTGGCTACGAGCTACGAAGCCGAAGTCATGAACACGGTACACAAATGGGGCCTGAAGTTTGAGCGGTCGGGGAACCCGCTCGAATTTATCGAACGATTGGAGGAGCTGGCCAACTGTTATGACATCGCACTCGATCATAGTACCCCGTGGCGTAGTGGTTAGTGTGTCGGAATGCCATGCCGAAGGGTCTGGCTTCGATCCCTGACGGCTCCACCTAAAAAGTTCTTTTCCGGGGTACTGCCTCTTGCGAGGAAGTGACAAATCCTCCAAGAGTAATTAATGTCATGGAAAGTGCTTCTCTGTTAGCCGTTCGGATTCGGCGGTAAATTGTAGGTCCCTTCCATTCCTACAGAATATCAACGCACACACAAGAATGGTTGAGAGTCTAAGTCACAGGCAACGGTCCCGCTTGGAGCTGTTGTGCCAACAATTTATTTTTATTTTTATTTTTCATTTTACTCGATCATATTGTTTGGACATTTCCAGAGATTTTTCGTGGCAATGCTCTAGAGCTGCTCCAGGTGAATCGATCCACTTTTCAGACCTGAGCTCAATTCCACAATTCGTTTGTATGGTTTTTCCTGCCCGCTCGGTATGTGCATAAATTGGAAGATGAAATTATGCGCAAGAAACAAGCACGGGAGAAGGCTAAAGAGTTCATTAGGGCAGCAAAATACCTGATGAAACAACATCCCCGAATGAGCAATGAGGATAACCTAAAGCGGATTTATGATAGTCTGCGACCGGAATATAGGTTGTACATTAAACGCCGGGATTTCCAGACAGTCCATGACCTGATGGAACAGGCCGAGGAGAACGACTACATTCGGAGTGAAGATCGAACCATCTGACCCAGTCCCACCGTACCGACACCCGTTCCTGCCAGATGGACCCCACCAGAAAAAAGACCTCTGCAGTCAAGTTACGTTCCACCACCTCACCGCATCTCAATCGCCACCAGCACCGCATACTACAGAAATACGCATTGTTGGAGATGAAAGCAGCGAAGACACGACAAAGCCAATTGCAATCGCCCATTCCGAATGTTTTGTTTTTTTGTGGAGAGGAGGGGCGGTTATTAAAAGATTGCTCTTGCCACCCCGTAGTGTCTGCCGTGCTGTCAACAATTCCGGCCAATTCCGATCAACCCCGACCGAAGCCGTTGATGCCAAATTACGCTGAAAACGAGACTATTTCCATGCACGGAGTACAAGGTCCCAGTACCAGCCACCCACTTACCAATCCAGACCTGTCACCAGAAGCCGAAGCCCTAGATTCTATGGATGGAGGTTGCCATATTACGACCATAGAGCAAGCCGCCAAGAGTGAAAGTGAAGACAGCCATTCGGATCCCCTCTGTTTCATCCCCGTCAGTATCGGAGAGCAAACATGGAATGCTCTAATCGATACGGGAGCTACAAAGACGTTTATTAGTCTCGCATTGCGAAACACTCTGCTGCAACTAAAAACCCCCATCCGATACCAGCGATCTGAGATACACTTAGCAAATTGGAACCTGATTGTCGCTAGGAAGCATTATCTAGTAACTCTACAGTTTGGCAAACAATCGGTGACTGGAGAGGTCTTCCAGATCTGTGAAGCTGGGACTCATTAGTAGCAACAACTTAGACCCAACTGACCAACCTCAGCTAAAAGAATTCTTGAGCAACAAGTTGCCTACATTCGACCGACTGTCACTCATCTGCAACGTTGCTGTTAATACTATCCGTCTGAAAAACGAACAACCGTTTTAACATTCCCAAGAACAAGGAGGATCAGGAGCGACTAGTGGCCAGAAAAGGAAGCCGAACATGATCATCCACAGCATCGAACGGCTGCCTGACCATCCGACGCTGGTGACCGAGCTCAAGGCTCAGATAGACGTCCATAAGGTGGACAAAATTTCAAAGCGACCAGCTCCACTTAATCTGCAGAAGAAGATCCGCGCCAGACGAGATGAAGCAGAGGCAAAGTGGAAGCAGAGGCAGACTACCAGGACAAAGGCGCCAGAAAATGCCTTTGTACCAATTCCCCGTCCCAGTGCTGCCGCTCAATCAATGCCAGACCGAACCGTTCTCTTCAAGTAACGGCTTGATAAGAAGCCGCCACCAGAGAAGTGTCTGGTAACGGCTAGTTCAACACACACCGTTTCAACTAGTTCTTCAGAGCCAGTAGACCCTTTTGCAAGGTCGCGCCCGTGTTTCCATCCATATCGTCAGCGAAAAAAGCTTACGATCAAGTGGGCAGTCGGAAACATTCACAGTCACACTGACTGTTGGAAACAACACTAAGGTTATCCACTATTCGCTTCAGCCGAGCAAGATGATGGAGATAAAGAAGTGATGTGACGTTTGCTTATTCTAATTGCATTTTTTTCCCTACCATGAATTTATTTATTTTACCTGCTTTAAATTGAATATGTTTTTTATTAAAAACTAGCTGACCCGGCGAACTTCGTTCCGCCTTAAATTGATTAAATGTCCCTTTCCAAAGTCGAGCCTCTCTTAAGAAAGAATTAAACAATTGATATTAAATTGATTAAAATTACTTTTATTTAAACAGAAATTATTAGGGCACTGCAACGCTTTGTGATAACAACGTTGTTTGTTTTGTTGTCCGGTGCATAAACAAACAATGCAGATGGCTTTCCGACACGCGAACACGCCACGTACAGTTGTCCATGTGAAAAGCAAGGGAATTCAAGATTAAGGCCACACACTTGTAACGATTGGCCTTGCGATTTGTTAATTGTCATGGCGAATGCGATTCGAACGGGAAACTGAATCCGCTTTAACTCGAACGGCAAGTCGTTCTGTATCATAGGAATTCTTGGAATAAGAACTTCTTCGCCTTTGAGCTTGCCTTTGATTATTGTTGCTTGGATGACGTTGTTCATGAGTTTCTTCACTGTCAACCTAGTTCCATTGCATAATTTTGGTTGGTTCAGATTTCGCAGCATTATGATGACAGAGCCGACTTTGAGTTGCAAATTGTGTGGTGGTAGACCAGGAACATCCAACGAATTCAAAAATTCAATTGGATAGTTTGTTGCTTCATCATCATTTATTATGCGATCCACCGATTAAAACGAATGCGATTTTATTTTGAATGATGAAATTCAAATCATCGACGTCCTTATTTTTTGCAGCTAATATCGCGCGTTCACTGAGCCAATCGTGGTTTAAATAATTGTGACCGATGTTAGGGAACACTTTACTGATGAGCTCTTCCTTCGATGATGTGAATTCACAAAAATTCAGCGGGAACGAAATCAGGCCAGTTGCAGCATCAACGGTAATTTGACCATTTCCAATTGTAAACAGTTGTTTTGCAAAATCATCGGCTGATGGATCGTTCTGCAACGCAACTCGCATGTTCGTCGTTTACTGCAGCTTCTTTACGTATCGCCAGAATTAAGATAATTTCAGGCAAGCGTTGAGTTCATCTGCAGGCGTTGATCGCGGGATTACTGGTAAAATTTGACGGAAATCACCGGCTAGCAATATCATTGCTCCTCCAAAGCGTCTCACATTGTTCCGTAAATCTTTCATTGTTCAATCAAGAGCCTCCAATGCTCGCTTGTGTGCCATTGTGCATTCATCCCAGATGATAATTTTGCAAGTTTTCAACACTTGTGCCATAGCTGAATTTCTTGAAATATTGCATGTTGGTTCGTCATTCAACTGTAGATTCAGTGGCAATTTTAACGCTGAATGTGCGGTGCGACCACCTTCCAACAACGTGGCCGCTATTCCAGAAGAGGCAAACGCAAGTGCGATGTCGGATCTTGACCGAATTGAAGCCAAAATCAAGGAAAGGAGAAACGTTTTGCCAGTTCCACCAGGTGCATCCAGGAAGAATATGCCACCGTTACCGTCGTCAACCGCCTTCATCAAAGAGTCGTACACGTTATTTTGCTCGGGATTTAGCAGTGGGACATTGGTGCGAACTGTTTCTGTCAAAGCGTCTTGATCGAATTCTCGCTCGCGTTGCAATTCTCTATTAAATGCATCGTTCATTGAGCGATTGGGGGTTGGCATTCCCAGTTTACTCAACAGGTTGCTGCACATGAGCATACACATGTCTTCGATCAATATCAGCGCCTCGTTGTGGATCTCATCGTGCATTTGAAGTTCGGGATTTGATGTTGTTCTTCGAACTCGATGCAAAATATCGTCAGCCATGTTGTCCTTGTACTTGTCCCACAATATGAGGGGGTTCGATGGAAAACATGTCGAGATGATGATGGCAAACAATGTACGAATTTGAGTCGCAGGCGCAGAAACTGTAGCATCGGCAAGTGTTGCGTCCCAATGATTGTCGTTGGCAAGCAAATTCATCCGCTGACAGGCTTCTCTAAATGTGGCACACAGCACACCATCAACAGTCCGCAGGTTCTCGTACGAAGTTGGACCAGGCACATTGACCAAAAGCAATCGCAGAAAGAAGAAGTCGTCATTTTTTGTATGAACAGTATAGATACGACCAAGTGCATCAGTTGAGTACACATCCGCATATCCAGCAACAGCTTGCCCTTGTTTTCGACGTTGAAATTTTTTGTACGACGCATTCCAAATATAATAGCGAGGCATTTCCGAGTAGAGCAGCGTTCTAGCGAACGGGTCACTTGCGCAGGTGGAGAAGAAACTCGTTAACGTTGTTGCTGGTGCCTGTTCAGCTCGCTGAGTTGCATTCTCTTCCCTGAAATATACGCGCTGACCATTCTCCAAGTGAACCGCCAAATGTTGAACGGTTGGATGGCGTTCGTGTATCGGAAAGGAAAATATTCTCCAAATTGCCTCATTGCAACTCACATAACGCCCTAATTGATAGCACGACACTTCGTCATTCTTATCTGGACACTCAAGACCAAAAACCGCCATGTCGCTTCCTTTATTGACGTACTTGCAAACGTACTTGATGGACTTCACCGAATTGCAGTATTCAACGTTTATGTGCGTTTTAAATACTTTAGAGAGAAGAGGACAATATGGAACAATTCAAGTGTTGTCCACCAAGACATCTTTTCCTTTCACTTTCATTGCGACTGTTCTGCCATTGTCATCTGGTGATCGCCGCCTATACAATGGGTATCCATCGCTGATAGTGATCGTCTCTGCCAGGAGGGAATGTGGATATCGCTTAGAACATTTATTTGCGACCATGCAAGGCGAATCTGGATTGTGATTTCCGCAAGGCCCATGAATCATCTGCGTAGTTACGACTTCACACAATTCCGGGTCGGCTTCTTTACTAGGTATTTCGGTGCTAATGATTGAATCGACCAGGTCTGGTCGCTTCTGCCATTCCACCGAATACATCCAACAATGCGGCTGTCCAAAAATATTGTGTTTCGTGATGAAGTCAATGATCATTAATAGTTTTTGTTTGAAAACTCGTGCAGTGATGTCGTGGCGGTCGCTCGAAGTTTGTCCGCAAAGTAAGAGTTGCGTAATTTCTGGCCATTTTGGATTGCAGGTGAATGTTATGAATAAGTCGGGGCGTCCGTAATGCCGCACATATGTCATTGCATCTTGCGCATATTCGTGCATATGCCTCGGACTTCCAACATATGTTGCTGGGAGAATAGTCAACCGGCCGATGTTTGCTGCTGCTGCATCTCCATCCAAATGTATGGCATCTCTTAAGTTAATGTATTCTTCCGAACGCAATTTATTTTGATTTAATCGGATGAAATTTAGGCGTTCTGTTTCTATCTTAACGTACATGTCGACGCAATACTGTTGAAACAATTGGCGATATCTTAACAGATGGTTGTCGACATCCTGGCGAACCATGAAGCGATATGCGTAGAAGTTCATGCTGCTGACTTTCTTATTTGTATCATGCCCTTAAAGATAATCCCATTAATAGTTGATGAAAAAGATATGTCGGAAAACTGAGGAACTAACCGAAGAGTGGGCTTACCATTTTAATTTGAAAATGGTAGCCAAAACATAAGCGGATATTGTAATGTGTCGTATGACCGGTGGGTCTCCATCACGCGTTGAAACTGTCCATTATCACTTCGCTTGAGGACTATGTCGCGTGATTGAACATTTTCGCCAGCGATTAGCACCGCTACCTAGTCAATTGTTGGAGCATTAAATTGTCGTGCATGGGTACCACTTGGTCTTTTGTCTGCGCTGATAATAATCTTATAATGATCAGAAGGCATCGCTTCCAATGCATTTTTGAATACTTTAACCAACGCATTGCGTTCGTGTAGGAGTTGTTGCAATTGTTCGATGATCTCAGGTTTCATAGCACGAACAATAGCACAACGCTGATCGAGTTCCTCATTTGAATTTCCAAGAAAATAAATCTGAAGGAACTTATGATGCTCGTTCAATTGCGGCAAAAGAGCTCCCACACGATGGTGGATTTGTCCTTGGATCTGAATAGTAGAATGATAATGTGACAATTTATCCACACTGGACATAATGTTAAAGTTCTTCTGACGACATTACCTTAAAGGTGGGATTGTAACCACGTTCTTGGATAACAGTGGCTCCAAAAGACGTCATTTGGAAGCAGCCGTTGTATTGTTGAATGTGCGCGAGGAAATGCCGTGATTGCGTTGTATCTTTATACAGAAGTGATCGCAATGGCTGCGGTGGCGGGGCCAAAACAGGTAATTTTACTTTTCCTCCTGCACAACACAACCAAAGCGTTTCCGCCGAGAACTTCAAAGCATTGCAATGCTGACAGACGACATTCAATGGCCAAATATTAACGCACGGAAGATCATTGTACGTTAGTGTGGAATCATATCTGAATGCAGCCCGATTTAAATTATAAGGTGGCGCTCGTGTCCTTCGCTCTTTACGTCGATTAAAGTTACGTTCATCTAGATCATCATTTGTACGACGGGTGGCTCTTGCTACACGATCTGGTTCCATATGATTGGCTATATCCTCTTGTGAAAATGCGTCACGCATGTTAGTCATTGTAAACGGACTTGTTCATTGCGATGTGCATGCTGTTCATCCATTTGATTCGCACGTAGATTAGCCACTCGTCTCGTATTTTTATTGCGCGCTCCAATGTTTGATTGCCTTATTGGTGGCATAATGACACCTACGCGATCTGCTTCCATATGATCGGCTATCTCCTCTTGTGATTCTTGATTCGCATTCGCACGCAGAATAGCCACTCGTCTCGTGTTTTTATTGCGCGCTCCAATGTTTGATCGACTTATTGGCGGCATAATGACACTTATAGAAAAATCCTGCAGGGACAATATCATTAGCATAACCATCTATATCAATTGCATTACACACAAATAGGTCGTTCACAAAATACCTTATTAAAATTCGTTATCGATAAAATTAAAGCCTCAATTTTAGTTATCACAATGTTTAAAAAAAAGAAAAAAAATTAACACTAATCCATTAAATTTCACTTCGCACTTGGTAACTTAGTAGATACCTTTATACACTGTGTTGGTCACCACACAAAATACTATTTAAAAGTTAAAAAGTTAAATTAATTTACGGACTATATTGAAGTTCAACTAATTTTACGTTTATTTAATTTTTTTTGAATTATAGATCGAAAAATTTGTCAATTTATATTTTTTTAGCTTATTTTTATTGTTTTTGATAGTGAAAAAAAAATTGAAATTAAAAAAAAAACCGGCTCCGTTGTGTGTTTACCTGGTTCAAAACTAATCCAACAAAAAAAATCCTCATGCAAATCGGATAATATTTAGCCAAGTAATGCTTGTACAAAGAACAAAGTCATTACTTGGTGATATTTGTTCCGCAATTTTTTGTTTTAACGATTTTTAAAAAATACCGTTCAAAAATTGAAAAATTCGGCTCCGCTATTCGTTTACCTGGTTTAATACAAACTCAACAAAAAATCCCCATGCTGACCCGGCGAACTTCGTTCTGCCTTAAATTGACTAATTGTCCCTTTCGAAAGTCGAGCCTCTCTTAAGAAAGAATTAAACAATTGATATTAAATTGATTAAAATTACTTTTATTTAAACAGAAATGATTAGGTCACTGCAACGCTTTGTGATAAACAACGTTGTTTGTTTTGTTGTCCGGTGCATAAACTAACAATGCAGATGGCTTTCCGACACGCGAATACGCCACGTACAGTTGTATATGTGAAAAGCAAGGGAATTCAAGATTAAGGCCACACACTTGTAACGATTGGCCTTGCGATTTGTTAATTGTCATGGCAAATGCGGGTCGAATTTGAAACTGAATCCGCTTAAACTCGAATGGCAAGTCGGTTGGTATCAAAGGAATTCTTGGAATGAGAACTTCTTCGCCTTTGAACTTGCCTTTGATTATTGTTACTTGGATGACTGTAAACTTAGTTCCATTGCATAGTTTTGGTTGGTTCAGATTGCGCAGCATTATGATGACAGAGCCGACTTTGAGTTGTAAATTGTGTGGTGGTAGACCGGGAACATCCAAATATAATAGCAAAGCATTTTCCAGTAGAGCAGCTATAACGAACGGGTCACTTGCACATGTGGAGAAGAAACTCGTTTAAAAAAAAAAAAAAAAAAAAAAAAAAGAAAAAAAAAACCGGCTCCGTTGTGTTTACCTGGTTCAAGACAAATCCAACAAAAAAATCCTCATGCAAATCGGATAATATTTAGCCAAGTTATGCTTGTACAAAGAACAAAGTCATAATCTGTCGATATTTGTTCTGCAATTTTGTGTTTTAACGATTTCTAAAACTTACCGTCCAAAATTTGAAAAATTCGGCTCCGCTATCTGTTTACCTGGTTTAATACAAACCCAACAAAAAAACCCCAATGCAAATCGGATGATATTCAGCCGAGTTAGGCGCGTACAAACAGACACCAATTCATTTTTATATATATAGATAAGTTGGAGTTCGTTACTTTTCTTTTTTATTGTAACATACATTTTTTTTTTATATGTTGAAAAAAAACCAAATTTATTATTACTTCAACATCCGAAACTACCTTTTTCTTATGTCTGAGAAAATTCTCGTAAACCGAAAAGGGGGGAGTGTGACGAAGTCACATTTTCTTCTCTTCCACCGCAGCCATTGTATTCATATGTGCAGTGGCATTTTCTAACCGCCCGCCCTGTAGTGGCTCACTCACAACACTAATAAGGCTTTGAAATCACATGACGAGGTATACACAAACCATTTGCGTTTCAAGGGTGATTTTGTACTTTGTGCTTATAAGTCACATTTAGTTTCTGTGGAAATATTTCATATAGGAATGTGAAATTCACACTGATATGGGTAATACTATTTAAAACCAAAGACTTTCTCCACTGCCGGAAAACCAGGAGTACGCGGTGTGTCGAGAGATTCCTAATATTTTCAAGCTGTCAGCTCGAAAGAGCACAGCAGAATATTCCTGTCCCGTCCGTTGTCCTACCGTTTCCTTTACCAGCTCCTTTACAAAGATAATACCTTGTTTTTTCTATTTTAGCCGTATATTTGTGCGTTGACATTGCCGGAGTTTGGTTCCGTTGACATTGCCGTACATCTTGGTGCGTTAACATTGCACAGATTTTGGTTCCGTTGACATTGCGGAGTTTGGTTCCGTTGACATTGCCGTACATATTTGTGCGTTGACATTGCCGGAGTTTGGTTTCGTTGACATTGCCGTACATATTTGTGCGTTGACATTGCCGGAGCTCGGTTCCGTTGACATTGCCGTACATATTTGTGCGTTGACATTGCCGGAGTTTGGTTCCGTTGAAATTGCCGGAGTTTGGTTCCGTTGACATTGCCGGAGTTTGGTTCCGTTGATATTAGTTTAAGTTAAATTCTAAGCTTAAGCAAACATTGTTTTCTCCTTATATAATTTGGATTATATAACGTAGTTTTGAATATAAAACCGATGTTATAGTTAAAATAAACGAATGAACGTAAACTTGTAATAATTGTTATAAATATATATTGACTTAAAGAAAAACAACTTGATTTTATCATACTGTATTAAAAATGAATTTGTATTTTGTGGGGAAAATATTTCAGTGTGATCACAAAGCACACGTGACGTCAGCACCATCATCGATAACAAGCACCGTCGTATGTCGCCACCGTCCAAATTCACCACCAACCATCCTTCACCAGAAGCAACCAGGCGTACTCTTCTATTTTGCCTACACTCAAAGCTGTAGGAAATACCAAAATTCCCTCATGTAACAAAAATTCCCTTATTCAGAAATACCTGACTGTGCTGTCATAGAGCTAAATGCTCATATGGAGAAGTTACCATTTCTTGAACTTCAATTTATCTGACATAACGTCAATCCACCAACTACCCAGTAACGTGAATTCATCCTAGAATCAATGTAACATCCAATCAGATATTTCTAGAAAAATTCGAGGAAAATTGTGTTATAAGTAAAGTTAAATGACCTACACACCATCTAGTAGCGAAATATGAAATAAACAATTTGACCCAAAAACTTGATCTGAGCTTCTGAGTTTAATGGTTGCAAAAGGAAATTGTCATCAAAGATGCCGGAAAAAGAAAATTATTAAAGTCTCTCACAGGAAATTGGCCAACGCCGCAATTACACTGCCAGAGAATCGCCCATTTCATTTTTACCAGCTCACCCGAAAACATCCGAAGAAAAAATAAGATGTAAAACACATTAATGGTGGTTAGTAGGTACAAATTAAATTAGAAAATGTAAGAAGAAAACTAAAAATGATAAAATATAATAAGCAAAGAATAAGTCTGAATAAAGTGTAGCAAGAACACCATTCAACGAGAGTGAATAAACCATCAAAAACCAACGAAGTAAAAGATCCGAAAAAAAATTTTGCTTAACTAAAATTAAAGACGAAAGTACAACCCATAAAGAGAATTTATGTGCTACAGGGCAGACTTTTCTGCGTCGCACAAAACCATCACACACCTTCGCGCTAGTTGACAAACACGAAAAATCTATGTCTTCCATTCTTTTTCATATGCGTATGTAGGGCGTTGTGTTCCAGATATCGTCTAGGAAGCAGACGCACCCTCACACGTGTCCAATCGCCGAGAGGCAGTACATAAAATCACATTCATCCCTACGAGAAGTCACATGGTCATATCAACGTCCTCACATCTATGCGAGCCCATCGATCCAATGAATGTATAGTTTTTTTTTTATTGTATGAACGTGCGGCGTGTGACGAACAGAAGTTCCACGACGAAAGCAAGCACATTATCTTAGCCATCCGCATCAACCAGGTGCATGTTGTCGTGCCCTACATCGGCGATGGTAATTTTTTTCCTTGGAAATTAAAAAAAAAATGGAAAGATACGTCGTTAAACGTAAAAGCGTTACTATTCCTGCTTTTCTTTTCTGGAACACCCTTCTACCTCATTATATTTGTGGTCCGCATGAACGTACCAGCTACCACGCCATTAGGAAAGAAAATTATTCACAGGAAAATAGACGTCTCCTGCCTTGCGACGTTTTCTTTGTTGACGGTGTTCATCAGAAACACCATAATTAATACTACGAGCTATACAGCACGACCGACGGACGGTGCACATTGCAAGCTGTTACATACACCACATGCGGTAGTAACCCCGCATGGTATACGTCATCCGACACACGGTGATTCACCATTCAAATCAGGAGCCTATTGCCTACGGGCCGTTCTCCTAACGTGCCCCTACGAATAAAAAATTTTCGGAATAAAGAAAACATTAAGCGACACTTCGTATGAGGTTTACCCTCTTACTTGGTGGTATCATCTTTAACAATCATCTTTACCAATCAAAAACGCTACGAAGGATCTACGAACGGCAGGTTACATATATATATTATAAGACAATCAAATTTCATACATCTTACTAATATTATAAATGTGAAAGTTACGATGTTTGGATGTTTGGATGTTTGTTGCTAACTCACGCCAGAACGGCTAAACGGATCTGGATAAAATTTGGCACAGAGATAGCTTATAGTCTGGAATAGCAGATAGGCTATTTTTTATCCCGGTAAAATGTATGGTTCCCGTGCGATAGATTTGTTTTAATTTTTGAAATTACACCATAATGGATGAACGGATCTGAATGAAATTTAGCACAGAGATAGATTATAGTCTGGAATAGCAAAAAGGCTACTTTGTATCCCGCTAAAATGTATGGTTCCCGTGGGATAGGTTTGTTTTAGTTTTTGAAAATACACCAGAATGGCTGAACTCATATGAATGAAATTAAGCACAGAGATAGATTATAGTCTGGAATAGCATATTGGCTACTTTCTATCCCTGTAAAATGTATGGTTCCCGTGGGATAGATTTATTTTAATTTTTGAAATTACACCAGAATGGCTGAACTCATCTGAATGAAATTTAGCACAGAGATAGATTATAGTCTGGAATAGCATACTGACTACTTTCTATCCCTGTAAAATGTATGGTTCCCGTGGGATAGATTTATTTTAATTTTTGAAATTACACCAGAATGGCTGAACTCATCTAAATGAAATTTAGCACAAAGATAGATTATAGTCTGGAATAGCATATTGGCTACTTTTTATCCCGGTAAAATGTATGGTTCCCGTGGGATAGATTTGTTTTAATTTTTGAAATCACACCAGAATGGCTAAACGGATCTGAATGAAATTTAGCACAGAGATAGATTAAAGTCTGGAATAGCATATTAGCTACTTTTAAACCCGGTAAAATGTATGGTTCCCGTGGGATAGATTTGTTTTATTTTTTGAAATCACACCAGAATGGCTGAACGGATCTGAATGAAATTTAGCACAGAGATAGATTATAGTCTGGAATAGCATATTGGCTACTTTTTATTCTGGTAAAATGTATGGTTCCCGTGGGATAGATTTGTTTTAATTTTTGAAATCACACCAGAATGGCTGAACTCATCTGAATGAAATTTAGCACAGAGATAGGTTATAGTCTGGAATAGCATATTGGCTACTTTTTATCCCGGTAAAATGTATGGTTCCCGTGGGATAGATTTGTTTTAGTTTTTGAAATAACACAAGAATGGCTGAACTCATCTGAATGAAACTTAGCACAGAGATAGATTATAGTCTGGAATAGCATATTGACTACTTTCTATCCCTGTAAAATGTATGGTTATCGTGGGATAGATTTATTTTAATTTTTGAAATTACACCAGAATGGCTGAACTCATCTAAATGAAATTTAGCACAAAGATAGATTATAGTCTGGAATAGCATATTGGCTACTTTTTATCCCGGTAAAATGTATGGTTCCCGTGGGATATATTTGTTTTAATTTTTGAAATCACACCAGAATGGCTAAACGGATCTGAATGAAATTTAGCACAGAGATAGATTAAAGTCTGGAATAGCATATTAGCTACTTTTTAACCCGGTAAAATGTATGGTTCCCGTGGGATAGATTTGTTTTATTTTTTGAAATCACACCAGAATGGCTGAACGGATCTGAATGAAATTTAGCACAGAGATAGATTATAGTCTGGAATAGCATATTGGCTACTTTTTATTCTGGTAAAATGTATGGTTCCCGTGGGATAGATTTGTTTTAATTTTTGAAATCACACCAGAATGGCTGAACTCATCTGAATGAAATTTAGCACAGAGATAGGTTATAGTCTGGAATAGCATATTGGCTACTTTTTATCCCGGTAAAATGTATGGTCCCCGTGGGATAGATTTGTTTTAGTTTTTGAAATAACACAAGAATGGCTGAACTCATCTGAATGAAACTTAGCACAGAGATAGATTATAGTCTGGAATAGCATATTGACTACTTTCTATCCCTGTAAAATGTATGGTTCCCGTGGGATAGATTTATTTTAATTTTTGAAATTACACCAGAATGGCTGAACGGATCTGAATGAAATTTAGCACAGAGATAGATTAAAGTCTGGAATAGCATATTGGCTACTTTTTAACCCGGTAAAATGTATGGTTCCCGTGGGATAGATTTGTTTTAATTTTTGAAATCACATCAGAATGGCTGAACGGATCTGAATGAAATTTAGCACAGAGATAGATTATAGTCTGGAATAGCATATTGGCTACTTTTTATCCTGGTAAAATGTATGGTTCCCGTGGGATAGATTTGTTTTAATTTTTGAAATCACACCAGAATGGCTGAACGGATCTGAATGAAACTTAGCACAGAGATAGATTATAGTCTGGAATAGCATATTGGCTACTTTCTATCCCTTTAAAATGTATGGTTCCCGTAGGATTGATTTATTTTAATTTTTGAAATTACACCAGAATGGCGGAACACATCTGAATGAAATTTTGCACAGGGATAGATTATAGTTGGAATAGCATATTGGCTACTTTCTATCCCTGTAAAATGTGTGGTTCAGATGGGAGAGATTTATTTTAATTTTTAAAATTACACCAGAATGGCTGAACTCATCTGAATGAAATTTAGCACAGAGAAAGATTATAGTCTGCAATAGCATATTGGCTACTTTTTATCCCGGTAAAATGTATATTTCCGGTGGGATTGATTTGTTTTAATTTTTGAAATCACACAAGAATGACTGAACGGATCTGAAGAAACTTAGCACTGATATAGACTATAGTCTGGAATAGCATATTGGCTACTTTCTATCCCTGTAAAATGTATGGTTCCCGTAGGATAGATTTGTTTTAATTTTTGAAATCACACCAGAATGGCTGAACGGATCTGAATGAAACTTAGCACAGAGATAGATTATTGTCTGGAATAGCATATTGGCTGCTTTCTATCACTGTAAAATGTATGGTTCCCATGGGATAGATTAATTTAAATTTTTGAAATTACACCAAAATGGCTGAACTCATCTGAATGAAATTTAGCACAGAGAATTTGGGGATAGATTTGTTTTAATTTTTGAAATCACACCAGAATAGCTGAACGGATCTGAATGAAATTTAGCACGGAGCTAGATTATAATCTGGTATATCTTATAGGTTTCTTTTTATCGCGGTTTAATGCAGGTATTAAATTATAAAGCTATAAAAGAAGAAGAAGTTAGACTACGATAGACTATACTCCTCAAGGTACAGTCTACTTCTTGATCAGCTGAAACGCGAATGAAGCCGCGGGTAAAGGCTATATATCTATATATATAAAAATGGATGTGTGTATGTTTGTATGTATGTTTGTATGTTGTCTATGGACTCTTAAACGGCCCAATGGATCTTTATGAAATTTTCAGGGTAAATATAGTTAAGTCCAGGGATGGTTCCTGTGAAAGTTTGGTTCCGATCGGGTAGAAGACAAAAATAAAATGCAGGCTTTTAACATTATTTGGTCATATTTTTTTTGGTTTTTTCATAAATTTTTTAGCAGTTTGAAACATCAGCGAAAACTCCGCAATTTCCGATCGGGTGGAAGACAAAAATAAAATGCAGACTTTTAACATTTTTTAGATGATTTTTTTTTTATTTTTGATTTTTTTCATACATTTTTTAGCTGTTTGAAACATCAGCGAAAATTCCGGAGTGACTTTTTCTTGTGACAGCTATTTAGGTGTCACAAGAAAAAGTCACAAAAATGTGATTGTCACATGTGACTATCATCTAGCCAGACGAAATTTGTTGATTGTGACTATCACTTATCACAAATCACCTTAGCCGATTCCACCCCAGGCTTTTAACAACTGTTGGTTCAATCTATATATATAAAAATGGATATGTGTATGTTTGTATGTAGGTATGTTGTCTATGGACTCTTAAACCGCCCAATGGATCTTTATGAAATTTTCACGGTAAATATATAGTTTAGTCCAGGGATGGTTCCTGTGAAGGTTTGGTTCCGATCGGGTGGAAGACAAAAATAAAATGCAGGGTTTTAACATTTTTTGGTAATTTTTTTTTTTTTTTTGGTTTTTTCATAAATTTTTTAGCGGTTTGAAACATCAGCGAAAACTCCGCAATTTCCGATCAGGTGGAAGACAAAACTAAAATGCAGACTTTTAACATTTTTTGGATGATTTTTTTTTTTGATTTTTCATAAATTTTTTAGCGGTTTGAAACATCAGTGAAAATTCCGTAATGGCCGATCGGGTCGAAGACAAAACAATAATGCAATCTTTAACCAAAAATATTGTTTATCCGCTAGCATTGATATGAAATACCTAAATAAATAAATTTAATTTCACATTAAACAAGTGTTTTTTTTAGCGTAGCAACGCGCGCCGGTTACCGCTATTATCTTCTATCTATCTATCTATCTATATATATAAAAATGGATGTGTGTATGTTTGTATTTATGTATGTTTGTATGTTGTCTATGGACTCTTAAACGGCCCAATGGATCTTTATGAAATTTTCAGGGTAAATATAGTTAAGTCCAGAAGACAAAAATAAAATGCAGGCTTTTAACATTTTTTGGTAATTTTTTTTTTTTTTTTTCATAAATTTTTTAGCGGTTTGAAACATTAGCGAAAACTCCGCAATTTCCGATGGGGTGGAAGACAAAAATAAAATGCAGGCTTTTAACATTTTTTAGATGATTTTTTTTTTTTTTTTGAAACATCAGCGAAAATTCCGGAATGGCCGGTCGAGTGAAGGACAAAAAAAAATGCAGGCTTTTAACAACTGTTGGTTCAATCTATATATATAAAAATGGATGTGTGTATGTTTGTATGTAGGTATGTTGTCTATGGACTCTTAAGCCGCCCAATGGATCTTTATGAAATTTTCACGGTAAATATATAGTTTAGTTCAGGGATGGTTCCTGGGAAGGTTTGGTTCCGATCGGGTGGAATCTATATATATAAAAATGAATGTGTGTATGTTTGTATGTATGTTTGTATGTTGTCTATGGACTCTTAAACGGCCCAATGGATCTTTATGAAATTTTCAGGATAAATATAGTTAAGTCCAGGGATTGTTCCTGTGAAGACAAAAATAAAATGCAGGGTTTAACATTTTTTGGTAATTTTTTTTTTTTTTTGGTTTTTTCATAAATTTCTTAGCGGTTTGAAACATCAGCGAAAACTCCGCAACTTCCGATCAGGTGGAAGACAAAACTCAAATGCAGACTTTTAACATTTTTTGGACGATTTTTTTTTTTTTTTTTTTTATTTTTCATAAATTTTTTAGCGGTTTGAAACAACAGTGAAAATTCCGTAATGGCCGATCGGGTCGAAGACAAAACAAAAATGCAATCTTTAACCAAAAATATTGTTTATCCGCTAGCATTGATATGAAATACCTAAATAAATAAATTTAATTTCACATTAAACAAGTGTTTTGTTTAGCGTAGCAACGCGCGCCGCTTACCCCTATTATCTTCTATCTATCTATCTACCTATCTATATATATGGATGAACATTTCTTCTGTCAAATTTGGAAGTCTTGTATCAAGTTGGCTCTTGAAAAACATTTAAATTTTAATTATTTTCGTGGGAAAAAGTCTTTAATTTACAAAAAAAACTATTTACAAAACACTGTTGTTTCATTCAACAAATATTTTTTGTTTTGCCTTGCCGGTTTATTTAATATTCTCGTCGCGCCGCCACCGCATTGTTCAACAGATCAGCTCAGTTCAAATTGCATATGCGGTCTAAACGAGGACTAGAAGACACTTCACCTGAGAACTCTTTATCGCCATTCAACAAAAAGTTATACTAAGATAAATCGAAAACTATGGCAGTTGGAAATATGTCAATTGAGCAGCTTAAATCATTGCTAGATGAATGCATAACTCCAAAATTGGTAGATTTGGCAAAAAAAGAAGACATCTTGGCAATTTCAACTCAAATACAGTTACTCAAATCACAAAACGAATATCTAGTGCAGAGAGTAACAACAATGGAGAATTACTGTCATCTGTTAGAGCGACAACTAGATGTTCTTTCGCGGAAAAACTACGAAAATTCTGTTGTGGTTCATTTTCCGGCAGAAGGGAAGTCCAATAAAGTTGACTTCGCTAAACAAACTTGTAAGGGACTTCTCCAGCTTCAAGGAAATGCTGAGTTACCAATTAAGGACGCACAAGAATTCACTAACAACAACACAAAAAAATCCATTGTGATTCTTAATTTTCATCCGGGAGACACTGCGAACAAAATTATCGATGCCACACCGAAACTCAAAAACTCTGGCATTGTGATTCACCGCGAACGATCTCTGATAACTCGACAAAAAAGGAAATCACTGTGGGAAATCAAAACAAATTTGCAAGCTATAAGTCCAAGTGCAAAAATTATGATCAGAGGAGTTAAACTGCACATAAACGAATTTGCGTTCCCATTTAATTTTTCACGTGGATTATTTGTCAACCATTCGGAGGAGCTGTCTTTTTTAAAGAAAACATTTGGTGATGCTTGTTTACAATTTTTTGACATCTGTAACTTAAGCAAGGAGCACTATGTGTCCTCAGCGCCATCTCAAAAAAATCTGGAACAAGCAATCAACGAAATCATGTTCAACATATTATATAGGATAGAGTTGCCGTCTGCCAAGTTAATTTAAAAATCGTAAGTTATAATGTATCTGGTATTAAAAATAAATTATCTATGCCAGATTTTTTTAAGTATATTTTAAAATTCGATATTATTATACTATTAGAAACTTTCTTAGAAAGTGAAACATCAGCGAAAATTCCGGAATGGCCGGTCGAGTGAAGGACAAAAAAAAAATGCAGGCTTTTAACAACTGTTGGTTCAATCTATATAAAAATGGATTGCAGGTATGTTGTCTATGGACTCTTAAACCGCCCAATGGATCTTTATGAAATTTTCAGGGTAAATATAGTTTAGTCCAGGGATGGTTCCTGGGAATGTTTGGTTCCGATCGGGTGGAATCTATACAGGGTGATTCACCAGCGTTGTGCCAAAATGCTTGAGCGTGTAGGTTGAGTTGAGACAAGAAAAAAATCGTATGGGGGGGTCTATTCCCCCCCGTTTAGCCGGGAGGGGCAATTTTCTGAAAAATTGACTTATTTTGTAAAAAAAAATATTAAAAATCAACGGCTTCGTTTACAACACCGTGTTATACTTTTTTGGAAAGCCAAAAACTTTTTCTTTCATTTTGTTTTTAAGTAAAATTGTTTTAACGAATTGCTTAAGAAATATAAATTTTCAAACTCAAAATTTTCAACAAAAAAAAAGAAAAAAATCATTTTTGAACTAATTTTTTTCAAAATTTTATGTAATTAAGTACCAATTTTGTTTTAAAAATTTAATGCCATTGTTAATTTTTAGTCGAAAACAGAAAACCGGATGCAAAAATGACTTTTCGTTCTTGAGAAATAAAAAAAAAACCAGAACCACTTTTTTCTAAGAAAATCTTTGTTTTTATTTTTACCTATCTCGACTTTTAGTTTTATTAATTTTTGAAACATTAACCTTTCTTTTAATATTTGTTCTGTAATAGGAGTTTTATGAGGACTCAATAAAGTAGAAAAGTATTGGATTTTCCCTGGATTAATCATTTTGTTCATTGATAACGTCTGAAAATTGACCTGCAATTTTGTCTTATTATGCCTGGGGGCCGGCCGCGGCCACCTGCCGGGAAGGGTTCTACCTGCTAGGAGCTTAAGACGATTAAACCACGATTTTTCTTGAATGAATAAACAACTATCAACCTAAAGGTAAATAAAAGGCATCGCATATTTAGTAAACAACCATTTCCAATTGGAATATTGACTCATCAACACATAACAATGTCAAACTCATACTCTCGAGAAGAGTTAGCGGACATGCACTTCTGCTACGGTTTAGCTAATGGTGGAGATCGGGAAGCTGAAAGACTTTACGCTGAAAGATATCCCAATAGAAGGTGCCCGAGTCGCAGCATGTTTTCAAGAATCCACCGACGTCTAAGAGAGCACGGACAGCTAGATATTAGAAGAAGTGAAATGTCAATTGCAGGACCCCCAATCATAGAGGAAAGAATTTTAGATACGGTCCGACGTAATCCCTCCATTAGTACAAGGAGGATAGCTACAATGCTCGGAGTGTCCCAATCTAGAGCATGGAGAGTGCTTGGTACGGAACATTTACAACCTTACCACTTCACGCCAGTTCAGGAACTCACAGCAAACGACAGGTTATTGAGAGCAGAATTTTGTCGATCATTGCTGCTTAGAGATGAAACTGAACGCAACTATTTTTCAAGGATTTTCTGGACGGATGAGGCACAGTTTACCAGGGATGGCGTCACTAACTTTCACAATTTACATCACTGGAGTGAAAATAATCCACACAACAAAAAGCAGAACAAATCACAACACCGCTTTAGCTGTAACGTCTGGCTTGGTATTGTTGGACACACCGTGATCGGACCCCGATTTCTGAATTCCGTTATTAATGGAGAATCATATCTACAGTTCCTACGAGACCTTTTGCCCGATTTGTTAGACAACGTTCCATTGGCTATAACCGATAGTTTAATCTATCAACAAGATGGTGCTCCAGCACACTATAGCTTACAGGTGAGAAACTGGCTGGATGATCATTTTAGTGACCGATGGATTATGAGAAGAGGCCCAACAGAATGGCCTCCTAGATCACCAGATTTAACACCCTTAGATTTTTACGCATGGGGATTCATGAAGAATTATGTGCACGAAGTGGAAATCGTTTCTTTGGAACAGCTTAAAGAACGAATTGAAGTCGCTGGAGTAAAATTGCAGGAAAATTTATCAAATATAAATTTATGCGCAGGCATTAGAAGGAGATATAATCTATGCCTACTAAGAAATGGGGATCATATTGAAAATTTCTTATAATTTCAAGAAATTCAAGAAAAATTGTGGTTTAATCATCTTAAGCTCCTAGCAGGTAGAACCCTTCCCGGCAGGTGGCCGCGGCCGGCCCCCAGGCATAATAAAAGTCCTCATAAAACTCCTATTACAGAACAAATATTAAAAGAAAGGTTACGAAGCCGTTGGATGTGTGTATGTTTGTATGTTGTCTATGGACTGTTAAACGGCCCAATGGATCTTTATGAAATTTTCAGGGTAAATATAGTTAAGTCCAGGGATTGTTCCTGTGAAGGTTTGGTTCCGATCGGGTAGAAGACAAAAATAAAATGCAGGCTTTTAACATTTGTTGGTAATTTTTTTTTTTTTTTTGGTTTTTTCATAAATTTTGTTAGCGGTTTGAAACATCAGCGAAAACTCCGCAATTGCCGATGGGGTGGAAGACAAAAATAAAATGCAGACTTTTAACATTTGTTGGATGATTTTCTTTTTGTTTTATTTTTGATTTTTTTCATATATTTTTTTGCTGTTTGAAATATCAGCGAAAATTCCGGAATGGCCGATCGAGTGAAGGACAAACAAAAATGCAAGCTCTTAACAATTGTTGGTTCAATTTTTTATAATCTATCTATATATGTATATATAAAAATGGAAACCACCCAAAGGATCTTTATGAATTTTTCGGGGTAAATATAGTTTAGTCCAGGGATGGTTCCTGTGAAGGTTTCGTGCCGATCGGGTGGAAGGAAAAAAATGCATGCTTTTAACAATTTTGGTTCAGTTTTTTTTTTTTAAATTCTTTTTTGATTTTTTTCATAAATATTTAAGCGGAATGCCCGGGTGGAAGACAGAAAAATACGGGCTTTTGGCAAAGTTTTTTTTTCAACTTTTTTATAAAAATGTTTTCCTTTCGTTGAATAAAAGCATCATATTTATGGAACTGAGTCGAAAAAATCAAACTTTCAACGAACGTGCGTGTCCATTTATTGCAAGAATCGTCCACCCAAACATTTTCCAAAAAACTTTTGAACATCGGAAAAGGAATTGAATCGCACAACAAATGACATTTTATTTTCCCAAATTTTATGTCAAATGCAGCAAAATATTCAAGCCACAATTTATCAATGTTATCATGTTCAGTTTCACAATCAAATTGACTGCACTTTGTGTGTATGCCAAAAAATTTGTATATTTGTACACCAACCAAAACGACCAAAAATATTGCTTATCCGCTAGCATTGAAATAAAATATATAAATAAATTTAATTTCACATTAAATACACATAAGTGTATTTTTTTGGGCGTAGCAACGCGCGCCGGGTACCGCTAGTATATATATATTATGAAAAGCTTCATAGTATTTTAAAGAGTCATAGTAAACATAAGATACATTTCTTTTTTTTTTTGCGAAAGATACAGATTTACATAAAGAATGTTTGCCTTTTTGACTATAACGTACATACTTTCTTCTTCATTGTGAAACCTAAGTCTCTTCCTTCTCCGTTTTCGTGGTGGCTCAAAATCTTCTAAATAATTCCGCTTATTCAGTTAAGTAGAGCATCTCCCTCTGTGGAATAAAACAACAACGCCGCTTTGTTTTAATCTCTGCCACTTTCTATGCTGCTCGGAAGTTACAGTAGACGCTCAACGGGCAATAAAACATATGAAATTTGTTCAAGAGCAAATGAGAGGAGTGAGCAAAGAAGATTACTATTTAAACAAATAAGACCTTGGTAAACTCAATTTAAGATGAACAATTATTATTTTTTATTTTAGGAATTAAATTAAAGCTTAGCAAAAAAAATTATTTATGATTAAAAACGATATGTCCCAAATCAATTGGACTAGAGTGTATTAATATAGTAAAGTTACTTAATAGAGGTAATTAAATCAAGAGGTAAGGTGGCGCTTTCAAGTGTGGGTGCTCAAAGGCGGTGGTATAGGGTATACCCGACCGTCGAATGAATCACTCAAACTCGTAGCAGAACAAAATAACAACAAAAAGATACACGTCCAAGTGTGCGTGTTCAAAGGCGGTGGATAACCCGACCGTCGAATGTATCACTCAAAATTGGGTCTTAAAATTACCGTGAAGGAACAAAATATTTGAACTTATTATTTGATTCTTTTCATTGGACTGTGGAAGTACCCGACTATCGCAAAGCGAAGAACCAAACAATAATGATTTTCAAATTCAAACAAAATCGCCTTTTATACTTTTTGTCAGTGTGGATACACACAGGACACAGCTGGGCATTTCTTTTTGTCATTTGTCAATGCTTATGTTATTATTATATTTTCTCTGTTGTTAATGCGTGTTCGGTTGACACCTTAGCTTTGTACATTTTTAACTTTTTTAATTTTATTTGATTTTTTTTGAAAGAAAACTTAATTTTAGTTAATGAAAGAAAATAATTTAAGAAAAATATTAATTAATAATATATTGTTGCCAATTATATTGAATGTTACAATTGAAAATAAATAAAATTCCATGATATCAATTTAATTAAAGTCAGAACTAATCGCAGATACTTACACACACCTTCCAGGTATATAAAATCAAAACGTAGGCCGCAAACAGATAGTAACAACAATATCACTGATCCCGCAAGAGATCATGGTGAACATGTCAATTTTTGTCTCAAGACAATATTTCCAAGCTAGAATCAAAGAAAAAGAAATCCCTCAACACATCAATATTTTTAATCAACTTATTCAAGAATCATAGAATACTCAACGTCACTCCCAGACTTAATGTCGGAGGGTGAAGAGCAACAATACAGCAAGATACAACAATAATATAGTAAAAATCATCTACAATAACACAACACGGCGCGGCGCGGCGTGGGAACCAGTGCACTGTATCCTGACGTATGTAGTGGTGAGTGATTATCATTTTTGTAGTTTGATCATTATATTTGACTAACCTTACTCGGCGTACGTTGTTGAAAGAATGAATGAAGTATTTTATTTCGGATTTTTGTATTAGGTTGTTAGGCTCTGAATACATTGTCGATAATGGCTTGAATATTGAGCTACATTTGCCAGAAGTTCGGCGGGGATAAAATCTCATTATTGTTGATCACGCCAACTCGAATTTTGCCATTCCCGAATCCCGATATCCAAAAGTGGTTTTGAGAATGTTTGTGTTGACTTGTCTTACAGCGAATGAACACGCATGTTCGTCGATACCGTTATTTTATCGACTGAAGTCCAATGGCTGACAACTTTTTAGATTTGGTAGTAATTTGCAAAGTTAACTAAAAATTAATTTGTTGCAAACTGCTTCGCCGAGTTTTGAGCAAATCCAATTAAATTTATTATGGGTTAAGACTTTACAGTCCAATGGCTGACAATTTTTGAAATTTATTATAATAATTTGACAAAGTGCACTAAAAATGCATTTGTTGCAAACCATTTCAGACCTTCGTAGGCGTACTCAGAAGATCCTAAAAGTTTCATCACAATCTCATCAATCGCTTAAATCGGAGAAAAATATAAGATTTTTATTTTTATGGGCTTAAACTTTGCAGTCCAATTTGTTGCAACCCTTTTAGTCGATTTTTTACCAAGTGTCCTAAGAAAACTTTACCAAAGAAGATATTAAAACCAAACTCACCGAATTTAGACCGAATTTCATACGAATTTTATTTTGTCGGATGGTGTCGCATTGTTCCGCTGACGAATAGTGTCCGATAGTGCAATTGCGTAAGCATAAACTTTGCAGTCTTCTCGCTGATGATATTTCACATTTGTTAATTATTTGACAAAGTTCACTTAAAATGCATTTGTTGCGCCATCCATCGGAATGGTATCGGACTGCTCTATAAACCTTTCTTATGACTTGTAGAATACATTTCTTTAAGCACTCAATGTGGTTGTGTGCATAGTTTTCGAGACTGTAGCGTAAGCACAAAAAAATTTTGAATTTTACATCTAATATATAAAAATAAGTTGCCTTATGTTCGGGCTCGATAAACTCGAGAATGGCTGGGCCGAATTTTTCCATATTTTTTTATAAAGGGAGCTATCTTATTAAGGAAGGTCTTTTTGTGAAATTTGGTCAAAATTCGGTAAAGGGCAAATCGCAAAATGCATTTTTAGTGCATTTAGTCATATTGATAACAAAATTTTTTGTTAGGTCTTCTGAGTATGTCGACAAAAGTTTCCGGCCAAACTTCGCTAAAATAATTTGCCACAACTGCAGTTTTATTGCATTCTGTCAAAATACTAACAAATCTTTTGGTAGCATCTTCTGTGAAGTTTGGTCAAAATTCTGTAAAGGGGTAGCGTGGTTCTTTTTGATCTAGCATTTTGGTCGACACATAAAGTATTTTTCCCGTAATTATAGAAAATTATTTTTATTTTCAATGTGTCAATTTAATTTTAATAAAATTGGAATAAGTTTGTAATCTGCGATTTTGGACAAATCATCGGGATGAAATGACTGAGGAAATATTACATCGAATGGGAAATATTTATTCAAACCAGAACTTAGATTTTAGCTACGATTCGATCTGAAAATAAAATAACATTAGCGCTTGCGTTGTCTGGGATTGCGCAAACTTTGTTAGACGGTGGTCGAACAGCCCACTCTGCATTAAAATTGCCATTGAACATTCAAGTAAATGAATTTCAAACATGTAACATTTCAAAAACATCTGGAATGGCAAAGGTTTTACAGCAATGTAAAATAATCATTTGGGATAAAAGCACGATGGTTCACAAGAAATTATAGGAAGCCCTTAATCGAACGTTAAAAGATTAAGGAGGAAATCAACGTTTATTTGGTGGTGTATTGATATTGTTAGCAGGGGAATTTAGGCAAACATTTTTCCAATTTTTTATCACGGACAACTTTATGTTGGACGTTGGCGAGTGGGTAAACCGTCCTTATTGTTTATTTATGCATTAAATGCGAAAATAAAAAAAATTGTTTATCAAAAAGCTCTTGAGTAATGCAAATGGTTCATTTAAAAATTTTTTAAATTAATTAATAAATTATATAAGAAAAATGATTGAATTGAGTTTAAGGTTGCATGATACACAACAATTTGTTTTCTGCTCCGGAGCGTAAATGAAGAGTGAGGATGGTTTCCCAACTAAGAAACATGCCACATTATAATAGCTGACGGCAAATCAGTTGAAGAAAAGGAAATTCGCGGAATTTGGCATTCTTCTCCTTTGAACGGTCCTTTCAAAATCCTTGCCACTACCACATTGTTCATCAGCTTCTTCACAATCAGTTGGGTTCCATTGCACAGTTTCGGGGCATAAAGGTTTCGTAGCATTAAGATGACAGATCCAACTTTAAAACTCAAATGATGAGGCGGCATGCCAGGCAAATCCAAAGAACACTTGCATATTCACACTCAATGGAATGGTTTGCACATACCGAAAAAAACGATGCCTTGAGACATGAGATTTATTCATACGCCGCTGTTGGTTTCAGAATCACGGGAAGTGACTTCGGAAATCCGCTTGCTATATCACCACTTTTGCCATGACTGATTGCTTTGAAATGCTGCAAACAGGCTTTTCTTTGATTCGCAGGTTTAACGAAAGCTTCAGTGATCAGTGTGCTGTTCTTTTACCTTCCAACAGTGTTGGAGCAATTATTGTAGATGCGAGAGCTAACGCAATTCCACTTTGAGCACGTATTTCTGCTAATATTAATTAAATCAAGAACATTTTTCCAGTTCCGCCGGGCGCATCAACAAATAAAATGCACGACTGGGTCTAATGCTCTAATGTGTAACAGTTGTCTAGGGGCTTGAGATTTTGATAAAATAAAATTTTCAAAATTCTTAAATAAATACTTAAACTAATTTGAGCTGAAAAAAAGTACACCATTTTATTTCGTGGATAAATTTGAATTTATGAGAGTAAATTTATAAAAATCTGTGGAGCGGTTTTTTAAAAAAAAGTTTTTTTTTGAAAAAAAATTTCAAAAAAAATTCAAACACGCCATTTCATAGGTATTCAGCAAATACATTTATTTATAATTTTTAGAAAAAAAATTTAATAAGCAGTTTTCAAATTATTAATTTAAAAATTTTTTTTTAGATGCTTTTAAAAATACAAAAAAATATTTTTCAAAAATATTGGTATGCAGTACAAATTGAGCTTCCTACAACTATATATGTGTGAAATTTCGAAAGAATCGATTCAGTCGTTTTCGAGATAGTCGAAAACAAAAAAACGGTCCTATGGAAAGTACCGTTTTTAGACATTTTCTTAAAACTTTTTTTCAGCCATATATTGGTCGTACCTAAAAAGCAACACTGATTTTTTTAAATCGAAATCGTTACAGCCGTTTTTGAGAAGAATAAGCTTTAACGTAACGGTTATATGGCTGCGCCAACCCAAAAATAAATAAATGCAATTCATATTAAAAGTATCATGAAATAATATTTATTTTTATTTATTTATTTATTAAAAAGGAACTTAGTATTAAGATTTACATCTTTTAGATAACTAAGCTTCACAGTGGAATTAAATTATTGGAGCTTACAACAATACAATTTATAAAATTAAAAGAAAGCAACAAATTTATTAAAAAGAACAACAATTTTAACAACTAATAAAATTTAACAGGTTTTTTTTTTTTTTTTTTTTTTTTTTTTTTTTTTTTTTTTTTATACGTATAATAAAATAAAAAAAAATATAAAAGAACATAAGTACAAACGGGCAGCTAAATTTACATGATTATAAAGTATATAGGTATCTATTAACAAAACTTTTAATATTGAAGATGCGTTAAATAATGGCCGCAAAATGGGCATACAAATATCTTTTAAACGTAACTAGCAGATCTGTTCTTCTTATTTCACGGGGCAACGCGTTCCACAAGATAACACCGTTGATGAAAAATTGACGTTCCGACGTATGACATGTAAATCGAGGGATTACAATTTGATTGGTTCTGCTAGAAGACGAGAACTGTATTTCTCTGTAGAGGTAGGGTGGTCTCTGCGTGTGAATTATGTTGAACAAACTAGTTAGGGTTCTTATTTTTAAAAGGTTTTCAAAAGTGACACCGTACATACTTTTAGAATAAGATGAAATATGGCAATATCGTCCTAGCCCAAAGACGTAGCGAGTAGCATTGTTAAAAACAACGTTGAGCTTCCTTAAGCTCACTGCGTCGGAGTTGCAAAACACTTCACACCCATAGGTAAGGATAGGCACAACAAGCGATTTAACAAGCATTTTCCTTGTATTTAGTGGAGTAAATTTTTTGGATACCGAAAGAGTCCTCAACGCACCATATGCCTTACCTACCACTGCATTAACATGATCGTTCCAAGTAAGGGTTCTATTGAAATACACTCCTAAGTTCTTAGCTTTCTCTACGTATTCCACTGTGGTGCCATTTATTTTAAGTACAGGAAAATAAGACAAATCGAGCAGTTTTTTTGAGATAACAAGGCATTTTGTTTTGTTGGGGTTTAAAATGAGACCACATCTATTCGACCATTCAAATAATTTATTCAGATCCTGATTAATGCTATAAGCGCCATCTTCAATAAGGCCTAGGTGACAATGTTTTACAAGCTGGACATCATCAGCAAACATGCGTGCTTCACAATGACTTAAAACAGATGGTATATCGTTAACATACGCTGAAAAGAGAAGCGGTCCAAGGATGGATCCCTGTGGAACTCCGCGGTCCAATGAGAGCAACTCAGACACTCGATTTCCTGCAGCCACCGCTTGACTTCTCCCCGTAAGATAAGATGAAATTAACTTCAACGCCTCAGGACAAAAATTAAACCGATTAGAAAGCTTAGTACACATTATGGAGTGATCAATGGTATCAAAAGCCTTTGAGTAAATACAAATTTGTAATTTGTGTACAAAATACAAACCTGATTAAGTTTTCTTAAAACCCATGTGTTTACCTAATTACAACAAAACATTTTTCATTCAAATAGAACTAACCGCAGCAATCTCGTGACATTTTACTCCCATTCAAAATTTCTCGTCTTTCGCATGCTTTCTGTTTACGATCTAGAATGGCATTTGAAATAGCGCATTCACATTCTAATTCAAACCGTATCCAAACTCCCCTTTCCCTTCGTGTGCTGCTTCATTCCACCTTTAATGCATAAAATCGATGCTCAAAATAATAGCCATACTGCGAACGGTGAGTGAAAGGAAAACAAATAAAAACTTAGCCAGCCATCGCATCATTGGCAAAGCACAAGCAGGGTTGAAAATGTAAACCTAGAAAAGGAAGCAGATTGCCAGGAAAATCTAAATAGGTTTGCAAAAAGTATTAAGTACTAAGTAGGGTCTACATTAAAATGAAATGCACAAATTTGTCGCACATACCTAATTGATCTGTGGGTGCCATAGATGGCTTTTAAGCAATAAAAATAAAAACTACTCTTTGTTGTATAAAATATGCAACTAAGTTCAAAATATTTGTTTAAGAAGTGTTTATTTCCCGCATTTCGAGCATATTGACAGTGTTATAAGATACGTCAATTTTACCGTTATTTTCGTTATACGAAGATGAGTAATTGAATTAATTTGCTTCTATACATCAGATGTCCGTTACTTGAATTAAGCCCAAACATAAGAACAGTTTAGAAATCAAGAAAATTCTACCAACAAATACACACAAAGGGCTTAACACGATATCTAGAAAAAAAAATTAGAGCAACAAAATCTAGAAAAAAAAATACTTAGAATTGGGAAAATCCAGAAAACCGAAAATCTAGAATACTTAATTTCGAAAATCCAAAATCTAGAAAAAGAAATCTAGAATGGACAAAATCTAGAATCTATATATATAAAAATGAATTGGTGTCTGTTTGTACGCGCCTAACTCAGCTGAATTTCATCCGATTTGCATGGGGATTTTTTTGTTGGGTTTGTATTAAACCAGGTAAACGCATAGCGGAGCCGAATTTTTTAAATTTTGAACGGTATTTTTTAAAAATCGTTAAAACACAAAATTTCGGAACAAATATCGCCAAATTATGACTTTGTTCTTTGTACAAGCATAACTTGGCTAAATAATATCCGATTTGCATGAGGATTTTTTTGTTGGATTTGTTTTGAACCAGGTAAACACACAACGGAGCCGGTTTTTTTTTTTTTTTATTTTAATTTTTTTTTTTCACTTGCAAAAACAAACGAGTTTCTTCTCCACCTGTGCAAGTGACCCGTTCGCCAGAACGCTGCTCTACTCGGAAATGCCTCGCTATTATATTTGGAATGCGCCGTACCAAAAATTTCAACATCGAAAACAAGGGCAAGCTGTTGCCGGATATTCGGATGTGTATTAAACTGATGAGCTTGGTCGTATCTATACTGTTCATCCAAAAAACGACGACTGCTTCTATCTGCGATTGCTTTTGGTCAATGTGCCTGGTCAAACTTCGTACGAGAACCTGCGGACTGTTGATGGTGTGCTGTGTGCCACATTTAGAAAAGCCTGTCAGCGGATGAATTTACTTGCCAACGACATTCATTGGGACGCAACACTTGCCGATGCTACAGTTTCTGCGCCTGCGACTCAAATTCGTAGATTGGTTGCCATCATCATCTCGACATGTTTTCCATCAAACCCCCTCATTTTGTGGGACAAATACAAGGACAACATAGCTGACGATATTTTGCATCGAGTTCGAAAAACAACATCAAATCCCGAACTTCAAATCAACGATGAGATCCGCAACGAGGCGCTGATATTGATCGAAGACATGTGTATGCTCATGTGCAGCAACCTGTTGAGCTAGAATTCGATCGAGATGCTTTGACAGAAACAGTTCGCACAAATGTCCCACTGCTCAATCCCGCGCAAAAGAACGTGGACGACTCATTGATGAAGGCGGTTGACGACGGTAACGGTGGCATATTCTTCCTGGATGCACCTGGTGGAACTGGCAAAACGTTTCTACTTTCGTTGATTTTGGCTTCAATTCGGTCAAGATCCGTAATTGCGCTTGCGGTTGACACTTCATGAATAGCGGCCAGATTCTTGGAAGGTGGCTGCACAGCGCATTCAGCGTTAAAATTGACACTGAATCTGCAGTTGAATGACGAACCGACATGTAATATTTCAAGAAATTCTGCTATGTTACAAATGTTAAAAACTTTCAAAATTATCATCTGGGATGAATGCACAATGGCACACAAGCGAGCATTAGAGGCTCTTGATCGAACAATAAAAGATTAACGGAACAATTTCAGACGCTTTGGAGGAGCAATGATATTGCTAGCCGGTGATTTCCGTCAAATTTTACCAGTAATCCCGCGGTCAACGCATGCAGATGAACTAAACGCTTGCCTAAAATTATCGTATTTCTGGCGATACGTAAAGAAGCTGCAGTTGACGACGAACATGCGAGTTGCGTCGCAGAACGATCCATCAGCCGATGATTTTGCAAAAAAAACAATTGGCAATTGGAAATGGTTGAATTACCGTTGATGCTGCAACTGGCCTGATTTCGTTCCCGCTGAATTGTGAATTCACATCATAGAAGGAAGAACTCATCAGCAAAGTGTTCCCTAACATCGGTCACAGTTATTTGAAATACGATTGGCTCAGTGAACGCGCGATATTAGCTGCGACAAATAAGGACGTCGATGATTTGAATTTCATCATTCAAAATAAAATCGCAGCTCCACTGCATTCGCTCAAGTTGGTGGATCGCGCAACAAATGATGACGAAGCAACAAACTATCCAAATGAATTTTTGAATTCGTTGGATGTTCCCAGTCTACCACAGCACAATTTGCAACTCAAAGTCGGCGCTATCTGAACCAACCAAAACTATGCAATAAAACTAGGTTGATAGTGAAGAAACTCATGAACAACGTCATTCAAGCGACAATAATCAAAGACAAGTTCAAAGGCGAAGAAGTTCTCATTCCAAGAATTCCTATGATGCCGACCTACTTGCCGTTCGAGTTTAAGCGGATTCAGTTTCCCGTTCGACCCGCATTTGCCATGACAATTAACAAATCGCAAGGCCAATCGTTGCAAGTGTGTGGCCTTAATCTTGAATTCCCTTGATTTTTACATGGACAACTGTACGTGGCGTGTTCGCGTGTCGGAAAGCCACCTGCATTGTTTGTTTATGCACCGGACAAAAAAAACCAACAACTATGTTAATCACAAAGCGTTGCAGTGACCTAATCATTTCTATTTAAATAAAAGTAATTTTAATTAATTTAATATTAATTGTTTAATTCTTTCTTAAGAGACGCTCGACTTTCGAAAGGGACATTTAATCAATTTAAGGCGGAACGAAGTTCGTCGGGTCAGCATGGGGATTTTTTTGTTAGGTTTGTATTAAACCAGGTAAACGAATAGCGGAGCCGAATTTTTCAATTTTTGAACGGTATTTTTTAAAAATCGTTAAAACAAAAAATTGCGGAACAAATATCGCCAAGTAATGACTTTGTTCTTTGTATAAGCATTACTTGGCTAAATATTATCCGATTTGCATGAGGATTTTTTTTTGTTGGATTAGTTTTGAACCAGGTAAACACACAACGGAGCTGGTTTTTTTTTAATTTCAATTTTGTTTTTCACTAGCAAAAACAATAAAAATAAGCAAAAAAAATATAAATTGACAAATTTTTTGATCTATAATTCAAAAAAAAATTAAATAAACGTAAAATTAGTTGAACTTCAATATAGTCCGTAAATTAATTTAACTTTTTAACTTTTAAATAGTATTTTGTTTGGTGACCAACACAGTGTATAAAGGTATCTACTAAGTTACCAAGTGCGAAGTGAAATTTAATGGATTAATGATAATTTTTTTTCTTTTTTTTAGAACATTGTGATAACTAAAATTGAGGCTTTAATTTTATCGATAACGAATTTTAATAAGGTATTTTGTGAACGACCTATTTGTGTGTAATGCAATTGAAATAGATGGTTATGCTAATGATATCGTCCCTGCAGGATTTTTCTATAAGTGTCATTATGCCACCAATAAGACGATCAAACATTGGAGCGCGCAATAAAAACACGAGACGAGTGGCTATTCTGCGTGCGAATGCGAATCAAGAATCACAAGAGGAGATAGCCGATCATATGGAAGCAGATCGCGTAGGTGTCATTATGCCACCAATAAGGCAATCAAACATTGGAGCGCGCAATAAAAGTACGAGACGAGTGGATAATCTATACGTGCGAATCAAATGGATGAAAAGCATGCACATCGGAATGAACAAGTCCGTTTACGAATGACTAACATGCGTGACGCATTTTCACAAGAGGATATAGCCAATCATATGGAAGCAGATCGTGTAGCAAGAGCCACCCGTCGTACAAATGATGATCTAGATGAACGTAACTTTATTCGACGTAAAGAGCGAAGGACACGAGCGCCACCTTATAATTTAAATCGAGCTGCATTCAGATATGATTCCACACTAACGTACAATGATCTTCCGTGCGTTAATATTGGGCCATTGAATGTCGTCTGTCAGCATTGCAATGCATTGAAGTTCTCGGCGGAAACGCCTGGGTTGTGTTGTGCAGGAGGAAAAGTAAAATTACCTGTTTTCGCCCCGCCACCGCAACCATTGCGGTGACTTCTGTATGAAGATACAACGCAATCACGGCATTTCCTCGCGCACATTCAACAATACAACGGCTGCTTCCAAATGACGTCTTTTGGAGCCACTGTTATCCAAGAACGTGGTTACAATCCCACCTTTAAGGTAATGTCGTCAGAAGAACTTTAAGGGTTGGGGTCGAAATTCGGTATGGGTCATAATTCTGCTTTCAAAATTCTGCATGCCAAAATTCTGTTTTGCATAATTCTGTTTTTACAAAAATTTTACAAAATTCTGTATTACAAAATTCTGCATTTCAAAATTCTGTACGTTCAAAATTCTGCTTTCAAAATTCTGTTTTTCAAAATTCTGTTTTTAAAAATTCTGTAAATATGTTGTAAAAGAGAAATCGTTTTGATAATGTAAAAAAGTGCGCACTTTTTTACATTATCAAAACGTTTTCTCTTTTACAACATATTTACAGAATTTTTAAAAACAGAATATCTTTTATGGAAAATACATAATTTAAACATACTAAGAATATACAATGTTGGTATACACTTAAAACGATTTTAGTTTTAGTACCTACTGACAGGATTATAAAATAGTAATACACAGTGTTAATATTGCAAAAGAGGGACGCATATTATATTCATCACGCTTAGATTGAAATCATATATCATATGTTATGATATTGTTATACATATTTTTATCGTTCTCTCTTCTTATCTCTTGTTCTCTGCATGAATAATGTTTCAATCAGAGAGTCATCAAATACATAATTGCAACAACCCTGGTTATTTTTCTTAGACAGAAATTCACTGCTCAGGAAACAGAATTTTGCACATACAGAATTTTGAAATACAGAATTTTGAAATACAGAATTTTGCATTGACAGAATTTAGTAATGCAGAATTTTGGACAAACAGAATTTTGACCATACAGAATTTTTATAAAAAAACAGAATTTTGACCAAACAGAATTTTGAAAACCAGAATTATGACCCGCTCCCGAACTTTAACATTATGTCCAGTGTGGATAAACTGTCACATTATCCTTCTACTATTCAGATCCAAGGACAAATCCACCATCGTGTGGGAGCTCTTTTGCCGCAATTGAACGAGCATCATAAGTTCCTTCAGATTTATTTTCTTGGAAATTCAAATGAGGAACTCGATCAGCGTTGTGCTATTTTTCGTGCTATGAAACGTGAGATCATCGAACAATTGCAACAACTCCTACACGAACGCAATGCGTTGGTTAAAGTATTCAAAACTGCATTGGAAGCGATGCCTTCTGATCATTATAAGATTATTATCAGCGCAGACAAAAGACCAAGTGGTACCCATGCACGACAATTTAATGCTCCAACAATTGACTAGGTAGCGGTGCTAATTGCTGGCGAAAATGTTCAATCACGCGAGGACTATGCTTAAGCGACGTGATAATGGACAGTTTCAACGCGTGATGGAGACCCACCGGTCATACGTCGCATTACAATATCCGCTTATGTTTTGGGAAGGCGATGATGGCTACCATTTTCAAATTAAAATGGTAAGCCCACTCTTCGGTTAGTTCCTCAGTTTTCCGACATATCTTTTTCATCAACTATTAATGGGATTATCTTTCAGGGCATGATACAAATAAGAAAGTCAGCAGCATGAACTTCTACGCATATCGCTTCATGATTCGCCAGGATGTCGACAATCATCTGTTAAGATATCGCCGATTGTTTCAACAGTATTGCGTCGACATGTACGTTAAGATAGAAACAGAAAGCCTAAATTTCATCCGATTAAATCAAAATAAATTACGTTCGGAAGAATACATTAACTTAAGAGATGCCATACATTTGGATGGAGATGCAGCAGCAGCAAACATCGGCCGGTTGACTATTCTCCCATCAACATATGTTGGAAGTCCGAGGCATATGCACGAATATGCGCAAGATGCAATGACATATGTGCGGCATTACGGACGCCCCGACTTATTCATAACATTCACCTGCAATCCAAAATGGCCAGAAATTACGCAACTCTTACTTTGCGGACAAACTTCGAGCGACCGCCACGACATCACTGCACGAGTTTTCAAACAAAAACTATTAATGATCATTGACTTCATCACGAAACACAATATTTTTGGACAGCCGCGTTCTTGGATGTATTCGGTGGAATGGCAGAAGCGCGGATTGCCGCATGCCCACATTCTGCTTTGGTTGACTGAGAAAATTCGACCAGACCAGGTCGATTCAATCATTAGCGCCGAAATACCCAGTAAAGAAGCCGACCCGGAATTGTGTGAAGTCGATACACAGATGATTCATGGGCCTAGCGGAAATCACAATCCAGATTCGGCTTGCATGGTCGCAAATAAATGTTCTAAGCGATATCCACATTCCCTCCTGGCAGAGACAATCACTATCAACGATGTATACCCATTGTATAGGCGGCGATCACCAGATGACAATGGCAGAACAGTCGCAATGAAAGTGAAAGGGAAAGATGTCTTGGTGGACAACACTTGAATTGTTCCATAATGTCCTCTTCTCTCTAAAGTATTTAAAACGCACATAAACGTTGAATACTGCAATTCGGTGAAGTCCATCAAGTACGTTTGCAAGTACGTCAACAAAGGAAGCGACATGGCGGTTTTTGGTCTTGAGTGTCCAGAGTGTCGTACAAAAAATTTCAACGTCGAAAACAAGGGCAAGCTGTTGCTGGATATGCGGATGTGTACTCAACTGATGCACTTGGTCGTATCTATACTGTTCATCCAAAAAATGACGACTGCTTCTATCTGCGATTGCTTTTGGTCAATGTGCCTGGTCCAACTTCGTACGAGAATCTGCGGACTGTTGATGGTGTGCTGTGTGCCACATTTAGAGAAGCCTGTCAGCGGATGAATTTGCTTGCCAACGACAATCATTGGGACGCAACACTTGCCGATGCTACAGTTTCTGCGCCTGCGACGCAAATTCGTACATTGTTTGCCATCATCATCTCGACATGTTTTCCATCGAACCCCCTAATATTGTGGGACAAGTACAAGGACAACATGGCTGACGATATTTTGCATCGAGTTCGAAGAACAACATCAAATCCCGAACTTCAAATGAACGATGAGATCCGCAACGAGGCGCTGATATTGATCGAAGACATGTGTGTGCTCATGTGCAGCAACCTGTTGAGTAAACTGGGAATGCCAACCCCCAATCGCTCAATGAACGATGCATTTAATAGAGAATTGCAACGCGAGCGAGAATTCGATCAAGACGCTTTGACAGAAACAGTTCGCACCAATGTCCCACTGCTCAATCCCGAGCAAAAGAACGTGTACGACTCTTTGATAAAGGCGGTTGACGACGGTAACGGTGGCATATTCTTCCTGGATGCACCTGGTGGAACTGGCAAAACGTTACTCCTTTCCTTGATTTTGGCTTCAATTCGGTCAAGATCCGACATCGCACTTGCAGTTGCCTCTTCTGGAATAGCGGCCACGTTGTTGGAAGGTGGTCGCACAGCACATTCAGCGTTAAAATTGCCACTGAATCTGCAGTTGAATGACGAACTAACATGCAATATTTCAAGAAATTCAGCTATGGCACAAGTGTTGAAAACTTGCAAAATTATCATCTGGGATGAATGCACAATGGCACACAAGCGAGCATTGGAGGCTCTTGATTGAACAATGAAAGATTTACGGAACAATGTGAGACGCTTTGGAGGAGCAATGATATTGCTAGCCGGTGATTTACGTCAAGGCGATTAACGCCTGCAGATGAACTCAACGCTTGCCTGAAGTTATCTTATTTCTGGCGATACGTAAAGAAGCTGCAGTTGACGACGAACATGCGAGTTGCGTTGCAGAACGATCCATCAGCCGATGATTTTGCAAAACAACTGTTGGCAATTGGAAATGGTCAAATTACCGTTGATGCTGCAACTGGCCTGATTTCGTTCCCGCTGAATTTTTGTGAATTCACATCATCGAAGGAAGAGCTCATCAGTAAAGTGTTCCCTAACATCGGTCACAATTATTTAAACCACGATTGGCTCAGTGAACGCGCGATATAAGCTGCGAAAAATAAGGACGTCGATGATTTGAATTTCATCATTCAAAATAAGATCGCATTCGTTTTAATCGGTGGATCGTGTAATAAATGATGATGAAGCAACAAACTATCCAATTGAATTTTTGAATTCGTTGGATGTTCCTGGTCTACCACCACACAATTTGCAACTCAAAGTCGGCTCTGTCATCATAATGCTGCGAAATCTGAACCAACCAAAATTATGCAATGGAACTAGGTTGACAGTGAAGAAACTCATGAACAACGTCATCCAAGCAACAATAATCAACGGCAAGCTCAAAGGCGAAGAAGTTCTCATTCCAAGAATTCCTATGATACAAAACGACTTGCCGTTCGAGTTAAAGCGGATTCAGTTTCCCGTTCGACCCGCATTCGCCATGACAATTAACAAATCGCAAGGCCAATCGTTACAAGTGTGTGGCCTTAATCTTGAATTCCCTTGCGTTTCACATGGACAACTGTACGTGGCGTGTTCGCGTGTCGGAAAGCCATCTGCATTGTTTGTTTATGCACCGGACAACAAAACAAACAACGTTGTTTATCACACAGCGTTGCAGTGACCTAATCATTTCTGTTTAAATAAAAGTAATTTTAATCAATTTAATATCAATTGTTTAATTCTTTCTTAAGAGAGGCTTGACTTTGGAAAGGGACATTTAATCAATTTAAGGCGGAACGAAGTTCGCCGGGTCAGCTAGTATATATATATAGATTAATCATATTGAATCTTGTTGAGAAGATTGATTTTAAATGAAATATTAAACAATATTTTCTACAAACTGTAGAAAGACCCCTAATCCGAGACATTAGTTTTCTGAAAACATAAAGATAAACACAAGTCGACATACATTAGGCACTGTGGTGCTTCCTACATACATCTGCTCCCTTTTGCTTGTGTCTTAGTTTCGATTTGTAGTGGCACTTATCTACAATAAGTATATACATAGCATACCACATTGACCTGAAGAGAAGTAAGATAATTACAAACCGTAGTCCCCAAAATAAATAGTTTTGCTTTCTGATTTTTTTTTTTACGTAACATCATACAGTGAGTTCAAAGAAAAGAAAAAGAAAAAAAAGCATTTTGCTTAAATTTTTCTTTTGCTCATGAAACTAATAGCAATAACCTGAAATGAGATTTTTAATGATACAAGTTAACGACACCTGAGCTGAGAAAAAAACCAACAAGCATTATAGTCAACGAATTATTTGGTTCCCGTGGGATACAAATGAAGCAACAGCAACACGAGCGCCGATTCTGCTGACGAAGCGTCTGCGGTGCGACGACTTCCACCGGCTGCACGAATAAATCATGCAATGTAAGGTTTAGAGTAGGTTAGATTATTAAGATATTGAACAATGTAATTTAGTTTTGAATCAAACTCAGAATAATAAAGTGGTGTTTTTTTTTTAAAGGAATAAACTTAAAATAAATTAATTGGCGCCCAACTAGTGTGGCCCGGGATTTAACTGAAAAAAGTGTCGAACTCAAGTAGTCCGTGAATATTTCAAATGACTTAAAGTAGCTCGCCAAATATTAAAAGTGCTGTAACAAAAATAAGTCGTCATCAAGTAGTTCGCCGTGTTCAGTGCAAAATTCAGTTTAAAAAAAATCCTGGGTCCAAAGAACCCACAAAAGTGAACATTCAACGTTTCAGAAAAAAAAAAACAAAAGAGACAACCAACGAAGGAAGTGTAAAGAAAGGCTCCTTAGTAACCTTAAAAATCTTAATCAGGACAAACAGGACAAAACGGAACGATGCCCCTTTGCCAGCGCTGGAAAATGTTCACATTTATTTTGTAAGGAAATTTTATAATAATTTAGTAAGTGTAAGAAAATAATTTATTATCATAAGAAAAGTTCTACAAAATATAATATATTAAATAAGAAAGTGAAATTAAAAATAGAAAAACCTAAAGTGAAAAGCACCAAAAGTAATTTTTTTCTCTACGGAAAAAGAAGAAATATTTAAATTATCTCAATTAAGACATCAAAAGCTTAAAAATAGTTACCAAAAAGATTCAAAAACAAAAAAATTAATTGATTCTGCTATATAGTATCTATTTTTAGTATGTTTAAAATTTTTCCTTTGATAAAATCTTAACAAAATCATGGCTCCCCTAAATCCTCCAAATCCTCCAAATCCCTTAAATCCCCCAAATCCACAAGAACAACAACCTATAGCCACTGAAGCTCTACAGACCCTAATTGCAGGCATGATAAATCAAACGTTGCAAAGAGAAGGCAGGCAAATGGTTTACGCAGTTCTAAATCCTAATTCAGATCAATTCTCTGGAGTTGATCAAACTATTAATCAAGACCAGCAAGGAAATCTAAGTGAACTTGATAAAATTCCAGACGTGGTAAGAAGCCTACGTGAATTCTCTGGGCAACCAGGCGAATTCAGTTCATGGCGTAAAAGCGTAGAAAGAGTCCTTAGAATTTACAACTCTACAAGAGGTTCCCCAAAATATTTTGGAATTATCAACGTAATCCGAAACAAAATCGTCGGTCACGCTGATCATGTCCTCGAATCATACAATACCCCATTAAACTGGGAAAATATTTCCAGATGCTTAACGCTACATTATGCGGATAAACGGGACCTAGGGACACTAGAATACCAAATATCCTCCCTGGTGCAAGGTAATCAATCTGTTCAAGAATTTTACCATCAGGTATACTCACACCTCTCATAAATCCTTAATAAAACATCTTCAATGGAAATCGGTGGCGAAGCACTTAACATACTAATGCACTCCTACAGACAAAAAGCATTAGATACTTTCATACGAGGTCTTAGAGGCGATTTGCCAAGGCTCCTAGGTATCCGGGAACCTGTAGACCTACCACAAGCACTTCACTTGTGCTTGAAACTCGAAAATCAAACTTTTAGGTCACAATATGCGGCTGCAACAAGCAACAATTATAGGAGAACCAATCCTCTACCCCCTCCAATTCCAATTAAACGCTACCATCAGGCTCCACAACCTCAAAATCGGCAACCATTTTTCCCAGAATTAATGTTCAACCCTACAAGAATTAATCCCCCTCAATTTAATAATTTCCAACCAAGACCTAATCCACCCCAATTTAATAATTTTCAACCACGACCAACCTTTCCACAAAGACCCCAACAACAATTCACGGGATTTAACGGCCCACAATATCCTTACAATCCTAGACCTCAACCACCTCACACTCCAATGGAAACCTCCACTATCCGTACCAAAGAAATTGGCTACCAGCTCCAAAAAGAACAATCGATCCACCATCACGCCAAGTACATCCCACTAAGATTCAAAGAAATTTCCATTTAAACACATCTAATGAAGTAAATTCTGAAAACAATAACTACGAGCAGAAGATTCAATACGAAGATCAACAGCAGGAGCAAACTCTGCAAGAATACGTTGATTCCCTTCCTCAAGAACCTACAGATTACTGTCCACAACAAAATATAGATTTTTTAAATGAACAACAAAATGATCAATGTATAGAATACAATGATATCCATTTTTAAGACTAAGCTGTTCCTCTCTTCCATACTTCGAGTGCAAAACGAAGAGTGGAACGATCCTGAAAATTTTAATCGACACCGGGTCGAACAAAAATTACATACAACCTTGCCTCGTATCAAACCCTCGTACAAACGAAAAACCATTCTATGCAAACTCCTTAGGAGGAAATGTTAAAGTTTCACAGCGTACCTTTTTAAATCTTTTTGGCCTGAATAACATTAAAATTAAATTTTTCCTAATGCCAGAACTGAAATCTTTTCATGTTATCCTCGGAAATGATAGCCTTAAAGATCTGTCAGCTGTCATTCATATAAAAGACAACTACATGATTATTAACAATTCTGTTAAAGTCAAGGTCAAGCAATTACTCGTAGTATAGTAGCACAATCAGTCAATACAATAGATATCAGAACAAATCATATGTCAGATACGCAAAAAACGGGTATTCAAAACATAGCGAAAAAATTCTCTAAATTATTCGATGATCCAAATAATAAATTATCCTGTACCACGGTCGTCAAAGAAGAAATAAGAACAACATCAGATTCCCCTGTATATGGCACTCAAAGACGAAGTCGAGAACCAGGTACAGAATTTATTAAAAGACGGCATTATTAGACGCTCAAGGTCACCCTACAATTCACCTGTGTGGATTGTGCCGAAAAAGGCAGATGCATCCGGGAATAAAAAATTCAGATTAGTCATAGAGTACCGCAAGTTAAATGCAGTCACGATTGCCGATAAATACCCTATTCCCGAAATAAACGAAGTTCTAGCCAATTTGGGAAAAAACAGTTGGTTCACCGTTCTTGACCTCAAAAGCGGCTTTCATCAGATTCCTTTAAAGGAAGAAGATATGGAAAAAACAGCTTTTTCAGTAAACTATGAATAATACGAGTTTACTAGGCTACCTTTTGGTTTAAAAAATGCCCCTCCATATTTCAGAGAGCCCTCGATGATATCACATTGGCAAAATATGCTATGTGTATATTGACGATATAATCATCTTTAGCCAAGACGAAACAACACATCTCGAAAATATTTGCAAAGTCTTTGAAACTTTAAGTAACGCAAATATGAAAGTTCAGCTCGACAAATGCGAGTTCCTCAAGCAAGAAATAGAATTTCTAGGCTTCGTCGTTACATCCAAAGGCATCAAGACAAACCCGGGAAAAGTCAGCGCTATTAAAGACTTTCCACCTCCTCAAACTTTAAAAGATTTAAGATCTTTCCTTGGAATGTCAGGCTATTACAGACGTTTTATCCAAGATTATGCGAAACTCGCAAAACCCCTGACATCCCTTTTAAGAGGGGAGGATGGGCGTATCCCAAAAAACTTATCTAGTAAAAAAGCTATACATCTTAACGATGAATCCTTACGAATCCTTAGCATCAAATGATACAATTCTTATATATCCCGATTTTAATTGTCCCTTTGAACTAACAACAGATGCCTCTAATTACGCCATAGGCGCCGCGCCGTCTTATCACAAAAAGGGAAACCTATAACCTTTATTTCTTATAGAACTCTAAGTAAAACAGAAGAGAATTTCGCGACAAATGAAAAAGAGATGCTAGCCATCATTCGGGCTTTAAGTTCTCTTAGAAACTACCTTTACGGTACCGCAAAAGTTCTCATTTTTACAGACCACCAACCTTTAACATTTGCACTTAGTAGCAAGAATAAAAACACTAAATTAAAACGTTGGAAAGCATCACTAGAAGAATATAACTACGAACTTAAATATAAACCCGGCAAATCAAACGTTGTAGCGGATGCGCTATCTAGACCACCTCAGGTCACACAAATTAACTCTCTCACGCCAACTATTCATAGTGACGAATCATCATCTCATGGATTAATTTGCACTGTAGAATCACCAATCAGTTGCTTCAAAAACCAAATTTTTCTACAAGAAGGTACATCACCCAATCTAACATTTCAAATCACATTTCCGACTTATCACAGACATACTATCATTGAACCACTTTACACTGAATCAAATCTAATTCAAATTCTAAAAAAATGTCTAAATCCATCAGTTACCAATGAAATCAAAACAAGCGAACGTATAATGGGTATGATCCAAAATATTTATAAAGACCATTTCAGTTCTTATAAGATTCGATTTACTCAAAAACAAGTTCAAGATGTAGTAAACGAACAGGATCAAGAGAATTTAGTAATGGACGAACACAATCGTGCACACAGAAACCAGAAAGAAAATAGAGCTCAAATTTTAGAAAAATACTTCTTTCCAACATTAAGCAGAAAACTGAACAAAATTACTAAACTTTGCCCAATCTGTAAACAGAATAAATATGACAGGCATCCCAATAAAGGCCCCATACAATCAACTCCCATTCCGAAATACCAGGGCGAAATTATACACATCGATATTTTCTCTACAGAGGGAAAACTAGTTATCACTGCAATCGATAATTTTTCCAAATATGTCATAACAAAAAGGACAGAGTCAAAGGCCGTAGAAGACATAAGGCAACCAATAAGAGACATTGTCTTCGGTTTTGGTATACCAAAAGTAATTGTGTGCGACAATGAAAAATCTTTCAACTCAGCAGCAATACTCTTTATGTTACAAAACGAATTCGAGATTCAAATTTTCACTACACCGCCCTACACGAGTACATCAAACGGTCAAATAGAAAGATTTCACTCCACGCTCGCTGAGATTATGCGATGTCTGAAATCCGAAAAAATTTATGAATCCTTCACGGATCTTTTAGAAGCAGCTGTTCACGCATATAACTTCTCTGTACACTCAGTCACTAAAAGAAAACCAATCGACATATTTTTTAGTAGAAACACCGAAAGCTCAGCTCAAATCGAAGAAGCACGCCAAAAAAATATAGATAGACTGAAGTCTAAACAAGAAACCGACATAACATACCATAATAAGAAAAGAAATGATTTAAAAAACTACTCTCCTGGGGATATCATTTACGCAAAGGTAAACAAACGTTTAGGTTCAAAGCTATCGGCAAGATACAAAAAAGAAACAGTCAAAGAAAATAGAAACACTACTGTTATCACAACGTCTGGAAAAACGATACACAAAAATTTAAACAAAAATTAACTTTCTCCCTTTAGGCTTCTCATGCAGCTATGCACTGCAAACGTTCAAATCCTGGATTATACCAATTCGCAGCTCATAAAAATCAACACAGGAAGTGCAAAGATTCAAAATGGATCTTTCAAAATCATACACGTCATCGATATAGAAGTGTACGAAAAATTCATAGAGCAATTAGAAAAGGTCATCATTTCAAATGTCAAAACCCATCATCCCTTGTATCCCATCCTTCCTTTTGAAATTCAAAGAATCAAAAATTATTTAAGCAGACTTAGAATTAAAGCAAAGCCAAAACGGTCATTGGACTTTTTAGGCACAACGTGGAAATGGATCGCTGGTAATCCAGACCACCACGACTATGAAATATTAACAAATAAAATGAATGGTATGCTTACAAATAATAATAATCAAGTTGTTATAAATAGATTAACGATAGATAAAATAAATGAAATTTCCAATTTAACAAATAATATACTTAAAACATTCAAAGAACAAGAAAATGTAGAAAATAATATTGTAATGAAAATTAAATACAGATTTGAAGTTATAAAAGAAGAGATAATAAATATTGCATACGCAATACATTGGGCAAAGGCCAATATTGTTAATTCATATATTTTAAGTAACAATGAAATTAATATAACAGAAACTATTATTAAGAATGAAAATTTTCCATATGTTAATGTAAATGAAGCTTTAGAATTCTCTGATGTTAAAATCGCCTCTGATAATAAAAATATAATATATATCCTAGATTTACCTACAAGCGAAAATAATACTTGTAATGTTTTAATATTAAAAGCAATACAAAGAAATAATGTAATAAATAAAATCCCATATGAAAATGTCTTAGAATGTAAAACAAGAATTTTTGGAATAAATAGGGAATGTAAAAAATATAACCAATTATCAATATGTAACAAAGATAGTATTATTGACATAAGCAATTCTGCATGCCTACCCAACTTATAAAAGAGTACCAAACCAAACTGCGTGAAAATCAACAACGACCATATTCCATCAATAGAAGAAATATCACCAGGAATTTTGCTTCTCAACCAATTCAATGCACCTGTAGTTATCAATAACGAAACACTAGATCTTCAGGGAACTTACATCATCCGCCATACAAACGCTTCAATTCAAATAGACGGAAGAGAAATTCTTAACCACGAGATAATAAACTATCATCCTATGCCAGCAATTCTGCAACCATCATCAATGCTAGAAGAAAACGAAGAATTCCTGTCACTTGAGAGACTTAAGCATCTTCACTCTAATAGTACGACTAAAATAGAATTACTGGAAAAAGAAAACATAATCCACCGAGCAACAAGTTCTATACTAGCAATTTGCATTACATCCGCAACAATAATCTTTGCTTTCAAAATCTTAAGCAAACTTAAGAACAAAACTGACATCAAGAGAGAAGAAGCCAAATCAGCATCAATAAAAGCCGAAAAGTCAAAACCTATAATAATTGGAATAGGAGATATTTCAAAGCATTTGAAGTCATCGAACGAGGACGTTCGAATTTAAGGCCGGAGGAGTTAACGACACCTGAGCTGAAAAAAAACCAACAAGCATAGTCAACGAATTATTTGGTTCCCGTGGGATACAAATGAAGCAACAGCAACACGAGAGCCGATTCTGCTGACGAAGCGTCTGCGGTGCGACGACTTCCACCGGCTGCACGAATAAATCATGCAATGTAAGGTTTAGAGTAGGTTAGATTATTAAGATATTGAACAATGTAATTTAGTTTTAAATCAAACTCAGAATAAAAAAGTTGTTTTTTTTAAAAGGAATAAACTTAAAATAAATTAATTTACATCCTTCGTATTTGTCCCAACGTGATTGTCATTTTTTTGTGACATAAAAAAGTATTTTAATAAACAGATGCTGAAAACAAACAGCATCTGCTCATCGTCGACGATAAACCTATTGTCAGCTCTTCAGAGAAGGCGAATATGCTCGCAGCTGGTTAAGCTGCAAGTTCTACGTTGCCTGTTAGCAACAATGCCGCTCCTGTACTTGAGAACGTTAATTTTTCTATAAGACAGGTATTTTTCCGCACTCGTACAGTAGCAAGAGTTCTTCAAGATCTTGATATACACAAATCCGCTGGCCTGGATGGTATACCCCCAATTCTTCTAAAGAGGTGTTCTTCATCACTGGCAAAACCACTGGGTAAGCTTTTCCATAATAATAATTTTAACTATAATAATTTTAACTAAATGCCTGTAAGACCCAAGGTCATTTGAATGCAAACTGCACGGCAATAGTTAGAAGAAATAGAAAGATAGAAAAGACTTTTTGTTGGTACAATGGATTGAGAAATAGGTGATATTAATCTCATGAAAATCCCACGGTTGGCGTTCAGTTGAAGCTGGGGGAATATTGAAAAGTTGCTGACCAGGCTGGGGCTCCAACCCACAACTCTTAGGTTAGCAACCGAGCACTTCATCCACTGTACCATTACCACCCGCAATCCATCGCTCCTATTGTTCAGGAATCTCTCCTAGTAGATGGAAAACAGCTTTTGTCCAACCGATCCCAAAAAAGGTGACTCCTCCTCTCCCTCCTCCTACCGACCAATTGAACTTACGTCCTTTCTTTCCAAGGTCATGGAAACGCTGATAAATCGTCAGCTCAAGAAATATCACGATGATCGGAAGCTTTTAAATGACCGGCAAAACGGCTTTCGCAGCAATCGTTCCACTGGTGATCTGATGGCATATCTCACCGAACAGTGGAACAAATCTTTGCATCGCTTTGGCGAAAGCAAGATTATTGCGCTTGATATTTCAAAGGCATTTGATAGTGTTTGGCATGAAGCTCTTTGATCGAAAATGCGTGCATTTGGTTTCGATGATACTCTTATTCGTTGGATTAGAAGCTATCTTCTGGACCGTTCAATACAAGTTGTATTAGACGGTTTCAAGTCTGATCTCCACAAAACAAATGATGGTGTGCCACAGGGCTCAGATCTGTCAACGACTCTCTTTCTCATTTTTACAAATGATCTCTTGTCTGTGACTTCTAATCCTTTAAATTGTTTTGCTGACGACTCAACCCTCAGCTTTTCATATACGTTTGATAATTCACGGCCTTCGCCTTCGGACGTGTTATTACAACGAAATCGTATGAGAAGCTCATTAAACTCCGATTTAAACAGCATTGTGAATTGGGGTACTAGAAATCGTGTGGAGTTTAATGCGTCGAAAACTCAATGCCGTCTTTTGTCGTTGAAGCTAAACATACCACCTATGCCATTACCCATGAATGGTACTTGCATCGAGGAGGCCGAAAAGCTATCAGTACTCGGTATGTGTATCCTTCGTTGGAACGATCATATACTTGAGATTGCCAAGAATGCTGCAAGATGCATAGACTTTCTTAATAGATGCAAGAAGTTTTTCATTCCTTCTGATCTGGCTACAATTTACAAAGCGTTTATACGCCCTAAACTCGAGTATAACTCCCATCTCTGGGCAGGTGCTTCTCAAACTTTTCTCCACCTGGTCGACAGAGTTCAGAAAAAAGCGTTAAAATTGATAGGAGAGAGAAACATTATGGAAACACTCGTCACTCGAACATCGTCGAAATGTCTCATGTCTTTCCTTATTTTACAGGTTCTTTTACAAAAAATGCTCAATCAAGGTAGCCAGCTGCGTTCCACCCCTTAAATATTTCCCCCGTAATACTGATCTTGCTAGGAACGCTCATCAGTTTACACTTGAGCCCAATTTCGGACGTACCGTGAAATATAGAGATTCTTTCTTTAGCCGTACAACACGAATGTAGAATGGATTGCCTGGCACACTTTTTCCTTGCCATCTTGATCTTCAAGCATTCAAGACCAATGTTCATCGACGCCTCCTCTACCTTCCTTCCTAACTTTCTATCGCTCGCGCTGTGACCTATCATTAAAGCGGCTATAACAAACCCCTTGAGTGCGTGTGCATTATAAAAAAAACAGCAAGCAAAGCATTTTTGTTGCCTTTTGCTTGAGTGAATAGTCGTATATAGGACTTAAATGAACTGAAACAACCCATGAGTTACCAAAATACAATACAATAGCTTTTATAATCCAATGTTTGCCACAGCGAATTTTGATTTTAAGATCTGGTGTACGATAAATACTTTTTTTTTGTGTGAGTCCATGTACATGTGGATGATTTAATGATTATATATTTGAAGAACAATTTAATAAACAGATCATTTCTCTTGAAAAGAAAGATAATCGAATAAATTCAAGTATAATTTTTAAGACGATTAGTTTAATTACCTTTTTAAGATTCATAGATATAGTTTTTTTGTTTATATAAATTCCTCTGAATAAAAAATTTATAATACTCAATATCTTTATGACGATAAATTCCGTCTTATTATTTTGATATGACTCTTATAGCTAGACGAACAGAATTTGATCGTCATACAGATGCTTCAATAAGAATGTATTTTTAGGTTAACAGGTTCAAAGGGGGTTGGACAGATCAATCTCTGTTATCGGTGGAATTAGTTGGTCTCTATTGTAGTGATCGCCGGAGATTGGCTGAACTAAATCCAACATCAGTTGACAATAGTTAGTATGAGGATTAAGTGGTAGGTATTGTAGTTTCGAGATGGGGTAATCTTTTGCTTTTGAAAATTATCTCTTCATATTAAGGGGCTTCATAAATATTTTTGTGTTTTAGTGCTACGTGAGCTTCATGGGTAGGTTATGAGCACGGGGTTCTACTTCCATCTTTATGTACCCCCCCCCCCCACCTTGGGTGAGACACCGAGGTACATCATCTCAATCGTAACGGAACACAGCGGATGATGTCTAATCAGATGTTCCAGGTAGATGTGGCCACCTACATCTACCCAATTTATAGGCTACGTGGTGTTCAAGGTTATTGGGAATAATTTTCGTGGGTCACTAAATTTAAGGAAACCCCCATACAAATTGTTCACCCACCACTGGATTTCCAATTGCATCTGACGTGAATCCTACGTCCTATTCAGAGCACATCTAAATGTGCACTGATTGTCTGTGGCTGCTGCTATTTAAAATTCAACCACTATTTAATTGATGTGCATTCAGAGTTACCAGTGTTCTTTTGGTAACTCGTTCAGCTTTCTTTCCTTGGGTTTCTGCTGATGAGCTTTTGGTTTAAGAGCTTTAACATTTTTTTAAGATTGTTGCTTATTTGAAAGGCTTAGTACGAAAACCCTGCAAGAGCTTTTATAAGAGACGCATTTACGAGAAAAAAAAGGGTGCGAATGAGAGACAAACATACTAATCTTCCCTGTACCGCCGATTTATGTGTAACAGAGTATAGTGCTATAGATCGTGGCATCCGGTGTTACGATTGATGATTGACCTCTCGGTCGCATAGGTCAGCATGTGTAATTCGGGCCCCCATCATTTTATAACAGTTACGAGCAAATCACATCTCGACTCGAGGCCTGCAGATAAGGAAAAAAAGAGGTAACACGGCTGCCACAGGACGTCAAGAACCCACACTCCATATGATCCTGTGTGAAAGAGGGCCTCAAGCTGCAGGCTGACGCAGCACTGGTGGGCAGCACCCCTGATGAGTTTAAACTTTTGTCTTGTTGTAGAAAGGGGGTCATTCCTTCTTTCGGAAGCAGGAGAAGTTTGATATCAGAACACCGCACAGACGGAAAGGAGGCAGGAATGAGTAGAAGATTGTATGGAGGGTCTTCATTTGTATTTAAGGTGCTGGAAGAGCACACACGAGGGAGATATGTATCCTGTTGTTTAGCTTGTATTGATGAAGTATCCTCCGCGCAGTTTGTTTTCACCACTACCTCTGACACGCGGTGTCGGCTTCCCATGTAAATGGTTATATGTTGTTGTCTTTTTTCTATTGTTATTTTGTTCTCTCTCTATACTAGTTGGGACATGATGAGACGATAGAGCATTCATGGAGTAGGATTGTAAGAAGTCAGGAAGAGACTGAAGGAAGACAATGAATGGTATATATTCCGGATATGTGGAAGCGTCGTGTACAGACGGCGCACAGTGGCCCGTTTAGGCAAAAGTGCTTGCGAAATTCTTTTTTCGGGTGGGTTAGTAATGCAAAACTTTTACATTTTCTGAATTAACAAATGTTTTGAGCTTTAGAAATCGAAAAAATTATTTCATTTGGATGAACGGTTTGGCTTGTCGAGCCAGTCAAAGTTGACAAATATTTATGGTGAGAAAAAAAAAAATTTTGATTTTTTTATTTGAGTGTAAAAGCTGGGAAATGAGTACAAGTAAAGCCTTTTTTTTTTATTTTTACTTGATATTTGTGTTAGTTGCTATAATCAGAAATAAAAAAAAAAAAAATTTTAACTGCTAAGTTTAATGTTTTTTGGGACACAACTTTTTGCACACTTTTTCAACTTTACATTGAGTAGAAAAAGAGCAGTCGCACGCAGGCAAGCCAAACTGGACGGATAATGAATCCTTATGTATCTCTTTACTTACAAACAAAAACTCAGGTGCATAAGGTTGCATAGAGCTGAGCTAGAGCGATTTGATTTGAAAAAGTCAGTAATTTTTTCAGAGTTTTTTTTTGTCAAGTGCAAAATAAAAATCATGGAAAATATTATTTTTTTGTTTTGCAGGTATGAGTGTTAGTTTTAAATAAAATATTTTTTTTTAATTTAGAAGCAAAACATATTTTATGTTTAGTTTTTTAAAACGGTTGTATAGCTTATTTCTTGTAACAATTTTTCAATTTTCACAATTTTTTTTTTAATTCACAAACCTAATAGCCTTGGAAATTTTCTTTAAGATAAAAAAAATTGTGGCGATATCTTTATTCGTTTAAGAGATATGATTTTTGCAACCACAAAAGTCAATTCGGGCCACTGTGCGGCGGCGAACATAAGATCGAAGTTTCCCAAATGTTGATATGAAGATATCAACTTATTTCTGTGCGATTAATGGATAATAATTCCTGTTCGTTTGTTCAACGTTACTTCGACATACTAAGTTAAGAGCACGTAAAACCATTGGATCGTAACGGCATAGTCGCCAAAAAGGCACGATCCCAATCACCATAAAAATGCAGCCGGATTGCAGACGCCGACTAAAACACAGAACATGCACCGAGATGCATGAGAACAACATGACTCATCGTACTCCAGCTTCAACAAAGAAGATGCCAATACGATGACATCATCTTCCCCCACCATTCCACCATGAGTATTGTAAGGTAATATTAAGACATAGATTTTAATAATTAGTCAGTCTTAAATCTGAACTGAGCATTATAAGTCAGAAGTAAGCTGCCCTTAAGGCCATAGTTTTAAAGAATAATTCAATAAAGTTTTTTAAAACAAACTCCATGTGAGTCTAAATATAATTGGCGACCGTGACAGGACGATACATTTTCTGTTTAACCTGAAATAACCAAGTAAGGGGAAAATTGTTATCGTTTCGTGTGTGACAGTGAAGAGTTACAACACAAATTAAAAAAATAAGTATCCTTCGAAGAAAGGAGAAAAAATTTTCTAACAAGTATCCTAAATATAGGAGAAAGTATTAAAAAAGTGAAGAAGTGAAAAATTGAAAATATATTTGCAAAAAAATATATTAATGGAAAAATCAAGTGAAGAAAAAAGAATAGAATTAATCGCACGCATTAATAAAATAAGAGAAATATATAAACTGCATAGAGAAGACAAAGAAGAAGAAAGACAAGTGACGCAAAAAGACGTCAAGAATATTGTGAACAAATGCCGCAGAAATAATAATTAAAAAAATAAAAAGAAAAGTGAAGTTTTAAATAGAAAAATATATAAAACAAAAAGGTTTCTATCTTACCTATAAACAGATAAACAGTGTAAAAAAAAATAATAAAAAAACGTTTAACAAAAAAATAGACGGAAAAGTGAATTTAAAATTTTTTAGACAATTACGAATTGACGTCTAAAGAACACAAATCTTAAATACAAACGTTAAAAAAAATATATAAGAATTAAAGGTTTCTATCTAGCCAATAAAATAGATAAATAGTGAAAAAAGAGTATTAATATAAAAGACTATTAAACAACAACGTAAAGGTAAAACTTGAAACAAAGTTATTACTGTTGTATGCTCTAACAAATTAACAAATCAGTGGATCATTCAACGATAGAATCAGCACAGCACCATCATCAGTAATAACACCAGAAGCAGAATTTTATAGTAAGAATTTTTAAAGTATTGTACATTTATTTATTTATATATATATATATTCAGTTAGAAAAAATAAATTTGGCAACTGAATATAAACATTTTTATAATAAAAAAATTTTATAAGTTTGGAAGACCTACTAAATAAATTTAAAAAACTCACGATGACTAACAACTTAACTGAAGATACAATTACTAGGCTTATAGCTGCTAGTACTGCAACATTGCAAGCTCAGGTAGCCGCTCTACAAATAACCCTAGAAAGCGTTACTAATGCTTCATTGGTAACAGAATATAGGACACAAGATATAGATGACAATATAGATTGCAACGAGTCGTTAGAAGTTATTAGGTCTCTGCCCGAATTTTCAGGAATTCAAGGAGCATATGTAAGCTGGCGAGAGGCAGTTAACAATTCAATAAAGTTATATAAGAAGGGTAGTAAAAGATATTTCGCTGCTTTGACTATTTTTAGGAATAAAATAACCCATTGTGCAAATGATATATTAACCAGCCATGGCACTGTACTTAATTATGATGCAATCATTTCTAGACTAGATTTCGCTTTCGCTGACAAACGTCCTATCCATAAAATTGAACAGGAATTGAGTGTGTTGCGTCAAGGCAACTCATCCCTAATAGATTATTACAATTTAGTTAATACTAAATTAACATTGCTGATAAACAAAACAATAATGACTCATGGAACAGACTCAGCTCTGACCAAGGAATTGAACTCTGCTAACCGTAAAAATGCGTTACGTATTTTTATCACCGGGCTGAACGCTCCCCTATCAAATATATTTTTTTCGCTTTCACCTGAAGATCTTCCTAGTGCTCTTGCAAAGTCACAAGAGTTAGAGTCGAATAATGTTAGAGCTAATTTCGCTTTACAATTTCATCGCTCACACGCACCATTATCTAGCCATCATACACGAGATATGCAAAATAATCTCAGATTCCCTCCCAGGAATAATAATGTAAGTCAACCTCGATTTCCAAAGCCAGAACCAATGGAACTCGGTAGTTCTGCTCATAGACCAATTACTTGGCATGAACAAAAACGAATTGAACAAAAATACCAAAATAATTCATACAACAATAATAACCCATTTAAACAACAACAAAATAGACCATAACCCCAAAATCAGCCACATTGGTCAAAACCTAACTACAACACATATAACAATCCCCAAAGACCTGTTATTAAAAGAGATAGAAACAGTAGCTCTCAACAAAGTCTTAAACCACCTCCGGTTAAAATGGAGAGAATTAATAACCTTAATGAACAAAAGGACCATTTTTTAGGTCAAGCATCGGTTTGCCACACCTATTGCGAACCATCGGAAATGCACGAATAAAAATTTTACTAGATACTGGGGCTACAAGCAACTATTGTAGGCCAAACTTATTTTTAGAGGAGAAAGAACTAGTAATTAAGAAAAGAGCATTCACCGTCAATAGTGAAATTATTATTGATAAATACCACGATGTATTTATATTCGATACGGATATAAGAGTTTACGTGATAGAGAATTTAGAGTATGATGTACTCATCGGCTCTAACCTATTAAAGCAAATAAATGCAAAAATAAGTTTCGAAAACGAAACTATATCGTATAATAATAGAGTGGAAAAGATCCATTTTGATAATAAAAATACCATTAATAGAGTTTCTGACGAAAGCACAGAAAGTTTGGCTAAGCGAATAGTAAAGGAAATAGAGAAGGAAAATAGTTCCATAAATATCTCACTTCCATTCAGGACAGACGTATCGGCGGAAATCCGTACAACGAACGAAAAACCATTTTGGAGCAAACAATTTCCTTACCCTCTTAGTGCAAATAATTTCGTCAATAATGAAATAGAAAGATGATTAAAAGATGGTATAATTAGACCAAGTAAGAGTCCATATAACTCTCCAGTCTGGGTTGTACCAAAGAAAGGTATAAACGAAGATGGAACCCCAAAAAATAGACTCGTAATAGATTACAAGAAATTGAACGAGAATACGATCTCAGCCAAATACCCGATACCTGATACCAATGTAATATTGAGTAATCTTGGGAAGGCTAAATATTTTTCAACTATTGATCTAGAGTCAGGTTTTCATCAGATAAAAGTTAAAGAAGAAGATATCGAAAAAACAAGTTTTTCAATTAATAATGGGAAATATGAGTACACAAGGATGCCATTTGGACTAAAGAATGCTCCATCTATCTTCCAACGAGCAATGGACGATATATTGAGGCCATATGTAGGAAAATTTTGTCACGTATATATAGATGACATAATAGTGTTTTCAAATAGTCTAAATGAACACACTGAACACATAAAAAGTATAGTAGAAACCCTTAAGCAAGCCAATATGAAGATTTTACTTGAAAAATCATTATTTTATAAAGAAGAAGTAGACTTTTTGGGATATGTGATAGCTCAGAATATAATAAAAACAAATAAAGATAAAGTTAAAACAATAAGAGAATACCCCGAACCAAAAACTCTAAGGCAGTTGAGATCATTTCTAGGAATGATAGGCTATTATAGAAAGTTCATCCAAAATTACGCTAACATAGCTAAGCCTTTAACGAAATACCTCCAAAGTGAAAACGGTCAAATTTCGACCCACATGGCAAAGAAAACCATGATAACATTAGACAGCGAAGCCATAAAAGCTTTTGAAAATCTGAAAAATCATTTAATTTTAGAAACTGAATTAAACCAACCAGATTACGATAGAAAATTTGTTTCAACCACTGACGCATCCGACGATGCAATAGGAGCAGTTTTGTCTCAAGACAACAAACCTATAACATTTATTAGTAAAACTCTTATTAAAACTGAACGTTCTTATGCGGCAAATGAAAAAGAATTATATGCCATAGTATACGCGTTAAAGAACTTAAGAAATTATCTCTACGGTGTTACGAATTTGGAGATCCATACCGATCACCAACCTTTGACCTTTGCAGTCTCAAAGAGAAACCCAAACGCTAAAATGAAGCGATGGCACGCGCTCATAGAAGAATACGCACCAAAACTTATATACAAACCTGGAACCACAAATGTAGTTGCAGATGCCCTTTCAAGACAAAATTTGAATCACATTACAGACAGTTCTTCCACAGATGCTACTCAGCACTCTGCTGAAAGCAGTGATAACATTATTATTACGGAAACAAATAAGCCTTTAAATGATTTTAAACAGCAATTCATGATTGCAAAAGGAAATTACAAAGTTACGGCTCACGAGAGAGTTCAAAACTTTCCCAATAAAACAAGACATATTATCGAATATGATACAGTCAAAAATTTAATAACAATTTTAAAACAATTCCTCTGTCCAGGAATAGTAGCTTTATATATAGGACCAGAAGATCTATATGAAATTAAATCCACATTAGTAAAAACTTTTAATAATAAATTCATAAAGACAAGAATATTTCCCAATGATGTAACTAACAAAGAGGATCAAGCTTCTATAGTGCAACAAACACATACCAGAGCACACAGAAATTACAGAGAAAATTTGAAACAAATGTATGATACTTATTATTGGCCAAATATGAGACAGCAATTCAAAGAATATGCTCGAAATTGTGAAATTTGCAACAAGTACAAATATGACAGGCACCCGCCGAAGGTACCAATTGGAGAGGCTCCAATTCCAGAGAAAGAGGGGGAATACCTACACATAGATATTTTTTCAGCTCAGCAAACAAAGTATCTGACATGTATCGACGCTTATTCTAAATTTGTATTAGTAAAGCCACTAGAGGATAAATTAAATTTGGAAAACAAAGTTTTAGAATTCTTACAAATCTTCCCCGATTGTAAGAAAATTACATTAGATAATGAAAGAGGATTTAAGTCAATTATATTCAAAAATTTAATGGATAGGTTAAACATTGAACTTTATTTTTGCGACCCAGGTCATAGTTCAACAAACGGTCAGATAGAAAGAATTCATTCTACATTAGCAGAAATGACCAGATGTATTAAAGATGAATATGAGATTATGGACACAACTGAAGCTTTACTTAGAGCAGTCCAAAAATATAATCAGACAATTCATTCAGTTACAAATTCAAAACCTTTTGATATACTTTACAATAAAATTGATCACATTAATGTTTCTAATAAACTGAAAGAAGCACAAGTTAAAATGTTAGAAAGAAACAATGCCAAAAGAAAGATAAAGACTTATAAACCCAAAGACATAGTTTATGAGAAAATTTTACAATTTCAAAATAAAAACAAAATAAGTAATAAATATAAAAAACAAGTAGTTAAGGAAGATTTAGGAAATAGGATAAGAACAAAAAATAGAATTATACATAAGGAGAATATTAAAAGTTAAATTTACAATTATTTTTTCAGAAAATGAAGACTTCAACAGTTATCTTTTTATTGACATTAACTTTAACAGTTGGCGACATAGTGGATTACACACGAGAAAACTATATTTTACTAGAAAATGGTAACACAGCACTTTACGGCGATTACGGAACAATTTTCCATATAACAAATCTAACTTTCTTTGAAAAAATATTAATAGAAACAGAATCAGAAATAATTTAAAGACATATACCATTGACAAATACGAAATAGAAAATTATTTCGAATCCTTTGATGAAGATCTTAAATTCGACAACATCAACCTGATAGAACAAATTCAGGATGAATCATCAAAGAGCCCCATAATTACATCATTTTTATTATTAGTCATAATAATAACCGCTGTAACAGTATCCAGCATTTACCTAGTAAAGATGAGATCATCGAGAAGAACAAAGGCAATCCAGTTGGAAGAAATAAGATTCCACGAACTACTTAAAAAAGTAGAGGAACTCGCAGAAGAAGCGGGACGTTCTTCCTAAAGAAAGAGGGGAGTTAAGAGCACGTAAAACCATTGGATCGTAACGGCATAGTCGCCAAAAAGGCACGATCCCAATCACCATAAAAATGCAGCCGGATTGCAGACGCCGACTAAAACACAGAACATGCACCGAGATGCATGAGAACAACATGACTCATCGTACTCCAGCTTCAACAAAGAAGATGCCAATACGATGACATCATCTTCCCCCACCATTCCACCATGAGTATTGTAAGGTAATATTAAGACATAGATTTTAATAATTAGTCAGTCTTAAATCTGAACTGAGCATTATAAGTCAGAAGTAAGCTGCCCTTAAGGCCATAGTTTTAAAGAATAATTCAATAATGTTTTTTAAAACAAACTAAATGTGAGTCTAATTATAATTTACTATTAGTCAGGGTAGTGAAATAAAGAAGGTGGCGGACGAGCCCATATAGGACCAACGGTAGCTCTCACATCCCCGAAGTGGGTTACTGACGCTGGATTTCTCCAGCTCCTTTTGTCCAAGGAGGGCAACATAGGGCCTGGTCCCCCAGGTTGGGGGTTGTGCGTCGGGGTAACTTCCCTACCACGTACAAAACCTATTGTTCCGAAACAACCAACTGCGTCGGATACGGATGACCCTACTGATGACGACGCTAGCAAACGAAACAAGGACAACGAATTTCGGTTCTTCACGTGGAATGTCCAGACCCTTAAAAGTCCACGTTCCGCCGAACAATTAGTGGAGGCCCTAGATGGTGTCAAAGCCGACATCACAGCCATCCAAAAAGTGCGATGGGATGGTGAAGGCACAAGGAGGATGAAAAACTGTGACATCTACTACGGCAAGTGCTACAGGACAAGAAAACAGCGCCTATTTGGATGCGGATTTGTGATAAGAGGAAGGCTTAGGCTAGAAGTCTTGGGGTTTCGTGGCATAAGCGTCACAATCCGCATTAAATCCAAATTCAGCAACATCTCTCTGATCTGCGTCCACGCCCCGACGGAGGAAAAAGATGACATGACCAAAGAAGAATTCTACGATCTTCTCGAGAAGACGTATGATCAGTGTTGGCAAGTAAGTTACACGAAGTAAGTTACTCGTTTAGTTACGCGTAACTAATATGAATTAGTTACGCCCAATATTTGGCGTAACTAATGTAACTAATGTAACTAAATGTAACTAACTGTAACTAAATAAAACTAACTCTAACTTAATAATAAAAAACAAAAAAACTCACATTTCATCCCGAATCCCAATCGACTATTGACAAAATTCTTTTATAAGCAAGTGCAACAGCAACCTGGCAAGGAATATATATTGAAATTACTATGTTCCTGATGAAAAGGAAATCTAATAAAATATTATATTCTTGGAGCATACAATAGATTTTTACTTACATTTGAAGTTTTCCGTTCTTTCTTGAGACTCCTGGACATTTCTTTGTGTATTGTGATTTATTTTTGTATGGTAAATTCAGATTTGATCTCAGATTTGGTCTCAAATTTCAGATTTAGCTCGCCCAAAGGAAATCAAACGAGATCTATTTTGTTTTATTATTTTTAAATTTTTTCTTGCAGAAATAATATAGTAATTTAAAAATGTATTCCTTGCTAGGTTGCCGTTGCCACAGCTGGCAGCTGGCCCAGCTTTGCCCTAAAACATCCGGTCATTCGATCGGGTTTGTGGGCAGAACTTCTTAATTTCAATTTAACATAAAATGTGAGTTTTTGTATTTGAAAAATTCTATTATTTATAGTTAGTTACATTTAGTTACAATAAGTTACATTAGTTACATTAGTTACATAAGTTACATTAGTTACGTGTAACTAATTAAAATTTCAAAGTTACGCGTAACTATCCAACACTGCGTATGATGAATGCCCGAAGTAGGACAATAAGATTATTCTTGGTGACTTCAACGCCAAAATCGGAAAGGAGGGTAACTTTGGCTCGACAGTCGGAAAGCATAGCCTGCACGACAACACTTCCGGTAACGGACACAGGCTAATCGACTTTGCTGCGGGGCGAAATGTCATCTTAGCTAGCACATACTTCCCACACCTCAATATATTGCGATTGATAGCAGACATACCTCCAGTGTCATGGATGTCCACACCTTCCGAGGGGCCATTAAAGATGCGGACCACCACCTTGTTGTAGCTAAAGTGCGAATGCGGATCTCCACCAGACCACAGAATCGAGCATCCACTGTGAGAAAGTTTGATGTTGCGAAGTTACAATCGCAAGAGACCGCCACAGCCTTTGCCAACCATGTCTCCTCTTATCTCTTGACAAGCCCGGCGCCTGCACCAAACCCAGAGGCAGTGGGGATTCCTGGTCTCCAATATTAGGTTGGCTACACCAAAGATCCAAAAGTAAAGCAAAAAGAAGCAAATTTACGTTTAAAAGCGAATTTTTAATTTTTTTCATTTGTATGAAAAACTCTTACTATATTTGAACGCGATTGTAAAAGCATATTTTTCTCAAAAACGGCACTAACAATTTTAATTAAAAAAATCACTGTTGCTTTTTAAGAACGACCAATCATATGGCTGAACATTTTTTTTTTAAATGTCTAAAAACGGTACTTTCCATAGGACGGTTTTGTTTTGGATATCTCAAAACTGGCTCAACCAATACTTTTAAAATTTCGTTATATTAGTTGTAGGTACCTTAATTTATATACTACAAGAAGGCATATACACAGCTGGTCAAAAAAATAGGTGTGATCAATTTTTTTCGCACCACTGTTGTCTTTGATGCAAAATAACTGTTTTTTTGATCGCAGGCCTTACAAAAAGATCTTGTTTTAAGAAAAAACGGTTATTCTGTTGACACTGATGCTGAGCTTACTGCATTTTGTGTGTGTTATGTTGAGCTGTTCTATTTCCTTTGTTGCATTAGGATTTGGTGTTTTTAAGAAGTTGGTCATTAAAATAGGTGTTCTCCAAATAAACCCACAGTTTATATCTTTTTTATTTCAAAAAAATAATAAAATTTCAAGGTAACCTCTTTTTAATAATTTTACTATCCATAAATGATAGTTGTTAATAAATAAAATAATAAATAATAATAAATAATAGTTTATTAGACTTTTAGTATGGGTAGAAACGTCCACTATTCCGCGGAAGAAAGACGGGTAGTTTTGCAGCTAAGAAATGAAGATAAGACTTACAAATTTATAGCAGAAGCCCTAGGAAGATCCCAAAATTTTGTGACAAATGCACTCAGGGCCAGATTAATGCGCAAAAATCGTGGGAGGCCGAAAAAACATCAGTCACCACTGATCGCCGTGTCCTCCTTTTGGCTAAATCTAAACCTTTTGCTTCGTCAAGGACAATAGGAGCACAAATCAATAATGAAGGCAGTGCCCGCACAATCCGCAGAAGGCTTCAGAGCTTCAACCTACCAGGAAGAGTTGCCAGGAAAGTTCCTTTACTAAGAGCAAGTAATATAAGGTCCCGAAAAGAATTTGCCTTAAACCATAGAAGTTGGAACGGACCTGAAGGAGCAAAAAAATGGCGAAATATCCTCTGGAGTGACGAAACAAAAATTAATTTGTTCTCATCAGATTCGGGGCGTAATGTCAGTCGACCAAAAGGAAAGGACTACCACCCACACTATACCCGGAAAACAATCAAACACGGGGGAGGAAATATAATGGTCTGGGGCTGTTTTCCCTGGTATGGTGTGGGTCCCATATTCCGCATTAATAACGTATTGACCAAATACGGTTATAGGGATATCTTGGAAGATGTTATGCTTCCATTTGCCGAAGAAAACATGCCTCTCCAATGGAAATTTCAGCAGGATAATGATCCGAAACATACGGCGCATCTTGTGAAGGATTGGTTTCGAGAGAAAGAAGTCTCAATCGTTTCGTGGCCAAGTCAATCCCCTGATCTCAACCCGATTGAGAACTTGTGGAATCAGCTTAAGCGGAAACTAGGAGGTCAATATTTTCCAAATGGGAACCAATTGTGGGCTGCTGTCCAGAGGGAATGGTATTCTATACCCCAAGAAACATGCCAAAAGCTTATTGAGTCAATGCCACGTCGACTTCAAAAAGTTTTGGATAACAATGTCGTATACTCGGGTTATAAGAGAATGGTAAACGAAAATTATTATCAAATACAACAAATCATTATTCATTATTATTCTTAATTAAGGAAGACACACCTATTTTTTTGTCCAGGCGCAAATGTCTACACCGTACGTTTTATTGTATAAAATTTATAATTACTTAATTTAAAAGCCTTAAATATTAATATTTCATTAAGTATTGATAGTCCTATGAAAAATAATGTTAAAATAATATTTAAATAAACAAAACATATTAAAAAATTAAGTTTATTTAAAAAAAAAAATTGCACCTATTTTTTTGACCAGCTGTGTATATAACCGAGGTAGGTCGTATGCAAATAGTAGGTGATGATTGAAATGTGGGTAGGTGGTGGGTGGTAGAGTAAAATTTAATTTTTATATTGATAGGCTCATATTATGTAAGTAGATACATATTTACCTACATAGGTATGTACCTAGGTTATTTAAAGGTGCGTTTTATTTTTTATGTACATAATTTATGTAAAAAAAAAAGTTTTTTTCAAATAATTACAAGTGCCGTAATGAATGTATTAAAATGTTCTTTTAACTATTTTTTTCAAAGTTTTGGAAAAAACTTTTTTTAACAATTTCTTTTTTTTTTTGATTTTTTAGAAATGGCACTTTCCAGATCACGAATATACATTTTTGAAGTCGGTTGGTCGCTTAGTTTAGCCGCAAATCAAGTTTAAAGGTGTCGACTTTGATGGCTCTAGCACGTTTAGTGTAGCCGCAAATCGCCTTTAAAGATAAAAGTCGGTTTTTTATATAATGCGATACATCAATTGAAAGGTGGCGCTTCCTATGACTTCAAAAATGCATATTCGTGATCTAGAAAGTGCCATTTCTAAAAAAATTTAAAAAAAAATTGGTAAAAAGAAGTTTTTTCCAAAACTTTGAAAAAAATAGTTAAAGGAACATTTTAATTCATTCATTACGGAACTTGAAATTATTTGAAAAAAACTTTTTTTTTTACATAAATTATGTACATAAAAAATAAAACGCACCTTTAAATAACCTAGGTACATACCTATGTAGGTACATATTATGTATCTACTAACATATGAGCCTATCAATACAAAAATTAAATTTTACTCTACCACCCACCACCTACCCACATTTCAATCATCACCTACTATTTCATACGACCTACCTCCGGTTATATACGTATAGGTACATAACATAATAATATATGTAGGTATGTATCTATTTCTTTTCACACTTTTTGAATTTAAGTCCTAATACCTTCAGTTAAAAAGCTTCTTATCAAATCTATTATTTACCTTCCTACCTCTTCAGGAATTCAAAATACCAACAACATAGGTAGGTACCTATAGGCACCAACATATTTCTACCTCTTCCACAAAACATAAGAAACCTAGGTATCGACCTTAAATATGTATCTATATAATTAATTAATTTGTGTTTCGACAAAATTTCACACTTTGTTTCCTGCTCCCTCCTTCATACATTAAATTTCTATATAGTATCTACCTACTGACCGCAATTCTTGAATACTTGTTGCAAAAATAATATTAGATACCTACTTATATCTAGATAATATATTTCTATTCTGTAACATTGGGTATCCCCAATAAAGAAATACTGACTTCCTGCTTCCTCTCATAAAATATCATCTAAATCTGAAATCTCACACTTCATTATAACTCCCTCCTCTTAAAGCGCTTTTAGTTATTGTTGTTGCTAAATATCAAGAAATCGCGTGCCATCTGGATCAACTTAAAAACATCTATATTTCTATTGGGAGCAGTTCGGAAGCCCGTTTTTTAAAATCCCGTTTTTTATAATCCCGAAAAAAAAAATTAAAATCCCGATTTTAAAGTACCGCTTTTTTAAAATCCCGCTTTTAATAATCCTGTTTAAACAGAATCCCGTTTCTCGTGAGCCCGCTTTTTAAAATCCCGTTTAATCCCGCTTAGCCCGTTTCGTATTTTGGTAAATAAAAACTTATTGAAAATTTAGCTAAAGAAAACATAGTTGTTAAAACAGAAATTGAAAAAATTAAAAATGGAGCTGAAAAGCTTTTCAAAAAAATTAATGTTTTGAAATCTAGAGCAATATCTAAAATAATTAAAGATAGAAAATCAATGACTAAAACAGATTTTTTGCGCCGTATAGCAATGCATGTTTCTATATTATCACCCACAATTATAGCAGTCATCATACTAGATGATCTTTTAAACAACACAACAGAAGAACTTAAGCTACAAAACATAAATATAAAACACATTTCAAAGTACGTAGATGATATTTTTGCCATTATAAAGGAACGGGACAAAGCAAAAATATTAAAAACTTTCAACAATTACAGCACAAAAATACAATTCACTATTGAAACAGAACAAAACAATAGCCTACCATACTTAGATGTTATGCTTCACAAAAAAGGTTCGAAAATTATATTTGACTGGTAATCCAAACCAACTTCTTCTGGAAGGATGATGAACTATCTTTCTACACAACCCAAATCACAAAAAATCAACACAGCCTTCAATTTCATCAGCAAGGTCATAGACTTAAGCGACACACAGTTTCGAGACAAAAATATAACAATAATAAAAAACATTCTCTACGCCAACAATTTTCCATCATTTATTATTAACAATTTAATTGACAAAAAACTCAAACAACAAACTGATCAAACCAATAAAGAAAAACCAAGGGTACAAAAAGATAATAACACAATAAAATACTACAGCTTAAAATATATTCCAAACCTAACAGATAACAGAAGTATACATAGATCAATTAATAAGAAGAAAGCATCGTACGCCCACAAACCAAACGCAACATTAAAGGACATTTTTACAAACACTAAGGCTCCAATTGAAAAGACAGCAACATAATGTCGTCTATGAAATAAGTTGCAACGGAAAGGAGGGGAATACGTGCAACTTAATATACATTGGGACGACAAAAAGATCACTTCGAACTAGATTGGCGGAACACAGTGCAGATGTGAGAAAGGGGAGAGCATCAACAGGACTATCACAACATATACTAGAAAGTGGGCACACACCAAACTTTGAAAACACAAAAATACTTGACAAAGAAAAAAACATTAACGCAAGATTTACTCTGGAGAGCCTAAGAATACAACAAAAACTGACAAGAACTATGAACACACAAGAAGACAGGGACAACACCATTATTAGCTATGCTTCAGCTATAAGAACTTAGATAAATAATACCTACTGTGATAATCAATGTCTGTTTTCTGGTCTCAGTATTTCTGTTAATTAATTTATTTATCTTGTAACTTTTTTCTTTTTGTTTATTGTGTCTTATGTAAAATAATACAGTCTAAATTCATTATTAAATGTAAAATTCAACAATTTCATGTAAGAATTTATCAATTATTAACATTCCTTACTAATGTATTTTAATTTTTAAAATAAAGATCATAAAAAACCCCTGAAGAAGTCGCGAAAAATCGACGAAACGTTGGGATAAGATGGAATAAACTTGTTTTATTTGCATTTGTAAAAAAATTTACCAAAAAAGCCTACTTAAACAATCTATCTACAGATAAATTAAAGAATTGGTCACATAATAAATTCACAAATTAAACGTTTATTGAACACAATTTTAACAATTTTAAACATTTTCAAGTTCGTGTTCGCGATAGTGACAAGAATTTCGAAAAATAACATTTAGTGAACATTTTACGGGTGAACATTTTGAATTTTCGTTTTTTTAACATAAAATTAAGACAAATAAACTTAAGCTTAATAAAAGTGTACACTTTCTCGCGAAATTATACCCCACAAATAAATTTATTCGTTTTTAACAACGACGACGTCAACGAAGTCCACCGCAGCAGTAGCAGGCGTTGAAGCAGCATCACGGCAACCGCTTAAAACCCAGTTGAGGCACCAGAAACAACAGACAAGCAGTAAGTCTTTGCTTTACGTGTTTTAAACTCGTCCATTTCAAAGTTAACCTGTCAATATGTCAGAAAACAATTATAAATACAGGGAGCTGCAGAAGGGCATTTTAACTAAGGTTATAAAAGATCTTACAAACTTTAAAAAAGCTCCTAAAGAACGTAAGAGCGCCTCATATGCTCAAGGTCGGTTGGACAAACTTGAAGAAGACATGGCCTCGTCGAAAGTTTATCATGAAGCGATAGTGGGGGGTAAATTATTTGAAGATCGCCTGAAATTAGAAGAATTAGTGGTAGTTTATGACCAAATTTATGAAATTTACCTTGAATATAGAGCAGATTTAGTAGATGCCATCGAAAAGTCCAAACCATCGGTCACAATGGATCTTAAATCGACAAACTCAGGTGCAGAGGCAGCCTCTAATGCGCCCTTAATAGCACCAGCAAGTCATTCTACAATTCGATTCCCACGGATTGATTTGCCCAAGTTTGACGGCTCTTATATTACCTGGCGGGCTTTTCATGACAGGTTTCAAGCACTTGTCCATGAAAACAAGAGCTTGGATGACATTCACAAGCTCCATTTTCTGCAGTCGTGCTTGGTGGGTGGTGCAGAACGACTTTTGCAGAACGTATCTGTTGAAGCGGCGAGTAATGAAAAGTTGTGGGAATTGTTGAATGACAGGTATGACTATAAACGCATCCTGGTCCACATCTAAATGCAGATGCTTTTTGGTCAACCTACCTTAACTCGGGAAAGTGCAGCTGGTCTTAAGGATCTTCTCTATACGACAAGACAATGCGTTCAAGCACTTGAGAACATGGAAGTGCCGGTGGATTCCTGGGATGTAGTTCTTATTTGGTTCCTTGTTCAAAAGCTTCAGATTTCCACCCAAAAACTGTGGGAAAAAAAGTTAGGAAATTCTAAAAAATTAACAAAATTTAGCAAATTTACAGATTTTTTGGAAACGCGGTTCCGAACGCTAGAGGTCCTTGGACAACATGAAGCTAGAACTTTTAGCCAAGCAAAAGATGAGTCGAACGCCAACAACAAACAACGTTTTCAAGCTGCGAAATTCAAGACTTTCCACATGAAGCAAAGGAACAAGCCAGTTCCCAAACCGGTGCCACCGAACTCAAGTCCTGCGGACAAATTAGTTTGTCAACTTTGTCATCAAAGCAAACACTCGCTTAGAAGATGCCAGCATTTCCTGGATCTGGACAGTGCCAGTCGGCGAGGCACCGTCTTCCGATTAAAATTTTGCGTAAACTGCCTTTCCTATGGACATGAAGTACATGATTGTTCAAATCTGTCCGTCTGTCAATTTTGCCAACAACGTCATCACACACTTTTGCATTCCAACACGTACCATTATTCAAATACACACATACAACAACAGCGACAAGCAACAAGACCCACACATTTTGCGGCTGGTCCCAGTGAACATGCTGTACCTGTTGCTGGTTCATCAACTCAGCCGAGAATGAACAATTCTAATGCCTTTCAGGCATCGGTGAATCCAAATGCATCAGAGTTCCAACCAATGAGAGAACATCAACAGTCTCAGTCATATACTGGGCAAAGTTTTAGTTAACACACGTCCCATGGTAATAGTGGACCAACACATCAAGTACTTCTTGCGACAGCAATAGTCAAAGCTCGATCTACGGATGGCAGAATACGTCTTTTACGGGCTCTGATCGATACAGGATCAGAAACATCTTTTATCACCGTATCAGCTGTACAAGTGCTAAGGCTAGAGAAGCGGCGTACTTTTGTTGAGGTATCCGGGTTAGGGTTGGTCAGTAGCGGCACTGCAAATCACTCAGTCGAGCTTCTAATTGCGTCTCGGCATTTGAAGTTTGAAAGCACCTTACAAACTTTAGTTTTCAAGTCGCTGACTGGGCATCTCCCGACCCAAAGAGTGATACCTGGCAAATGGAACCACCTTAAAAGCCTGACATTAGCAGATCCCCATTTGTATAAGCCTGGCCCCATCGATTTGTTGTTGGGAAGTGACATATGTGCCCAAATATTCCTTTCTGATATTCGGAGACCAGAAGATGATATTGGCCCCATTGCCCAAAATACACATCTAAGCTGGATTGTCTTGGGAAGAGTTCCATCGCAAGCGACCCAACAAGTTCGGAGTTTCGTCCAAATAACTGACTTGGGCTCGGAACTGGAGAAATTTTGGCAGATGGAAGAAGTACCTTTCAAGACTCAGGATACTGATGAGAACATCGCTTGTGAGAAAGATTTCGAGCAACATACGAAGCGTTTTCCAGATGGACGTTATGAAGTAAAGCTGCCGTTTAAGTAGGATGATCGACCTGCAATGGGTTCCAGTCGGAACGTTGCTTTTCGACGATTTCTTTATCTTGAGAAGAGACTGGAAGCTGACCCAAAACTTTGTGAAGATTACACAAAATGTCTTTGGGAATACGAAGATTTAAACCACATGGAGGAAATTGATGCAAATGATGCGATCTTGGCGACTCCACATTATTATTTTCTGCCACATCACGCCATATTTAAAGAGTCCAGCTCCACTACTAAGACGAGAGTAGTTTTTGATGCAGCTTCCAAAGCTTTGGATGGGAAATCCCTTAACGACCGTCTGCTCGTGGGTCCAAAGTTGCAACCATGCATCATAGATCTTGTATTGCGATGGTGGACTCACCGATACACTTGTACGGCCAACATCGAAAAGATGTATCGACAAATTTCGGTTAGTTTCCCAGACCGATACTATCAACTTATTATGTGGAGAGAGCAACGAACAGCGCCGATGAGGATATTCAAGATGAATACCGTTACTATTGGCACGGCAAGTGCGTCTTATCTTGCCATCAAGATTTTGAAGCAAGTGGCTAATGACGAAAGTCATAACTTTCCGCAGGGTGCGAAGGTTGTCCGTGAGGACATGTACGTTGACGATCTGATAAGCGGTGCAGATTCCATCGAAGAAGCGTTCCGAAAGCGAGATGAAGCAAAATCCCTTCTGACATCAGCTGGATTCAATCTGCGAAAATGGACGAGTAATTTAAAGGAACTTATTAATGACATACCAACCCAAGATCGAGAGCTCGATTTCGAATTACCTTTCAACTTGTCGGGCCATGTGAAAACGCTGGGCATCAAGTGGTTTCCTCTAGACGATTGCTTCTCGTACCAAAATCTGCAATCATCAACGGGGTCAACATCGAAAAGATCAATTCTCTCCACCATTGCAAAATTGTTTGACCCACTTGGCTGGATTTCTCCATGCATTATTACGGCCAAGCTCATCATGCAACGACTTTATGAGTTGGGTTGTGACTGTGATGAACAAGTCCCAGAAATTATGAAGAGGGAATGGGAAGCTTTTCAGAATGAACTTCCTCTCATCGAGCAGCTTAACAAGCAAGTCCAACAAGGCAATCGAACTCCACGGGTTTTCTGATGCTTCGATGAAAGCTTATGGAGCAGCAGTTTATATCCGCGTTCTCGACGATTCTGCGGTGCATTAATTTTGGCGCAACTTTTGCATTACACCAAGGAAGTGTTGGCCATACCCAATGCGAAAACTTATGCCTGGACGGATTCAACAATTGCTCTAGCCTGGATACGAGCTACTCCCAACAAATGGACCACGTTTGTTTCCAATAGCGTATCAGAAATCCAGAGACTGATTGGCATCGATTGCTTGGGACATGTCGCAACGCTTCATAACCCAGCCGGTGCGGCTTCTAGAGGTGTATATCCTTCAGAACTCCAGTCATTAGAAGTTTGGTGGAACGGGCCAGAATTTTTTCGCTGTAAGTGGGATTTCGATTCTCCGAATCAACCCGAAACTGAAACAAGAGAAGAACAACGAAAAGTTAAAAGTTTTTCGATTCAATTAAATAACAGCGATAATGTTTTACATTGCGTGCTCAACTCTTCGAGTCTTTTAAGAGAAATCAGAACCATCGCAACTTGCATCCGTTTCGTCATGAAGTGTCGACCAAAACTATACGGCTGTATATCTGGGCCATTGAAACCATTCGAGCTTGAAACTGCCCGACTTATAATTATCAAGGCAGTACAAAACGAAACTTGAATGCCTTCTTCTATGTTGATGATGTTTTACGAGTAGGAGGACGTTTGGAAAAATCTCTCTTTATATATGAAGCGCGACACCCGACCTTATTACAAAACAATCATCATTTCACAAGATTGGTAGTTCGTGATGCCCACAAAAATACTCTTCATGGTGGAGTTCAACAAATGATGCAGTATATTAGACTTAAATACTGAATTGGTCAAATAAAACGAAGCATTAAGTACCAGTTGCATAGATGCACTTCCTGTTACCGACAGAAGGCATGTGAAATGCAACAATTAATGGGAAATTTACCTGCACCCAGAGTACGGATGGCAAGACCATTCAGCCATACCGGCGTTGATTATGCAGGTCCCATTGAATACAAATCTTGGAAGACACACGGTGCCAAGATTCTCAAAGGGTACTTCGCTGCATTTGTATGTTTGGTAACCAAAGCAATACATCTAGAGTTTGTATCAGACCTGACGACTCAAGCGTTTCTTGCTGCGTTTCGTCGTTTTACCGCAAGACGAGGAATTTGCAATGAAGTGTACAGTGATTGCGGAACAAATTTCATTGGTGCCAGAAACGAACTAGCCAAAATGCTTAAGGAAGCAAAACACGATTGGGTGCAGATCACCGAAACACTCGCCATCCACGGTACTAATTGGCATTTTATTCCTTCAGCTTCTCCACACTTCGGTGGCTTATGGGAAGCAGGAGTGAAAACCGTCAAATATCATTTAAAAAGGATTATTGGAACCGAGCGGCTCATTTTCGAGGAACTCACGACGCTTCTAGCACAAATAGAAGCGTGTCTGAATTCGAGGCCCTTATGTCCGCTCACTGATAGCCTCGACGATTTAAATGCACTCACACCCGCACACTTCCTGATCGGCGAATCTTTACATTCCGTACCTCAAGGCGAACTATCCGAAAAAATCACGCACTTAGACAGATGGAACCGGATTCACTCACTTGCAGATGGATTTTGGAGACGATGGAATTCCGAGTACCTCTCCAGGCTACAGCAACGTCCAAAGTGGACTAAAATCCAAGAACTGCCGAAAGTGGGGGACTTAGTTCTCCTCAAAGATGAAAGACTTCCACCGACCTATTGGAATCTGGCCCGTATCGAGGAGACGCACGCTGGTTCGAATAATTTAATACGCGTTGTTACCGTCAAAACTAAATCCGGACGATTAAAACGACCAATTTCGAAAATTTGCTTGCTGCCGTCGAACAAGCTACCATAATAAACTACGATTATTTAAAATCATATAATAAACGACAAATTTTAAACCACCAGCTCAAAGCAATAAAATTAAAACATCATTTAATTGTTTATCAAAATATAAATTTAGTTCCCGAAATTGTACCTACCATGATCAAAATCCGAATTAAAGATCTATAAATTATTTAATAATTCGTAATTTATTTACAATTCAACAAACTTAATCATTCAAGAAAAATAAACCTTTAAAACACACACAAAATTTAATCTGTATGTAAATAAACATATACCACCAGCAATATATGGCAACATCGTTGGCGAACAAACCAAATCCAAAATTTATTTACAAAAAAAAATTCTTAAGATCACACGATTCACCGAATCTTAATTAAAAATTATTAAATATATATATTCACAAAACATTGAATAAATTGATACGCGATTACCAAAATCAACAAAATTCTCGCAAAATAAAATTCTACTGCGAAGTCGAAATGCCGACGGCAAAACAAAATACAATTTAAGAGCAAATTAAAACAATTGTATACGAAGATTCACCGAACCGCAAATAATTAATAACTACCTAAAATACTATGTTTACAATTCACCGAATTATATTAATTAAATTTAAATTAATTCAGCACTTAAAATACGACACTCTCAATTCAACGAATTAGAATTTCAAAATAACTTACCTTGAATTAAACAAAAATGAAAAAAAAATCTTTTTTTTTTTTCTCTTTAACTCGCCAATTTGCGAAACAATAACAACACCATAAATAATTGTATACACTTTTCCACGAAAAATCACATCACAATTAATATGTTGTCCAGTTAAATTATCACACACTGGATTTAATCATTTATTAATTTGCACATTAATATTTTATCAATTGCATCATAATTTTTTCATGCAACAAAATTACTTCAACACAACTCAAAAATTTAAACAATGTTCCAGTACATAAAATTAACCTTGTACCAACTTGAATGTTTGCATGGAAAACCTCGCACTATTTACTTTACACACACATATTATATATATATATTTATAATAACTTAGTTTTTAGTAGACTTCGACTTCACCCCACAAATATTGTGACAGCTCCACACAGAACAAATATAATGAGTCGCTCTTTTATGGTTCGTTCAGCTACTCTATGGAATTATCTGCTTGATCACATCAGAAACGTCTCAAAGTCATTTCATATGTTTAAAAAAGATTATTGTCAATATATCCAAAGATATGTCCCCCATTAATATCACTTTTATTATTTTGTTTAAATCATGAATTGATTTGAATCTTTGTTGTTGTTTATGATCCCATTATAATATTTTTTATTATGTTTATTATGATCGAGAGGAGGCTGGCAAACAAGAAATTAAGAATATTAATGAAAAAATGTTAAACTAACTTTTTATTTTTTATATTTGTATCAAGCTTATAATTGGTCTTAGTGACCTCTTTGATGATCTGTAAAGGTCCTAGGTTGCACTTTATTTTAAATAAATAAATAAATAAATAAATATTATAATATATTATGAACTCACATAGGTAACATATTCCACATCTACCAAAATCCCATCCATATTTTCGAACTAATAATATTTCCTATCTTCAACTTTCCCACAGAAATCAAGTTCATTAACATGCCTAAATGCACGCGCATGTTAATGACTTGCATTCCTTTCGTTATTTTTTCCTCCACCTAGTAACCCAAAACCTACAAAAAAAAATAAAGAATACAAAATTACTGTAAATCAAATCTGCAGAATTGCAGATTTTATTAGTGAAAGTGTATCAAACAAACGCATATTGTTGAACCCTAACGCGAATAATTTTAAATTCATTGTGAAAAAAAAAAATAATAATAACAACAATTCGTCGCAACAGAGCACTTGGATTCTGGAGGAGAGAAATTCAAGAAATCATGAATGAAGAGATGATGAAGCGTTTAGCGGATGTGTTGGAGGCATTAGCCGCACCACACGCTCAAAGACCAAGTAGAGTAGTCTACCTAACTAAAGAAATCCAACACATACCAACTTTTGAAGGAAAGAACGAGACACTCAGCCAATTCTTCGCAAGCGTTGAAACGCACCTCAACTCCGTAGAAGAACCATTAAGAGGAGAAATCTGGCAGACGATTTATAATACAAAAATCATTGGACGAGCAAAGGAGCTAACTTGTTGATTTTAAATATTTTTTTTTACAAAATAAGTCAATTTTTCAGAAAATTGCCCCTCCCGGCTAAACGGAGGGGAATAGACCCCCCTCCCATACGATTTTTTTCTTGTCTCAACTTAACCTACACGCTCTAGCTTTTTGGCACAACGCTGGTGAATCACCCTGTATAAAACTTACATTTAATAAAAGACATTCTATATTCCTACGTAGGATATGATAATAACAATCTAGAAAGGGAATTTAGTAGTCATGATAGGCGTAGCATACAGCATCCAAGTAATAATCCTTTTAGACAGAACAGTAGGAATTGGAGAGACAATAACTACTCTAATCCTGTTAGACAAAATAATAACGCAAATCAAAATTACAACAGGCAGAATAATAATTCTTTTAATAATAATTATGACAGGCAGTATAATAATAATTATAGGCAAAATAATAATAATTTCAATTCCAATTATAACAGACAAAATTATAATAATAGAAATTTCAATGGACAGGGTACATCAGGTCAAAACAGGCAGAATTTCCAACCCGTTTTTAACCCGTCTGGACAAATACGGAATTCAGTACAAAACCCAGCACCGATGTCGGTAAATTATACTGAAAACCGAGAAGAAGAAATTCATAACGTAGAGTCAGAGTTATTTCTCATCTAGGCCTCGGAAATAAAATATTTATAAATTTAACGATTGAAAAAAAATATATAAGGGACTAATAGACACAGGTTCCACAATGAGCATAATAAATTCAAGCTCAGTAGACTGTAGAAATTTTGAGTTGTACGAAACAGTAAATATGAAACTCCAAACTATTAATAATACAACCATGGAATTAGTAGATAGAATTATTACAAAAATACCAGAAGAATTTAATTACGATTCACAAGGTAAAACTAGATGGTTCAAAAGGGACTTAGGAGCAAAACCATACGACATTCTGATTGGTATGGATTTGCTTAGCAAAATAGTAAAAACATTTGTTAAATAACGGCACAAGAATTCCCTTATACTCAGAAAAGACATTGTAACTTTTGATTGCTTTGAGCTTATCGGAGAAGGGAAAGAACTAGATCTAAATTATTTAAACGAAGAAGAAAGGAAAGAAATAGAAGTATTATTAAGTAAATTCAAGAATTTATTATATCATGAAGGTGATCATCTGACGAATACAGATACGATCATGCATGAAATTAAAACTACTATAGACCAACCATTACATGCAAAACTCTATAGGCTACCCGCACAAATGAAGAAGAAGTTCGACGACAGATCGAAGAGATGGAGAACCAGGGTATCATTAGAAAATCTAATAGCCGATGCGCATCGCCTATCGTGGTAGTGGCAAAGAAGATAGACAATTCAGGAAAACAAAAATTTCGACTATGTGTCGACTATAGGAAACTTAATGAAATTACTATCGATGATAGATTTCCTCTCCCAAACATTGATAGCATCCTTGATAAATCAGGTAGAACACAATGGTGCAGGGAACTAACTTCACGGGCACTACCTTCACATGGGAATTAACTTCACCACTGGTGGGAACTAATCGCGCTTTTTATCGATGAAGTTAATTCCCACCGAAAGTGGGAATTAATTTCAACAAAAAATCGTGTGAAATAAATTCCCATCCAAAATTTTAAAATCTCAAGAGAAAAACTATCGAAAAATTAAAGAGATCATATGGATTTAAGCAATTTATTATAATTTATAAGCAAAAGTTTTTTCAAAAAGGGATATAGGTACCTATTAAAGAAATACTTATGCATTATTCATATTTTCAAAGAAATTATTGTATTATAGAATGCACTGAAACTGCATTAGCAGCGAAAATAATTAAAACTAAATGTTTGCAAAGATTAACTTTAGTTTTAGTTAAAAATTCGCGCGAATGTTTAACTAAAACTAAAGTTGATCTTTGCAAACATTTTGTTTTAGTTATTTAGTGGTGAAGTTAATTCAAATGTGAAGGTAGTGCCCGTGAACTTAGTTCCCTGCACCGAGCACAATACTTTTCCTTTATTGACCTGGCAAAAGGTTACCATCAAATCAAAGTCCATCCCGCCGATATACCAAAGACAGCATTTGTGACTTCCAACGGTCTTGATGAGTACATTGGAATGCCATTTGGGTTAAAAAATGCACCGGCGACGTTCCAGAGGTTAATGAATGATATCTTAAGAGACTATATTAACAAAATTTGTGTGGTCTATTTAGACGACATCTTAATTTTCTCTACGAGTCTCAAAGAAAACATTCAATCTTTATCTCTTATTTTCAAAAAAACTTTCTGAACACAATTTAAAAACTTAATTTGATAAATGTTCATTCATGAAGAGGAATACCGAGTTTTTAGGACATATATTAACCGCGGAAGGGATGAAACTGAATCCAAATAAAATTAAATGCATTCAAGAATACCAATTACCCAAAACAGAGAAGCAGATTAAGGATTATTCCAAAATTGTTTATCCCATGGTGAAATATCTGAAAAAGGGAACGAAAATAAACCTTAATGATCCGGAGTACATTCAGTCATTCGAAACTCTTAAAGCAAATATTATCAAACATCCCATACTTAGATTTCCCAACTTTGAAAAACCCTTCATATTGTTTACTGACGCAAGTTATTATGCGATAGGAGCAGTACTTATGCAGGAAGGTCAACCTGTGTGTTACGGGTCAAGAACATTAAATGATCATGAAAAAAAATACTCTGCAACTGACAAAGAGTTCCTAGCAATTGTTTGGGCAGTTACTTATTATAGACCATATTTATGGGGTAAACGATTTAAAATCGTCAAAGACCACTTACCAATTATTTATTTAAACAAGAAATATACAGGAAAAGAGTTTAGTCAAAGAACCCAAAGGTGGTTATTAAAATTACAGGAGTATCAATATAATATTGAATATCTTAAGGGTAAATTAAATAATATCGCAGATTGTTTAAGCGGAATGCCAGATGAGAATCATAAAAAGTACGAGGTAGATGTAGAACAATCAGTAAATAATCTATCAGACAATGCAACAGTACATTCAGTAGAAGAAGAACAGCTCAATTACATTCCTATAAAAGAATCAATAGTAAATATTTATAAAACCCAATTAATTTTAGCAAACAATGCAGACAAAGAGAAAGAAATTTTACATGGAAGAAGAATTATTTATATTGATGATATGACAAAAGGAGAAGAATATTTGAAAGACGTGTTAAGAAGATTTATTAAGTCAGGAATTACAGGAATATACACAGAATTAACATATATCACGAATACAATAAAATACAACAATTGTTAATACAGTTGTTCGGTCAGGATAATTAAATTAAATTTATTAAAGACAAATTAAGAGCACAAGAAATCAGTAACTTAGAAGAAGCACAGAAACAAATATCACTGTACCATACTCGAGAAAGTCTCCATAGTGGAATTGTAGAAACTTACCATACTTTAAAAAATAAAATTTACTACCCCTAATTAATAAAAGAAATAACTAGAATCATAAATAATTGTAAAACATGTGTACGGACAAAATATGAAAGAAAACCAATTAAAAAGAAATTTGAATTAAGTGAAACTCCAAATAGACCGAATGAAATTTTGCACATAGATATTTACTATTTCATGAAATACCCCTTCCTTACCTTAATAGACAAACTAACAAAAAAAGCATACGCGTATTATCTACCGAACCGAAATTGGATGAAAAAAATTGAAACTCTTGAAGAACATTTTTCAAAATTTGGAAAACCTTCTAAAATCATTGCGGACAATGAATTTAATTCAGAAAACTTTAAAGAATTTTTCAATGAACAAGAAATTGAACCTCACCTTACTAAACCCAACACTCATACAGGTAACAGTGATATTGAAAGATTTCATTCTACACTTCAGGAAAAATTAGTAACAATGAGAAATTTAGATCTCACTTTAATTCAAAAAGTCCATAGAGCAGTTGGTAACTATAATCATAGATATCACTCAACACTTAGAATGTCTCCAGAGGAAGCAATGTTCGCTGACATAGCAACTTTAAGAAAACAAATTCAAACAGAAAAAGAAAAGAGAATAGAAAAACTTAACAAAAATAGGGAAGAATATATTGAAAATAGACAGTTAGTTCCGGTGAAAAATTATAAAAGAAGCTACTATAAAAAGGAGATAAAAAAAACTAGAAAGAGAACACCCTATTAATATAAAACGTCCCCGTTTATTTGCAGATGACAATCTCAGTGTTACTTTTACTAACACAAGTAACAGCAGTAACACCCACACTAACGATTAATAAAATAAAGATGGAAAACGGATATTTTGTCATTGAAACAGAGATAGTTCAGGACACAAAGATAATACTCCATATAATCAACATTCAGGATTTAAAACTCACAATTGGTGCAATTGAGGGAAACATTCAAAGTTTACACTTATATAATGACTCAATAATTAGGAAACAATTAGATACAATCAAAGCCAAGGTAAAAGCAATAGAACCAAAGTCAAATATTAGAAAGAAAAGAGGGTTAGTTAATATTGTAGGAAAGGCAAGCAATTTTCTCTTTGGTATAATGGACGACGATGATAGGTAGGAGATAATAGAACATATGAACATATTAGAAACGAACACCGAAAACGTTATTAATACAGTAAATAAACAAATCGAAATTAATCAGAGTTTTAACGAAAGCATAAGACATTTCAAAAACATAATAGAAACTGATAGGATAGATTTAACTAAATCCTTTTCGGAACTAAAAGAAAATGAAAAACATGTTATACTAAAACAAATTAAATTAGACCAAATTATAAAACTTAATATGTAAGAAGAGAAACTAAATTAGATCATAGACAATATAGTGTAGTATAAAATTATTGTATAGTATAACAAATAGTGTGTTACTGCCTTAGTGCTTGAGTTGCAGGGTATCGCGACTAGGTGTCGCTCACCTAGTGCGTGGTACACTGAAGCTCAAACATTGAAGCAAGATAGAAAATGCTTGTCTGATGAATTTCAATTTCTCTTGTACTTGACGAAACAGCAGCCACATTGTTCTCGGCAAATAAAAATTTAAATTGTTTAGTTGGAAAAGTTAACCGACTTTTAATTAAAAGATTATACCACAACGTCAGATGTGGGGTTACACACAAAAAAAAAAGATAATTATTGTGTGGATTACCCAGTTTTACTAAGATATTTACGGATTTAAAAATTAGCCATGAGCAAATTCACGAAAACACAACTCATCGAAGCATTGGAGAGTGCTGGGATAAGTGCACCGAACACAGCTTCTCTGGCCCAACTGCGGTCATTGTATGAAAGCACAATGTCCAACGAGAATGCCAACCTTCTGCTACAATGGATGAGTCAACTCCACCTTCCGGACTTCCTACTGAGGAGGACGCTTCTGCGGTACTGGCCACTTCCGATATTGGGCCTGTTACCATAACTTCTGATGACCCGTACGTGGAAGAGGAGAAAGAGCTGGCCAGACTCGAGCGTCGTAAAAGAATCCTCGAATTAAGAAGGAAAGTGGACCACATGGAGGCATCCATAACACCATCAGGTACACCAGGACGCGCAGTAGACTTCTCTGGCATCGAGAGCGATGTTCCTGTCTTCAATGGTGACGACCCCTATAGCATCACCAAATGGCTGATTGATTACGAGGATGTGACAGACTCTCTCGGATGCGATGACTGGTGCAAGTAACTTTCTGCACGTCGTCTCATGCAAGGAACTGCAAAAATGTTGCTTCGTACAGTTCATGTTGACGACTGGAACTCTTTGAAGCAAACACTCATCAAAGAATTCGACCATAAGATGAGCAGACAACAGGTTTATCGTCAACTGAGCGAAAGGGTGCGTCGTCATAATGAGCCACTTCTCCGATATGTCATCTGCATGCAGGAGCTTGGGTCACATGCTGAAATCGACGAGGCGGAGCTAATCGAGTTCATCATCGATGGATTAAGAGACTCACCAGCAAATGTCTCTATTTTATTTGCTGCCAAAACAATCACGGAGCTCAAAAATCTCTTGCCACGTTACGAAAAAAGAAGAATTCCGAGGCCCACAGTTGCTAAAGCAATCACTTCTGGAGGGAACATAATTTCCTTAATTTCAGCACCAAATAGTGAACAGGCCAAAAGATGTTTTAACTGTTCAAAGTTTGGGCACATCGCCGCCAAATGCGCAAAGGAGCAACGACCAGCTGGATCCTGCTTCAGATGTGCTGGTAAGGGGCATAACTACAAGAATTGTCCCAACGCCATGAAGACTAAAGTTGCAGTGTTGAACCAGGACACCTCACATGATGACACTGACGGACTGGCCTGGAGTTTGGATGCCGTTCAGATGGTTAGTGTCACCTTTATGATAAATAAGAATAAGTGCACAAAATTAATCAATTGTTGTTCCCTTTTGGACACCGGCAGTCCGGTTAGTTTCATACAAAAATCCATCCTGCCTGAAGAAGTATGCATTCAAGAATCGCTAGCCTATTCGAAGTATAAAGGGTTAGGAGACATTAAACTTTTTACCTACGGTACAGTCAATTGCTATATTAAAATAAAAGGTGTTATAAAACTCGTTTCTCTTATGATAATTCCAGATGAAGTAACTCCTATACCCTTGCTTATTGGCCGTGATCTTCTTGAAATTTTTAATATAAAACTTGAAATGAATTTTAATAATAATCCGCCTTCAGAGCAGTCATGTAAAGATAATATGTGTTTTAATAAAATTCTTTGTTCAAATCAATTGATTGCAATTCCTTCGAGATTAACTATGATATAAAAAGTCATATAGATGTTAACCCAAATCTTAGTTTGGACATTTTAAGAGACATCAAAAGCATAATATCTCAAAATTACTTAAATTTTGATAAGGCTTTGGTCTCACCCATGAATTTCGAAATGAGTATTAGACTCACTTCTAACACCCCTGTTTGTTTTGCTCCACGAAGGTTATCAGTCTCAGAGAAGGCTACAATAAATGGAATAATAAAAGATCTTTTGGAAAAACAAATTATTCAACCGAGCAATTCTCCATACGCCTCACCGATAGTCTTGGTTAAAAAGAAATCTGGTGAGACTAGAATGTGTATAGACTATAGGGTATTAAATAAACATACGGTTAGGGACCCTCATCCACTACCATTAATAGAAGATTGCATTGAATATCTGGAGGGGAAGAAGGTCATAACCTTATTGGATTTAAAGAGTGGATTTAATCAAGTTAAAGTAGTAGTATTTATAATCCAAACCTTTCGGGAGTTTATAGATAGAGGGGACATAGTTGTTTATTTGGATGATATCTTAATTGCTAGTAAAAATATTACTGAACATCTTGAGATACTTACAAAAATTCTGTACCGAAAAGCAAAAAATGGGTTGGAGCTTAATCTATCGAAATGTCGATTCGCATATTCAACACTTGATTATTTGGGATTAAAAGTAACAGAACATGGCATCCAACCTAGTGATTCTCATATTCGAGCGATTGCTCAATACCCTATGCCGAAAGATAGCAAAAAACTGCACTAATTTTTGGGAATGTGTTCATACTTCCGCAGATTTGTTCAATCGTTTTCAAGAATAGCAAGACCCCTTCAAGATTTACTAAAGGTGAACCTTTTAGGTTCACCCCTGAATGTGAAGATGCTTTTCGGACTCTTCAAAAATGTTTGACTTCCCCACCTGTGTTAGCCATTTATAGCCCAAGGAAAGAAACAGAACTGCATTGCGATGCCAGTTCATCGGGTTATGGTGCAGTTTTGCTCCAACGACAAGAAGATGAAAAATTGCATCCAGTATCGTTTTTCTCCAAGAGCACTACTGCACAAGAAGCTAAATACCATAGTTTTGAGGTGGAAACTTTGGCCATAATCTCGGCTTTACGCCGATTTATTGTTTATTTACAGGGTATTCCCTTCACTATTGTGACTGATTGTAGTTCCTTGACAATGACACTGAGTAAAAAAAATATTAATCACAGGATTGCACGTTGGGCTTTGGAGTTGGAAGACTATGATTATAAAATTAAACATCGTAGTGTTGTTAATATGAGTCACGTGGATGCATTAAGCAGATGCAACGTCATATCTGTTATTGATTCTGAAGACATAGATTTTCAACTCAGAGCGGCCCAAAACCGGGATGTAAAGATTTTGGAATTAAAAGATAAATTGTCTTTAAAGGGTAACAATACATTTGTGGTTCAAGACGGCATTGTTTTTAAAAAAGATAGAAGTGGCAAACTCCGATTGTATGTTCCATCAGAAATGGAAACCAATGTTATAAGAATGATTCATGAGAAGATTGGCCATTTAGGTGTCACAAAGAGTTCTGATCAAATTGGCCGACACTATTGGTTCCCAAATATTCAAGGGAAGGTTGAGAAATATATCAAGAATTGTATCCGTTCTATTATGTATTCAGCACCGGTTCGGTCCAATATACGCAATCTATTTAACATCCCTAAAGAGCCCATCCCATTTCATACGATACATTTAGATCACCTTGGCCCCCTTCCTTCTATAAAATCAAAAAGAAAGCATATTCTGGTAGTAATAGATGCATTTACGAAAGTTACTAAATTATATTCAGTTGTGTCCACAAGCACTAAATAAGTATGTGCAGCACTAAAGAAATATTTTGAATATTATAGTAGACCATCAAGTTTAAACACTGATAGGTTAACCTGCTTTACGTCCCTAGAGTTTAGTTCGTTTATTATGGAACAAAATGTTGTATTTATATTGTGTACTTTTATTCATTCATGTTCTTCCTTTCAACACTTATATACAACTAACTTAAAGCTATCTTAATTACGTACGTTTAAAGAGATAGAGAGAAGATCAGCAGCATGAGACAGTGACAGTGTTACCAGCCTACATACATCATCCCCCTCCTTTAGCCATACCTTGGACAAGGTATGTGTTCCTAAGTGCATAAGTGTATCAAAGTTCAAAGATTAACCCTTAACATTTTCGTTTCAAGAATTTTATACATATGTGGGTATTACAACATCTATAGTTCATATTGATTAGTGAATTTTACAATTATACATACATATATAAATGTCAGCTAAATTCATTTAAGATATTTTTTTTTTATGATTATCTATAGTGTTCATAGACTAAAAATAGATTAGTATATTCATTATAAATTCATGCGAACCAGACAGATTACAATTGATTTTCATATTTGTGGCTATCTTATTTATACTTACATTTACTCTTTTTTTTTTTAATAAGTTTTATAAGATATTCATTATATAAATTGAATGAATGGAAAAAAAAACTAATGATAATTCATGCTTGTACCATACTTATATACCTACTAAATATATATGTATATGTATATTCATCTATGCACTTATGAAATTCATACTCATTGTGGATTTAACTTATGAGGGCCTGAAAAAATCTGGTTTTCTCACCGAGCGACCATATCTAGTAGTGTATGTTGAGTGATGGAACTCTTGGTTCTCTTGTTTGCAGAGAGGTTGCTGTAAGTTGTTTTCTTGTTGGATAGGGTGCTGGTTATTTAAAGAAGTGTCCTTTTCATTACTTGGCAAAGAAAGTTTCTCGGCCCAATTTTGCTCGTAAGGTAATCTAATCTGAGGTGCATGCACAGATTTTCTCAGGTGCATTGTATTTCGCCTAACTATATTGTTATCCTCATTTCTTAACCAATATGATCTCGGCGTATCATGCTGTGCTAGTACGCACCCAGGTTCCCATTTGTTGTTATGTCTATAAACTATATTATCCCCTTTTCTCAAATCAAGTTCTTTTCTAGGACGACTAACATTAACCATGCGTTTCTGTTTTTCTTTCAAAAGCTTTACTACATTGTCCGGTGTTACCTGTTTTAATTTTGTCTCATGTACAGGAAGTTTTGTTCTCAGCTTCCTTGACATTAACATCTCTGCAGGCGACAAGCCCATTCCCGGAATCGGGGTGGATCTATAATCCAACAGAGCTAAGTCTATGTCTTCCCTCTTGGCCTTCTTCAACATATTCTTTGCGATATGGACAGCCTTTTCAGCTAATCCATTTGATTGAGGAAATCGCGGACTAGTAAAAATAAAATCAAAGTTCATAACACTAGCAAAATTTTTCAGTGCAAACGAATTGAACGGTTGATTATCCGAAACGATGGTTTTGGGAATACCATGTACGGAGAATATTTTCTTCAACGTTCTTATAACACTATTAGCAGTTTTATCTTTAATATCAAATAATTCAATCCATTTTGAATAGTAGTCTATAGCGACTAAGTATGGTCTACCCTGAAACTCTAATAAGTCAATTCCTATTTTCTGGAATGGTAATGTTGGTACAGGTTGAGGTATCAATAAATGTTTTTTATTTTGAGGTTTATATCTTTCACAAATTTGACATCTACCAATAAAATTTTGAATGTCATCATCCATATGACGCCAGTACATGACCTCCTTTGCCCTATTTATTGTCCTAGTGATTCCCATATGTGATTCATGTAAAATGCTCAACATGTCTTGAACTAAATCTTTAGGAACCATGACACGATGATCAAAAAATACTAAATTGTCTTCTTCATAAATTCGATCCTTTAAAGGCCAAAAATGTTTCACATCATCGCTTAATTTTTCTTTCTTTAAAGGCCATCCTTTTTTATAATTTTGTATAAGCTTTTGTAGTGTTTCGTCTGTTTTAGTTCTTTCTTGAAATATTTTTCTCTTCGAATCACTCATATTTATACTATGTACCAATTCCTTTAAAGGATTTTCTGTATTGACCGTTTTATCATGAACCGAATTTCTTGATAAGAGATCAGCTACGTGCAATAATCTACCAGGTACATACATAACGCTAAGTTCATATCTAGCTAACTTCAACTTCATTCGCTGCAATCTGTGAGAATGAATCTGATTGATTTCTTTTTTCATTATAGAAACCAAGGGTTTGTGGTCACTGTGTACGACAACCTTCCGCCCATATATATATCGATTGAATTTTTCACATGCATACACTATGGCTAGTAATTCTTTTTCTATCTGTGCATAGTGTGTCTCTGTTTGAGTGAGACTTTTAGATGCATATGCAACCGGCTTATCATTTTGAATCAGACAACAACCAAGACCCGATTGTGATGCATCCGTTTGAATTATCGTCGGAAAATGAGGATCAAACGTATGTAACACTGCATGCGATTTTAAAATGCTTTTTAATTCGTCTAAAATTTTAGAGTGCTTATCAGTCCACTGAAATTCAATATTCTTTTTTAGTAGTTCCCGTAAAGGAGCATTTTGTTCTGAAAAATTAGGTATAAAAGAACGCAAGTAATTAAATGTCCCCATTATTTTCTCTAACTCTTTTTTATCCTTCGGATTTTTGATTTCAAGCATTGCTTCTATCCTACTAGGATCAGGTGATATAGTACTTCCGTTGAAAATATGACCCAAGTACTTAACTGTACCTTTACAATACTGCACTTTATCCTCATTAAATTTTATATTAATTTCTCGCGCCCTGTTCATAACTCTCTGAACATTTTCTTCATGCTCACGTAATGTTCTCCCTCCCACTATTATATCATCGATATAAATAAAACATCCAGGAAGATGTCCAAAATATTTCATATTTAATTTTTGAAATTTTTCGGGGGCCACCTTCATGCCAAAAGGAAGTACATTATATTGAAAGGCGCCAAAAGGAGTACTAAACACAGTAAGTTCTTTGGAAGCTTCTGTGAGACCTACCTGCCAAAACCCTTCTTTCAAATCAAACACAGAAAAATACTTCATCCCATTCATAGCATACCGAAAATCTTCTATGGTTGGTATAAGAAAATGTTCATCCTTCAGTTGTTTGTTTAGTTCACCCGGATCTAAACACAGTCTCAAAGAACCATTTGCCTTTTCCACAACCACAAGATGATGCGACCATTCGGATGGTTCTTCCCTTCTTGTAATTATCCCGTTTTTTTCCATCTCCTTAAGCTTACACTCTACTCTGTCATACAACCCTATTGGTATACGACGGGGAGGTCTGTTAACTGGTATTGCGTTTGGTTTTAATATTAAATCACATTTATCGGGGAATCTACCAGAGCCTTGGAAAATGTCTTTGTATTTGGTAAAGAATTCGTTCCTATCTTGTTTTTCCATTCCATCTATCCTACAAATCAAATTAAATTCTACACAAGATTTCAATCCCAAAATCGGTTGGGTGGAACCAGTAACCACAACGTATTCTACATCAAGAATCTGATTTTTATGTTCCGTACGCAAATCAATTAAGCCCACTGTATGGATTTGAGAACCACCATAGGCTTCTAGTTTAGTTGAGATTGGCCTGATTGAGCTCATTTTACCTAATCTTTCTACCAAGTTTTGTGATATAACATTGACCTCAGCACCGCTATCCAACTTAAAATCAATATTTAAATTCATAACTTTTAATTTTTCATACCAACTTCTTACAGAACCTGAAGCATAATTTAGCACAGTCACTGTACCTACATACATCACAGAATGGTCATCATCAGTATTACCACCGAAATCCTCAGTTCCACTGTAGTTGTCTCGCACTTCATTAACTAACCTTCGATTTGGCATATTATTTCGATTCTTGCAAGCATTTGCAAAGTGATTCAATTTCCCACATGACATACACCTTTTGCCCTCAGCTGGGCATTTTCCAAATACATGATTTCGATTGCATTTAGGGCATACAGTATTCCCTTTCTTACTCGTTTGATAACTCATGTGTCTCTGCTGTTCTCCTCTCTTTCTATCAAATCTGTAATTAGAACTAGAGTTAACAGAATTAATATTCAACATATTCTCGTCTCGATCACTCGCCGTTGTGTTTATTAAAGCTGCAACTGATGCTCGTTCTTTCTCCATCCGTTGCGCTTGAATTCCCGTTTCCTCAGCCACACGACAAATCTCCTTTGCTTTGGTCAAGGTTAATCCGTCTTGTTTAAGTAACTGCAATCTTGCGTTGTGGTCCGTTACACCAATGACTATTCGATCCCTAATCATGTGTTCTTTTTGGGTCTCAAATTCGCAATTCTCTGCCAGTTTTGTGATATCTGCGATGAATTGTTCCAACGGCTCCCCATCATGTTGATAACGTGAGAAAAAGAGATATCGATCATATACAACATTGCTCCTTGGTACGCAGTACAACCGAAATGCTTCTACCACGTTATCAATTTTTTTTTTATCCAGCTCGGTTAATCCAAGGGTGCCAAAAATGTCGATCGCTTGTTCTCCAGCACAGGAAAGAAATCGAGCAACTTGTATTTCTTCATTTTCGCTTTTTGTTTTTGTAGCGACCACGTAAACGTCCCACATAGCCTTAAACTTTCTCCAGTTTTCTTTCATATTGCCATCCATTGATAATGGACCTGGCTTTTGAAAATTAATTTCACTCATTTTTTTTTTTTATGTTTAATTAGCTTTAAATGCTTTTTTTTTCAACACTATAGGTTCTAATAATAAGTACACTAGTAGATTTTCTATATTTAATTTATTTAACTGTTATTTAATTTCGCCGTAGGTTTTTTTTTTTTTTTTATTTTATCACAAATTTTATTTCGGCTGCGCCATGTTGTATTTATATTGTGTACTTTTATTCATTCATGTTCTTCCTTTCAACACTTATATACAACTAACTTAAAGCTATCTTAATTACGTACGTTTAAAGAGATAGAGAGAAGATCAGCAGCATGAGACAGTGACAGTGTTACCAGCCTACATACATCAAAGAGCCCATCCCATTTCATACGATACATTTAGATCACCTTGGCCCCCTTCCTTCTATAAAATCAAAAAGAAAGCATATTCTGGTAGTAATAGATGCATTTACGAAAGTTACTAAATTATATTCAGTTGTGTCCACAAGCACTAAATTAGTATGTGCAGCACTAAAGAAATATTTTGAATATTATAGTAGACCATCAAGTTTAAACACTGATAGGTTAACCTGCTTTACGTCCCTAGAGTTTAGTTCGTTTATTATGGAACAAAATGTAGACCATGTGAAAGTAGCATTTCACTTGCCACAGGCTAATGGTCAAGTGAAACGAGTTAATCGAGTGTTAACTGGTATGCTTGCTAAACTTTCAGAACCAATTGAGCACTCAGACTGGGTTATTACATTAGCACAGATAGAATTCGGATTGAACAACACTATACACCGAGCTGCTCAAAATACACCGAGTCAGTTGTTATTCAATTCAACAATCAAATCAATCCGAAAGGAACTTGGAACTGTCAAGGGAAAAGGCTTCAAAGGCAATCACCAAAATCCAAGAATATAATGCCAAGTATTTTGAACAGAACAATAGCCCAGCACGCACATACGACGAGGGTGATTATGTTGTAATAAGAAATGTGGACACAACAACCGGTACGAACAAAAAACTTATTCCTAAATTCAGGGGCCCTTATGTTGTTTATAAAGTTTTACCTAATGACAGATATGTAATACGTGACATTGAAATTGAAGGCTGTCAAGTCACACAGCTGCCGTATGACGGAATTATCGAGTCTCGGAATATTCGACTTTGGAAAAATCGAGACTCTGAAGGTTCGACTGAATAGGGGCGACGCCTGCCTTCTCGGACGGCAACTTATGATTTAGGTTTGTTCGTTTGTTAATCATGGTCGATTAAATTATCAGATTGGCCGAGTTGTAGTATAAAATTATTGTGTAGTATAACAAATAGTGTGTTACTGCCTTAGTGCTTGATTTGCCGGTTGCAGGGTATCGCGACTAGGTGTCGCTCACCTAGTGCGCGGTGCACTGAAGCTATTATCAAAATGATGTCCTGTTTAAAAAAGACTTAGTTACTGTAAATAATTGTATAACAAACAAAAATTGTTCTCTTAAAGGAATTTATACTACAGAAATAAAAAGATTAGATGATAGCACAATTATATGTAAAAACATCAAGAATGAAAACATTATTGACAAATGCGATGATAGAAATATCAAACTGGAAGGAAACTATTTAATAACTAATGATTATTGTGCTATTTATTTATTTAATGAAACCATATCCAACAAAAATATATATTTTATTGAAAGATTCTACTATGACGAAACAGAAAATTACAATTTTACTAAGCAATTGGGATTTGAAGAAATCATCCTTAAGAATATTGTTAATCTAAAACCACTTAAATTATTGAAATTGCATAAAAATATACATTATGTTATAGGTTCTACAACCTTAATACTTATCTTTATATTTATATTTGTAGTTATTAATATTTCTAAAAAAACATAAAAAAAATACTATATCAATTAAAAATATGCAAGAAAAATATAATAATTGTAAAGAAATTCCTAAAATTCAGGACAATTTAAATTTAAAGGGGGAGAGGTTACATATTCCACACCTACCAAAATCCCATCCATATTTTCGAACTAATAATATTTCCTATCTTCAACTTTCCCACAGAAATCAAGTTCATTAACATGCCTAAATGCACGCGCATGTTAATGACTTGCATTCCTTTCGTTATTTTTTCCTCCACCTTATAATACAAAACCTACAAAAAAAAATAAAGAATAAGAAATTACTGTAAATGAATTGCAGTTTTGATTAGCATTAAGAGAACATTGCATTATTTTAAAATATGGACAAAAGTAGTAAGAAGTTAGCCTCGATAGAATAAAGACGTATTTTTTTTTTAAACATTTCTTCGTGATTGCATTTTGTATTTCATATATACTACGCAGCACTGTTGCTATCAATAAATATATATTCTTTTTTTAATTAAAGTTCACAATCATCGGTTAAAACACATTACCACTTAATCATCCGCGAACGAACAACACCGGCCGTCGGCGGAGAAAAGTACATAATATAAATATATGTATGTATATAATGAGCATTCATTCATTCTTTTCTCATGCATTCATTCAACAACATTCAACATAAACTTACCTTTAAGTAAACAATAAATGCATTTATTGCAAACAATATTAACACTAATAAAATTAGTTTACATTTAAATAATTTAAAATAAAACAATTTAAACTAAAAAAAAATTTAATAATAGGTACACACCAAATCGACAGTCCTAGTACACACGGCAACGGCAACAACACAACGAACCGGAATTAAATAACGACGTCACAATAAAATAGTACAATGTTGTCTGCATTCATTCCATTCATCATGTTTACTATTCAAGGAATTTTCCGTTCTCCATTTGTTGTTGCCATATTGGTCGTCTCTCTTGTTCTCTGTTTATTTGTATGACATTATTAAAGTTTTATCTCTTTTCATGTTTTCGATAACAAATAAACGAGGTCGATAAGGAAGTGCAGTGGACACAATCAAAGGCGAAACTTAATGGTGCAAACACACTGATGGGTTTTACATGCTACATTCATTCGATGTCAATAAATTGATGAAATTTTCCAATTTGAGGCGGGAGAAAGTACGAAAGTACGAAAGAAAATAAAATAAACAATAGTCGTATGAAAGCGACCCATACAATTTGTAATTTAAAGCCCTACAAATGTTTTCAATTAAATTCAACTTATTAAAACTAAAGTGTCATAATTGATTATTGTATTTTTATTAATATGTCAAAATAATGGAATTATTGTATTTTTTGACTGTACATTAGGTCATATGACAAAACATTATATGAGGAACATTAAAACAGAAATTTTAAACGAGTTCGGCTGTTTAATTTTTCGCATTTTCTTGCATTATTTTTTTTGCTCTGTTTTTTTTTTCTTAAATAAAAATTACGAGACTTAAGACAGATTAAATTTGCACAGTGTGTTAATATACCTAATCTTAGTTTTAGTTAGTTATGTTGGCGCCACTGGAGCGTGGTACTCCAAGGCCTTGCTGAGAATGTACAGCTCGTACAGTTCATTGTTATATCTTCTTCTCCAAACGTTGTTTTCGCGATTTACGCAGACAGGACCATAGATCGTACGCAGAACTTTTCTCTCGAAGACTCCAAGTGAATTTTCATCCGATTGGGATGTGGTCCATGCTTCTGCACCATATAGCAGGACCGGGATGATGAGTGTTTTATACAGTGTCACCTTGGTTCTTCTCGATAGGGCTTTACTCCTCAATTGCTTACTCAGCCCAAAGAAACAGCGATTAGCAAGAGTTAGTCTGCGTTTGATTTCAGCGCTGATGTTGTTGCCTGTGTTTACAGCAGTGCCCAGGTAGACAAATTCACTGACTACCTCGAAGTTATACCTATCAATGGTTACGTTCTGACCAAGTCGGTGGTGGGATTGGACTTTTGTTGATGAAAGCATATACTTCGTCTTGTCCTCGTTTATTTTCAGCCCCATTCTGCTTGCTGCTGACTCCATAGTAGTGAAAGCACCGGTTACTGCTCGCTTTGTTCTTCCTATCACGTCTATGTCATCAACAAACCCAAGTAATTGTGTCGATCTTTTGAAAATGGTGCCTGATGTACTGGCATGGGTGCTCCGTATTACATTTTCAAGCACAATATTAAAACAGCTGCATGACAGTGCGTCACCTTGTCTTAGCCCTCTGGTGGTTTCGAATGTTTCAGAAGAGTCTCTACCAACTTGGACGAAACAGCGAGCATTCTCCAACGTCATCCTGATAAGGCGTATCAGTTTAGCAGGGATTCTAAAGTTAGACATGGCACGATACAGTTCAACTCTATTAACACTGTCGTAGGCGGCTTTAAAATCGACGAACAGGTGGGGTGTCAATGTTATACTCTTGGGTTTTCTCCAGGATCTGGCGTAATGTGAATATTTGGTCGGTGGTAGATTTTCCAGGTCTGAAGCCGCATTGGTAAGGACCTATCAGGTCGTCAGCAAACGGCTTGAGACGTTCACATAAAATGCTGGACAGGATCTTATAGGCGATGTTTAGAAGGCTTATGCCTCTATAGTTGGCGCAGAGGAGGCGGTCTCCTTTTTTGTGAATCGGGCAGATGGAACTGAGATTCCACTCATCGGGCATACTTTCCTCCGACCATATTTTGCAGATGAGTTGGTGTATGCTCCTGACCAGGTCATCTCCAGCGTGTTTAAAAAGCTCCGCTTGAAGGCCATCATATCCAGCTGCCTTATTCATCTTTAGTCTGGTGATGGCTACTTTGATTTCATTTTGGGCGGGCGGGTGTAGTTCGTGGTCGTCATCTAGATTAACTGGAACAAGTTGATCTTGGGCGGGATCTTGGATGTCATCGCCATTTAGCAACCGGTTAAAGTAGTCTCTCCAGATGGCTAACATCACCTGCGTTTCCACTATGGTATTTCCATCCTGATCTTTGCAGGGCCCAGGGCGGCTTGTGAAACCGGATGTAGACTGTTTCAACTTTTTATAGAAGTTTCGTACCTCTTTTCTGCAAAAACATCTCTGCATCTCCTCGTTTTCGCGTTGCTGGTGTTCTTTTTTCTTTCTCCTGAGTAGACGTTTCTCAACTTTCCTTCGCTCAACATAGAGATTTCTGGATGCTCTAGTATCTCTCTGGAGACACGACTTGTATGCCTCCGTTTTGGCTTATTTTGCCTGAGCACATTCGGAGTCGAACCAGGGGTTTCTGGGGGGTGGATGTGAGAAGCCCAATACCTCTGACGCAGCACTTCTTATGGCTTGTTGACATAGCTGCCATTGGTCTTCCGGGTTCATGGCATCAGTCGAAGGATTTCTCGCAAGCTCAAGGGATACGAGGTTGGCATAGGCAGCGGCGGTCTCTTCCGATTGAAAACGTCCAACATTGAATTTCCTAGGTGTAGTCGGTGTTCGCTTAAGAACTTCCATGGAGATCCTTACCCTAAGTTTTGCACCGACTAGGTAGTGGTCCGAATCGATGTTTGCTCCTCGGAATGTACGGACATTCATAATGCTGGAGGAGTGTCTTCCATCAATCACAACATGGTCGATTTGGTTGCAGGTTCGACCATCTGGGGATCGCCATGTGCCCTTGTGGATGTCGGGACGTGGGAATCGCGTGCTGCTTAGCACCATGTCCCGCTGCAAAATCGATGAGCCTGAGTCCGTTGTCGGAGGTGGTGTTGTGCAGGCTGTGTTTTCCGATCGTCATACCAAAGATGTCCTCTCTCCCAATTTTGGCATTGAAGTCTCCCAAAAGAATTTTAATGTCATGTTTTGGGCACTACTCATATGTTTTGGCAAGGAGCTCGTAGAAACATTCTTTGGTAGCGTCGTCTTTCTCATCTGTAGGGGCATGGGCGCTAATTAGGCTTATGTGGTGGAATTTGGCCTTAATGCGGATCGTTGTCACTCTCTCGCTGACTTCGCGAAAGCTCAAGACCTTTTGCCTAAGTCTTCCTCTGACAGCGAATCCGCATCCAAACAAGCGCGATCTCCCATCAAGGTGGCATTTCCCATAATAGAAATTACAGTCCTCCGTAATTCTCAGGCCCGGTCCATCCCATCGCATCTCCTGCAGGGCTGTTATATCAGCGTTGAGACTGGCGAGGGTCTCGGCTAGCTGCTCGGCTTTACGCGGCCTGTTTAGCGTACGCACATTCCACGTGCATATGCGTTAATCGTTGTCCGTTTTTCGTTTGCGGGGGGGGGGGGTCGTCAACATTTTTGGTTCTCTCATCCGAAGCATTTTCTGCGGTTTTCATCACAATCGAGTTTTCCTTTAATGACCGGCTTGTGAGGCCTGTGCATGACATATAGATCTTTGTGGTAGTTGGATCTTCAGAGCGTATCTCTTTCTTCCTGCTCCTAGTTCCTGAGAAGATAACTCAGGTATCTACAACCTATGGATCCGATGGATCCAACGTTCGTCGTTAGTTCACCTTTCGGCTATCCAGCAGGCACCACTTGGAGGTGACGATACGATTTTGCCCACCTATACCTAATCTATATACATAAAATATTCTATAAATTCGTAGTATTTACCATATTTGTATAATATATTAAAACAGAAATTTTAAACGAGTTCGGTTGTTTCATTTTTCGCATTTTCTTGCATTATTTTTTTTGCTCTGTTTTTTTTTTCTTAAATAAAAATTACGAGACTTAAAACAGATTAAATTTGCACAGTGTGTTAATATACCTAATCTTAGTTTTAGTTAGTTATGTTGGCGCCACTGGAGCGTGGTACTCCAAGGCCTTGCTGAGAATGTACAGCTCGTACAGTTCATTGTTATATCTTCTTCTCCAAACGTTATTTTCGCGATTTACGCAGACAGGACCATAGATCGTACGCAGAACTTTTCTCTCGAAGACTCCAAGTGAATTTTCATCCGATTGGGATGTGGTCCATGCTTCTGCACCATATAGCAGGACCGGGATGATGAGTGTCTTATACAGTGTCACCTTGGTTCTTCTCGATAGGGCTTTACTCCTCAATTGCTTACTCAGCCCAAAGAAACAGCGATTAGCAAGAGTTAGTCTGCGTTTGATTTCAGCGCTGATGTTGTTGCCTGTGTTTACAGCAGTGCCCAGGTAGACAAATTCACTGACTACCTCGAAGTTATACATATCAATGGTTACGTTCTGACCAAGTCGGTGGTGGGATTGGACTTTTGTTGATGAAAGCATATACTTCGTCTTGTCCTCGTTTATTTTCAGCCCCATTCTGCTTGCTGCTGACTCCATAGTAGTGAAAGCACCGGTTACTGCTCGCTTTGTTCTTCCTATCACGTCTATGTCATCAACAAACCCAAGTAATTGTGTCGATCTTTTGAAAATGGTGCCTTATGTACTGGCATGGGTGCTCCGTATTACATTTTCAAGCACAATATTAAAACAGCTGCATGACAGTGCGTCACCTTGTCTTAGCCCTCTGGTGGTTTCGAAGGTTTCAGAAGAGTCTCTACCAACTTGGACGAAACAGCGAGCATTCTCCAACGTCATCCTGATAAGGCGTATCAGTTTAGCAGGGATTCTAAAGTTAGACATGGCACGATACAGTTCAACTCTATTAACACTGTCGTAGGCGGCTTTAAAATCGACGAACAGGTGGGGTGTCGATGTTATACTCTTGGGTTTTCTCGAGGATCTGGCGTAATGTGAATATTTTGTCGGTGGTAGATTTTCCAGGTCTGAAGCCGCATTGGTAAGGACCTATCAGGTCGTCAGCAAACGGCTTGAGACGTTCACATAAAATGCTGGACAGGATCTTATAGGCGATGTTTAAAAGGCTTATGCCTCTATAGTTGGCGCAGAGGAGGCGGTCTCCTTTTTTGTGAATCGGGCAGATGGTACTGAGATTCCACTCATCGGGCATACTTTCCTCCGACCATATTTTGCAGATGAGTTGGTGTATGCTCCTGACCAGGTCATCTCCAGCGTGTTTAAAAAGCTCCGCTTGAAGGCCATCACATCCAGCTGCCTTATTCATCTTTAGTCTGGTGATGGCTACTTTGATTTCATTTTGGGCGGGCGGGTGTAGTTCGTGGTCGTCATCTAGATTAACTGGAACAAGTTGATCTTGGGCGGGATCTTGGATGTCATCGCCATTTAGCAACCGGTTAAAGTAGTCTCTCCAGATGGCTAACATCACCTGCGTTTCCACTATGGTATTTCCATCCTGATCTTTGCAGGGCCCAGGGCAGCTTGTGAAACCGGATGTAGACTGTTTCAACTTTTTATAGAAGTTTCGTACCTCTTTTCTGCAAAAACATCTCTGCATCTCCTCGTTTTCGCGTTGCTGGTGTTCTTTTTTCTTTCTCCTGAGTAGACGTTTCTCAACTTTCCTTCGCTCAACATAGAGATTTCTGGATGCTCTAGTATCTCTCTGGAGACACGACTTGTATGCCTACGTTTTGGCTTATTTTGCCTGAGCACATTCGGAGTCGAACCAGGGGTTTCTGGGGGGTGGATGTGAGAAGCCCAATACCTCTGACGCAGCACTTCTTATGGCTTGTTGACATAGCTGCCATTGGTCTTCCGGGTTCATGGCATCAGTTGAAGGATTTCTCGCAAGCTCAAGGGATACGTGGTCGGCATAGGCAGCGGCGGTCTCTTCCGATTGAAAACGTCCAACATTGAATTTCCTAGGTGTAGTCGGTGTTCGCTTAAGAACTTCCATGGAGATCCTTACCCTAAGTTTTGCACCGACTAGGTAGTGGTCCGAATCGATGTTTGCTCCTCGGAATGTACGGACATTCATAATGCTGGAGGAGTGTCTTCCATCAATCACAACATGGTCGATTTGGTTGCAGGTTCGACCATCTGGGGATCGCCATGTGCCCTTGTGGATGTCGGGACGTGGGAATCGCGTGCTGCTTAGCACCATGTCCCGCTGCAAAATCGATGAGCCTGAGTCCGTTGTCGGAGGTGGTGTTGTGCAGGCTGTGTTTTCCGATCGTCATACCAAAGATGTCCTCTCTCCCAATTTTGGCATTGAAGTCTCCCAAAAGAATTTTAATGTCATGTTTTGGGCACTACTCATATGTTTTGGCGAGGAGCTCGTAGAAACATTCTTTGGTAGCGTCGTCTTTCTCATCTGTAGGGGCATGGGCGCTAATTAGGCTTATGTGGTGGAATTTGGCCTTAATGCGGATCGTTGTCACTCTCTCGCTGACTTCGCGAAAGCTCAAGACCTTTTGCCTAAGTCTTCCTCTGACAGCGAATCCGCATCCAAACAAGCGCGATCTCCCATCAAGGTGGCATTTCCCATAATAGAAATTACAGTCCTCCGTAATTCTCAGGCCCGGTCCATCCCATCGCATCTCCTGCAGGGCTGTTATATCAGCGTTGAGACTGGCGAGGGTCTCGGCTAGCTGCTCGGCTTTACGCGGCCTGTTTAGCGTACGCACATTCCACGTGCATATGCGTTAATCGTTGTCCGTTTTTCGTTTGCGGGGGGGGGGGGTCGTCAACATTTTTGGTTCTCTCATCCGAAGCATTTTCTGCGGTTTTCATCACAATCGAGTTTTCCTTTAATGACCGGCTTGTGAGGCCTGTGCATGACATATAGATCTTTGTGGTAGTTGGATCTTCAGAGCGTATCTCTTTCTTCCTGCTCCTAGTTCCTGAGAAGATAACTCAGGTATCTACAACCTATGGATCCGATGGATCCAACGTTCGTCGTTAGTTCACCTTTCGGCTATCCAGCAGGCACCACTTGGAGGTGACGATACGATTTTGCCCACCTACATATATACCTAATCTATATACATAAAATATTCTATAAATTCGTAGTATTTACCATATTTGTATAATATATTATAATATAATCTTATCGAAGTTGAAATACAAAAATTTGTATTTATATAATATGTTAACCTATTTTATGAGAGCTAAGCAGTCATTTGTTAAACAAAGAAGTACTAGTCATTGTTGTTTTCTTGTTAATAATAAAATACCCATATTCATGAATTTTTTTTTCTACTTCACTTTTTTCAAATTTACTTCGTTTTTTCGGGCTATCTACTTCACTTTCTGGACTCAGCATTGGCATCCCTGATCCTTATGTGTGCGCTCATGTATGGGTGGTTTTTCTAGTTTATTTACACCACTGAGTATAGCGTCATTCGGTTTCGTGTTTTAAAGCGAGGTAGTGGTTTATAGTGAGAAAAAAAAGCGAGAAAAATAAACAAGCAAACAACAATATAAAACAAACAGTCAATAAACAATAAATTTACAAAAGGTGTGTATTATTGGTAATTAATAATATTAAGCCAGTAGACAGTGTTAGATAGTGGGAATAGCAAAATAAAAGCTAGCAAGGGAGAAAAAACAATAGTGTAATTAGCAAGCGTATAGTGTTTATGAGTGTGAAAAGTGTTCTTCCTGGGGATGCACTGTGGTTATCTATACATATAATAAAATTGTAACGGGTCGATGTCTGTACATTGAATATATAGATGCAAAACTAATATGGGGAGTCTCTATTAGACCCACAGAAGCCAAAACAACCGTTTTTAGAATTTTTGTCTGTCTGTCTGTCTGTCTGTCTGTCTGTCTGTATGTTTGTACGCGCATCACGCAAAAACTACTGCATGGAATTGAATGCGGTTTTTGCAGATTTATTGGTAGTACGCCAACTTAAAATATAGGCTACATTTTATCGCAGGCAAATATATAATTCTGGTTGTTTTTTTAAAATTGCTGAAATCGAACATTATTCAATGAACTTAACACAAAATTAAAAGATTTTAAGGAAGTTAGCATAATATTACATAATAAAATAGTGCCACACTTACCTATGTATACATGAATAGAAATAAGTTAGTCGTTCTGAATAGAAGTTACATCAAAAACATCATAGATGCCGCTATTTACCACCATATAGACAATGCCTTATTCAGCGAAAGCAGAAATCGAAAAATAATGTAACCATAAAGAACGGTGAACGAGCAATACTTACGCCCAAAACTGATGAAGCGGAGCTGCCATAAATAGCAGTATCGGCGCGCAGCATCGTTTTGAAAGTGGGCATTCCAATTAGGTATATTCGTATATTTCTTCAGAACTTAACCCTCCAACTTTGCAATTTAAACCGTTATGATACTTCGAAATAATACTATACAGAAGCCAAAAATCTTACGGCTGTAGAGTTGGTAAAGTATATAGCTTTCATACCACGCATACCTCCCATTTTGAACCGGTTGTGCAAAAACAAAAATATACTGAGATACCTACTTTATTCTAAAATCCACGCGTACGAAGTAGCGGGCAAAAGCTAGTTTTAAAATAAATGCGTCGGCCGCATGAAAATGATTAAGATAAGATTTCTTTATTATTTATATTTTGTTTGCGAATTGTGTGCGCGTCGGCCGCGCATACAGTGTTTTGTGAGGGAGTGCGTTGCGTTTTAATGTGTTTCCGTGTTGGGGTTATACAAGACACGTTGAGGCATAGGAGGTGCGTTGCGTTTTGAAGGTTTTTCCATGCTCAGGTTATATGAGGCATGTTGAGACACCAGGGGTGCGTCTTTTTTAGTATTTATAAAATTATGCCCAAGCCAGCGATTAGCATACGGCCAGTGAAATTAGCTAGTGAATAGAGCAAGTAATGAAAGCGAAATCTAATGCAAGCGACATGACAAATGCGAGTGAAACTCAGAGAGTGGATAAATTAAAACGCCAGTGAAATTAGCTAGTGAAAAGCCAAAGCGAGTGAGTGTTGGCCAACACATTTAAGTGGGAAAGTAGGCAGAGAACATTTATACAGCAAGTTGACAGCGAGTGCGAGTGCGATAAATGCGCAGATAGTGACACAACAATATTATAACGTATGCTAATCAGCCAGTGATAAGAAAGTGTGAGCATTCAATACCAAGTGAAGGTAGCGCTATACCATAGATAGACAGAATATTAAACAAAAGCCAGCATCAGTTTATAAAAACATTAAGCCAGCAGATAGTAGATGTGCATAAGAGCCAGCAGATAGTGTGGCAAGTCATTTTGCCAAAATAATGGACATAACTAGGTAGGAAGTTGGGGGTGCGTTTATGTCAAGAAAGTTAGCTAGGGTTTCGGAGAATTATTCGAAGACAGCGAATTGAGCAAAAATAATATTTCATCCTTATTTACAGAGCGATATGACAAAACAACATGTACATCGGGCAGCAATAGCTGCCATTGAGCGAGTGATGGCCTACGTCAACAGCAGAGCATTTGCAGAGGCCGATATAGTATAGCTGCAGCTTCGTCAACAGCACCTAGACGAGTGTTGAGCCCATCTGAGGATGGTACATGACATTTCGCAGCAGCGGATGCCGCCTTGATAAGGGCGGAAAAGCAGTATTTTGCTGCAAAGCTAGCAATGACACGTAGAGTAGCCAGCATACAGCCAGCATTGAGTGGAATATAGCCATCAGCTCGTGAGATTCAGCCAGCATTAAGTGAGCTCATTTTAATAGACAGCGAGAGTCAGCCAGCAGCAAGTAGTATCCAGCCAGCATCAAGCAACGCTCGAGTAGTATCACCACCGTTGACTACAGACAGCCATCCACAGCCAGCGATATCTGTCCAGGTACAGATGCCAGGACAGCAGCACAACATGTCGAACTCTTGGGGGACGTTCGAGGGCGACTTAACGTGTTGGCAAGGCTTTCATGACCGATTTGTGGCAGCCGTTCATGAAAACAGTGCCATAGCGCCAGCATATAAGTTTGCGTATTTGACAAATTCCCTTTGCGGTGAAGCGGCCTGGACTATGGGCAAGTGGCAGCTGACCGATGATAACTACAGCGAGGCTTGGGACTGGTTGAACCAGCTATACAACCGGCAATATTCAACTTGCCGAATGCTATTAAAGACATTTACGGATTAAGCGCATCTGCCAGCAAAACCAGACAGCGGTGCGATCCAGAACATTTCGAATGTTATACACGAAATGTTACGACAGCTTATGGCACAGGGGGTCGCAGTAGAGTCATGGGACATGTTCGTTGTCCCCATGATACACGAAAGACTCGATGACGAGACAGCCAGGCAGTGGGACAGTGAAACCCCCACCAGCAGACAAATGCTGGACTTTTTGGACAGACAGGCAGCAGCTAGCAGCCAGCCACATGCCACCAGACGTCGGTATGACCGATTTGAAAGTGAGAGTGAAGCGACTGTAGCAACCTCTAGCAGGAATGCCAAGCCAGCAACGAGCCAGCAGCTAGTTCGCCAGCGAGTGACAAGCCAGCAGATAACAAGAGGGTAGTTTGGAGCAAGAACAGCAAGTGCCAGCGCAGTGCGAAGCAGCAATAGACAGCATATATGCGAGCTTTGCAGTGAGTCGCATCAATTATACAACTGCCCGCAGTTCAAAGAGCAGAACCTTTCTGCCAGACGGAGTTATGTACGACAGCAGGGATTATGCGAGAACTGCCTCAAACGCGGGCATGGGGTATATGAGTGCTATCAGGACCCATATCCACGATGCCCTTTCAGACAGCTGCACAACAGCGTATTGTGCCCAGTGCAAGTAACGGACAAGCAAACGCCAGTGCTAAATGCATCAGCATTCAAATTGAAGAAAAGAAGTGCTGATTGACTAACCGGGGCCCAGGGGGCCAAGCGCAAGCGGATAAAATCAGAAGAAGAGTCAAAGAATGAGCCAGCTAAAATAGAAAGTAAAAATATAAAGCAAAATAAATCAATAAATAAAGATAGTGAAAAATATTTAGCGAGTTTCAATTCATTTGCGAGTGGGAGGTTGGTGGAAGGTATGACGTTCTTACCTACAGCATTAGTTAGAATGCAGATAGGACAGAAGATATATGGGCCTTTGCGCGCTTTATTAGATTCCGGGGCGCATCCGAATCTAATGCCATATGATAAAGTGAACAAGTATGGCATCGTAACCACGATAGCCAAGCGAAAGATAGTGGACATTGAGAGTGAGCCAAACATGGTTCCGCGAAAGTGATGATGCAAGTGAAACGCCAGCATTTTTGGATTCCCAGAATCCGTAGCGAACTGAGAAACTATATACATAAGTGTGTAGTATGTGTGAGACACAACTACAAATTATAACAGCAGCTAATGTCAGAATTGCCAGCAGATAGAGTACAGCCAGGCAAGCCATTCTTACACACTGGTGTAGATTATGCCAGACCATTCATGATACGAGTGGTAGATAGAAAGTTCAAGCAAGTGAGTCTTAGAAAGACATGGATAGCGATATTTGTTTGTCTCCATATCGACACAGTGGAGGATTTAACATCAGGGGCGTTCCTTGCTTGTTATAGGCGACTTACGAGCAGAAGGGGGCGATGTGCTAGAATGTATAGTGATAATGGCACCTCATTTGTGGGTGCTGCGAAAGCGATAAAGCTAGCAATAAAAGTGTGGGAAAGCGAGGAAGTGTTCCATGCATTAAGCAATGGGGGCACTGATTGGATTCTTATGGTGCCAGCCGCTCCTCATCAGGGAGGTATATACGAGGCAGCTGCACTGTTGTGCCAGTTTTTTACGCCTCGTTTTTTACCGGGTTTCTTACATGTAAAAAACTTGATGTAAGAAACTCAAAACTCATGGTAAAAAATCATGTGATGTAAAAAATTTAAAAAAATTATAGAACCATAAGTACATAGTTAAGTTACCTCAATTTATTGTTTTTAGAAAATAAAATTGAATGCAATTCATTTTTCATATTATAATGTTTTAAGAATAATGTTTGTACCCAGGTTTATTTCTTCGAACTTCAAATGTTATCTATAGTAAAATTAAACTGTGTCATTATTAACCATCACTGGTCCTCATTATCGTCGTCATCTAGCTCCAAAGAAAATGCTTCATTTCGTTTGCTGTTTAAAGTAAAATAAATGTGAATCAACTTCTTTGACCTTTCAAACGTCAGGCGATTTCGAAGAGGGGTGTGTATTTGCGCCCAATTCGAAAAAAAACTCTTTCAATTTGGGCCGATGAGGCAGGCATGTTGATTAACCTTAAGGCCAATTTCGAAAGGCAGCTGTATTCCATTTCTGCTGTGCTCCAAAATACTTCAGGTTTTTTTTATATCCTTCTCATAAAGCACTTCAAAAAGTCCGGTTCTATGCTTAAAACCATGCCAGTCTTGAATGCCCTCTCCTGTTAGATTTCTTAGAAGAAAGTTATTGATAATTCCTATTTGATTACTTGTAAGGACTTCATTATCGAAAAAAGGGTGCAAATAATATGCAGTTAGAGCATACTCATTCAATGCCATATTCCGACGATGCTCCACTTTTGTCTGCATTTTAGCTCTAAGTTTTTCAGTCACTTTCAAAGTCAAACATTTTTGTGCAGCATCTGCTAGAGATGCAGTTGGACTTTGACGGAAATTTAATTAAATGCACATACAGGATTCAACATTTCTTTTTCTTCTTTGATACTATCAACAAATTCGTCATCAAAAATTAATTTAGACACATTTCTTTTTACTTTTTTTGGTTGTCCGTCCGTTATTATTTGTTTCATATGCTGCAAATTATGCAAAAAAATTTCATATGAATCCCTGTGAGAGCACCATCGCGTTTGACAAGACAATTTTATTCTTCTAGCTCCTTTTCTAATAATATAATTTTCAAAATCTGTGTTTTTGAACTCTTTTTGGATAAAATTAACATTTTCATGCAATGTTTGATTAATTTTGTCTTTTGCGAGCAGGTTTCCGGTGTGACAACTGCAGGTGCTATGCCATAAGACATGTTTTACATTTTGACCCATTTTTGTCACAGAACTTGCGTTGTCGGACACAATGGCATATACTTTTGTCGCATTAAATTCATTTGCTAAATCGATGGACTCATAAGCAATATTGCTAAGTACGTCTGCTGTTTCAGATTCACCGCTTAGATCCCAAGCGTTCACAAATGCCCGGTGCCCATTAGAATTATGAATCATACTTACAAAAATTTTGGAATTGCTAGATGAATTTTTCCATCCATCAATAAGTAGCACAGAATCACAAAACTTAAATGAACGCGATTAATTTAAGCAGGCTTGGTAGGTTGGATCGAGAAGTTTCGTCGAAAAAAATTTTCTGCTTGGAATGAGTGACCCATTCGAAGGCTTGAGTGCTTTTATCATTGTCCGAAAGTGAATTGATTCAACGGTATTCAATGAAATATTGCAACCATAAAAAAATTTTGCGATCACGGTATCCAACTCTTGCTTCTCTTGTTTGCTTATTTTGTCCACAAAATTTAAAATTGTGTTTTTTTTCTCCTTAGATTTTTTGGGGAACTTACTGCAGGATGGAACAACGAACGATTGGTATGTTGAGGGGGGCTTGGAAGAAGGAGCATTGAATGATCTGGAAGATGAATAAGATATGGGGCACAGTGATGATGACGATGAGCAGGTTGAATTCGAATTATACTCCGTTGCTGTTGACAAAGAATCCGGAAGTCTAGGTTTTGCTCTTAATAATGACTGATTAAAGCTCTCTGGACAATCGTTTATGTTGTCTGAAGTTTCAGAAACGTTTGTTTCAGGTTCAGAAGATACTGACATGTTAATCTTTAATTAAAAAGAAGTAGATCTTAGGTCTGTTAAGAGTGAATAATCAACCTACACATTTCACTAGTACCTCATCTACACTTCTTGACATATTTTTGACTTCAAATAAAAATAAGGTTAAATTTTTTGATCAGATTTCGTTTGGGGGTTTTCTGGGACATGACATGATACTGCTTATTTTTGAATTTAAAAGTAATTGTGACGGTAACATGCTAAACAATTCATTTTCTTTCCACCAGTATAACCGCATAGATCTTCACTCTCTTTAGGAAGCGGCAATGACAATTGATTGGGATTTCATTCGTTATATTTCCAGTGTCGATGAGCAAGTTATATTTTTAAACCAAAATATAACTTCTCTTCATAACAGATTTGTTCCCTTGGTAACGCGGACTATACCTAATAAAAATTTTCCTTGGTTGACTAATCGCATACTTAACTTGATCAAGGATAGAGATTTTATGTATCTTAAATGGAAACGCTTTCGAATTTTAATTTTTTGGAATTCTTACAAGAGCTTACGTAACCAGGTCAATGTACTTATCCGTACGTCTAAGAAAAATTATTTTTCTAAGATTTTAAACACTAAATTGCCTACAAAACTTCTCTGGAATAATATCAAAAGATCCAAGGTGTATTCCAAAGAAATTAAGAATGTCCATGGTGACCCTGACGTGCGTAATAGAAAATTTTTATCACACACGAATAATTTCACGGATCTCATAGATCACGGACAAACAGATTTTTCACCCGTTTCGAACACTGCTTTTTCATTTGAATTCAATTGCGTTTCTCCTGAGGAAGTAAGTTTTGCACTAGGGTGCATAAAAAGTAATGCGGCTGGAACTGATCTTATCCACCCTAAACTTATAAAAATTGTTCATCCATATTTGGTAAGGCCGCTTACACATAATATATGCAACTCCATTTTTATGTCCTCCACTTTTCCTACTCCATGGAAACAAGCCAAAGTAATTCCCATACCTAAAGCCACAAACTCTAACCCCATCGAATACCGGCCTATAAGTATTTTACCTGTTTTATCAAAAGTGATGGAAAAACTTATGGTATTGCAAATAAGCTCGCATCTGCAAAGTCAAAACCTTCTTCATCCTCATCAATCTGGTTACAGGCCTAGGCACAATTGCACAACTGCTTTGCTCAATCTTCTTTTCACAAGTCCATGGAATGTGATAAGCTCACACTTCTTGTTATGCTTGATTTTACAAAGGCGTTTGATTCCATCAGCCATAACGTTCTTTGCAGAAAGCTTATCTCCGAGTATAATTTTCATGGAACAGCAGTGAAATTGGTAAGAAGTTATCTTAGCGAAAGAACCCAAGCAGTTTTCACTAATGGTTTTTCTTCATCCTTTCTTCCTGTAACAACTGGAGTGCCACAGGGATCAATTTTAGGACCCTCAATATTCTGCATGTACATTAATGACATTTTTAGTTGTGTAACCTACAGTGAACTCCATCTTTATGCTGATGACGCACAACTCTTCCTATCAAGGCCACTAGGCCTTGTCGAAGATGGTATTAGTTGTGTAAATGATGATCTTTCTTCTATCCAACGATGGTCTTCTACCAATTCTTTAGTTCTTAACCCTAAAAAGTCGTCTAGTATGATTATATACAAACACCCAATTCAAAGTGATAATTTCTCGCCAGTTTTGCTTAATAATAACAATATTCCTTTTTTAAGCTTCAATAAAAATCTTGGTGTTTACATTGACTCTACTTTAAGTTGGGGTAACCATGTAAATTATATTGTGCGGAGGGTTTATGGAGGATTGCGATCTCTCTGGCCCTCAAGCAATTTTAGGCCAGAGAACACTAGAAAACTTCTTGCTCGTTCTCTTCTTATACCATTTTTTACATATGGCTGTGAAGTCTTTGGAAAACTTGACTCAAATAACTTTCAAAAATTGTCCGTTGCATTTAATTCTGTTATAAGATATGTATATGGCCTCCGTAGGTATGATCATGTTTCGAATTTCAAAAAATTGTTACTAGGATGTGATCTCCGAAAGTATCTAGATTACCGAAGCCTTTTATTATTAGTAAAAGTTATAAAGTACCGCACTCCAACATATCTGTATGCCAGCCTTACGTTCGCTAGGTCTCGACGCACATTTAATATAATCTTGCCTAGAACTTCTCTCCTAACAACCAGTCGTCTCTTTCTCTGTCACACCATTCAAATTTACAACTCCTTGCCACATCAAATCAAAGAATCAATCCACAACGATAGTTTTAACATTGTTAAAAACACCTTATTCAAATATATATCTGAGTCAACATAGAAGCAATATAAGTGTATGTGTATATTACATTATATTTATTTTCAATTTAGTAATCTTTTATTTTCTTTACTTCCTACACTTTTTAAATTAGTATAAATAATTTATGTATATATAAATAATTTTGCTATTTTCATATTAAATTGTTATTAATTTTGTTATTTCTATTTTAATTTTTGTTATTTTTATAAGTCTACATTCATTTTAAACTATGTTTTCCATTCAAACATCATATGTTACTTTAAAAGATATTGTCTTAAAATATTTGTGACCAGTAATATTTTTGAATAAAGAAAGAATAAAGAAATAAGAGCCAATAGATTTTAAATAGTACTTACCAAATCTAAATTATCATCCAAGGAAAATTGTTCTGCTTCTGATATATCGTTAATAGATATGTCCATTCCCGTCATATCCACAATCTCAACTTCTCCAAGCTCAACAACATGAGCAGCTTCTTCAGAAAAATTCAAAGGCAGAGGCAAGCAACATTGGCTGATAAGAAGTTTAGATTAATTCTACAGTATTATTATAGCAAATTACATATACAAAAATTACCGATGCCTGACCAGCCTGTTAACTGCGGTGTTTTGTAATGTTTGCTTACATATATTACAAAGCGCCATATGTTTTTTATTTGACTTGAGAAGCACAAAATTTAACTCTTCGAAGTTCGTTGTTTTTGGACGTGGCATTTTTATAATTTTGTTAAGAAATTGTTAACCTGATAACCTTTAGGTTAATGATTTTATTTATAAAAATTATAAACTGGGAGACGGTGTTCTCTAAATCTGTCAAAATAAATATTTTTTCTCGTTTTTTTTACCGTTTTATACTTTTTCTGCTTTTTTACGTTTTATACATTTTTTACTCGTTATTTACCATTTTTTACGTTTTTTTAAGTACAAAATGTAAAAAACTGTTTTATACACCAAATCGCCCATCACTGGGCAGCTGTCAAATCGATGAAATATCATCTCAAGCAGATAGTGGGCCAGCATGTATTAGAGCGTGAGCATTTTCGAACTTTGCTGACAGAGATAGAGGGGATATTAAATTCTCGACCAATATATCCTTTATATGCGGATCCAGCGGATTTGCAAGCGCTCACACCAGGACATTTCTTGGTGGGAGAACCGATAGTGTTACCTCCTCCATTTACCCTAGCCAGTGATACGCCAGCGAAAGGGATCAAGTTGTGGAAAGAGAGACAGTCGATGCTAGCGAACTTTTGGAAAAGATGGAGGGAGGAATATTTAGTGACATTACAGGAGAGAAGGAAATGGAGAAGAGGGAAGGAAAGCATGAGAGTGGGACAGTTAGTGATAGTTCGAGATGGAAATCTCCCGCCAGCATTATGGTCGTTAGCCAGAGTCAGCCTGCTTTTATATTGTAAAGATGGAATAGTGAGATCAGTGATAGTTCAAACGGAGACAGGAAAGTTAACAAGGCCAGTGCAAAAATTATGTATATTGCCAGTAGAGCCAGCCAATTGAAAGCGTACATGGTCTTACAAGCCAATAGCCAAATAGCAGCTAGTGTTTGCAAGGGGATAGGCAGGATAATGTACTTCTGCTTCTTTCCTCTATTCCTCAGATCAGCCAATGGAATCAGCTTACCTACACAGCGACAGCCAATGAGAGGAGGTCTCAAGATGACTAATCTTAAATACGATGCGTGAAGAACTTAGTGGAAAACGTTCGTTTTCGCGGGGAGTGTTCCGTATGCCAACCATACGGAGTGAAATCCTACAAAGTACAAATAAGACAGCCCTGGATCCAAATCATGATATCCACCAATACAGCAATCATCAATATTTTCTATATAAATGATCTTTATATAATCATGCCAGCCTGCGAGCGGTATAATATGTACATTTTATTTTAGTCAGTCCACAGCGAGCAAGCGTTAAGCAAGCATAAAAATAAATTGGGTTTTTTTCATTATATTAAGTGCCTTCTTAAGTGTGCATGCGTATTCAATGATAGGAATACTCTTCCTCAGGTCTTTCGCATATATGGATAGAGGTTCTGTGAAATTGGTTATCACAAACACCTTCATCTCATCCCTCCCCCCATCTGAAATATTTGGCACAAACTTTTCAGATGACCATGTAACTCGGGGTTTTTATAACCATTCCGGGCCATGTAACCATAGCTTATTGTCCACCAAAGATGATGGTTTTATTCCCCTGCTTAATAAATCCGCTGGATTTTCCTTCGTATCAACATGTCTCCATCTCTTGACTTCAGTATTATCTTGTATGGATGATACTCGATTCGCCACGAATATTTTAGATCACATGGTAGTTTGTTTATCCAGTGCAATGTTACCAGTGAATCCGTCCAGAGATTGTACTCTATGCCTTCCCATTCCATCGTTTTAATGACGCAGACAGTCAGTCGTCCCAATAACTCAGCTGCGGCAAGCTCCACTCGTTGTATAGTAACTGTTCTTAAGGGTGCAACACGCGCTTTTGACGTTACCAAACCTGCTCTTATCCTTCCATCGGAACTTGTGGTTCTTGTATAAATCACAACTCCAAATTCTTTTTCGGACGCATCCGAAAAACCATTTTTTTCCTTCCTTGTTCCTTCCGATGTATCCATCCATCTGTCAATCCTTACGTTTTCTAGGAATGTTATCTCTTCCCAACAATCTTTCCGTCTTCTTTCGATTCCTTCCGGTAGCATTTCATCCCAGTCAAAGTTTAAGCGCCATATGTTTTGGATGAGAATCTTCCCAACAATCGTTTGGATCATAAAGTTGAGCTATGCAGCTTACGATCTTTCTCTTTGTCATTACTTGCTCAGTCACTGGTGTTTTCACCACAAATGTGAACTGATCCTTCTCAAGCAGCCATTTAAGACCAAGTTTTGATGCCTTCTCATCATCTTGAAACAAGATTGATTCCTGCTCTTCAAAATTCATGTTCTTCGACAGAGCTTTAGAATTGGATTTCCATTTTCTAAGCTCGAAGCCTGCACTCTTCAATATGTGATCGATTTCTTTCGATAATTCTGTTGCCTTCGCTTCTGAATCTGCACCTGTGGTACAGTCGTCCATATAAAAATCTTCCATTATGGGTTTCGCCAACTTCGGATATTCCATCTCTTTCTCTTTCGCACATTTGATTAACGCTCGTACAGCATTATAAGCTGATGAGGTCTTCCCATAGGTGACTACTATCAACCAATATTCCTTCAATCTTTCGTTCGGGTTTTCTCTCCAAAAAATTCTTTGTAGATCCCATTGTTCTTTCGCAATTTTCACCATCCAAAACATCATCTTTGTATCTGCACTAATTGCGACACGATGCCTTCTAAAACATTACAAGATTTCGTGTAAATCCTTCTGTAACTTCTCCCCCAACATTTGTACTTCGTTGAGTGAAACTCCCTTCATTGTCTTGCAGCTGGCGTCGAAAACGACTCTAAATTTTTTCGTAACGCAATGATGCGGTATATGATAAATCGTTTTTCCATAGCTAGTGGCAGTTACTGCTGTCATGTGACCCATCACTTCGTACTCTCTCATGAAATTAATATATTTCTCCTTCAGTTCTGCATCACTTTCCAATTTTCTTTCCAAAGCCAGGAACCTGCGTTTAGCTATAAGTTCCGAGCTTCCAATGTCTTTCGCTGATTCTTTCAAATAAATCTTGACTATGAACCTTCCAGTGTCATCACATGTGTATGTTTTGATGAAATTCTATTCTACCTGCTCTTGTTCTTTCGTTCAACACTGTGATGATTCAATGTCATCTAGTTGCCAAAACCGTTTCAGTGATTCGTGTAGTTGGTCGTTGTCCATACAAACAACTTGCAAATGTAAAGCTTGCTCGTTAACCTTCTCATGAATCTTGCTTTCGTATTCGCCAAACATAATTTTCCCAAGAATTGTTTCCATAAACAAAGTACCACTGGGCTGACGTCCCAGTACAGTGATAAACGCTTGTGCTACAAATCTGCAGCCCAGCAGTAGCTCTATAGGACCTGCCTTCCAATATTCAGGATCAGCCAATGGGCGACCTGAAACATCCATCGTTGAAATGCCAAATTGTGTGTAGGCACAATTGGTTGCCATTTGCTATCCTTGGGTAGCACTTAAAATTGTTGTTCTATCGCATCCGTAGATTCAAACCATGGGTTTATCCTGAGTACATTCTTGTATTTGGTGTGAAAGGGCTCGCCTTCAACATTTATTAACCTTCCGGTCTTTCGAATTCTTGGCAGTGCTAGCCTTTGATGTAGTTGATAGCTCATAAGGTTAGGTTGTGCACCTGTGTTCATAAGAGCTCGTATCGGACCATACTTCTTTCCTTCCAACTCAATTCTCACATGCGCCGTAGGCATAAGAGCAAATCCTTCCCCTTCATTATAAAAAATAAAAGACATTAAATAGTTATTTTCTTTTATTTTATTTTTTGCAAAGTTGACGAATGGTTTTCTTTTAAAATCATTCCATGTGTCCCCTTCCTTTCTTTCCTGGTAAATCGATGTGGTTTTATCCTTCATGCCTTCCCCTTCCAGCCGAGGAAGTTTCTTCGGCAACGGCACGTGTCAATCGGCCTTCTTTTTTGTTGGTAGTAGTTGGTCCGCTGCTTAACTTACTTCTTTGGTCTTGAATGTTCAGGACCGTTCCCTCCGCCTTCCTTAATTCCTTCATTGAGCAGAGCACACTGTTGTGGTATGGTTTTTTAGGACACCGATAACAGTGCCCCTGACAACACTCCTTCGTATTGTGTCCAGTCTTTAAGCAATTTTGACACAATAGCTTTCTCTCTTACAAAGTCCTGCCTTGCTCTCAGATTGAGCATCGTAAACTCCGGGCAGGACCATACCAGATGCTCCATCGGCTTACATAAATGGCATGGTCTCTTAATGCCTTCCCCGTCAGTGATGCTTTGAGATACGAAAATTCGTAGGCCGGAGATATCTTGTCATTCTCATGAACGGCCGCTACAAAAAGATCGTGGAATCCCTGCCACTTGGTAAAGCTTACATCAAAACTTCCCCACGTCTTTTCGATATTGTGTTGGGAAAACGGGAGATCTACCTGCACAGCAATAGGTGGGCCTTCTCTTCCTGCTCCCGTTGGCTTTAGTTCTCTCGTCCTTCTCTTTATAGCTGCAGAAGCGGCAAAGAATTCGTTCTCTGCCTCCGCGGTCTTTCGTTCTACCTCCATATTAATTAGGAGGTCCTCCTTTGTACCAATCTTCTGCTCATGTTCTCTTAATTGCTTCCAGGTTTCGGAAAGCATCTCCATCCGGACCTCTAATATCTCAATAGAGGCCTATTCGAATCCTTCCGCCTCCGCAAAGGCCTTTATCCTGCTTACTGAGTGGATCGCCTTCTCAAACAAATACTGGTGGTTAGCAAGTCCTTCCGTTCTTTCGTCGTCTGTAATTGCATTCTTTTGTTGGGCCTTCGACCCTTCTTTCGTTCCTGCTTTTTTATTCATCTTTCGTAGTTGCTTTAATAATGAGAAAAGAAAAAACATTAGTATAATGTAGTTTATCGAGAAAAAGAATACAAAACTTAATTTTTGACATATGTAGGTACTTAAGCAATATATTTCCCGTATGTGAAAACGAATATAATAAAAAATGATTCACAGTAGGTACTTACTGCTATGTTTCCCAATATGTGAATATAAAAATAATAAAGAAAGAAATAATACTATGGTGCTGTTGTTGCGTGTGCCCTAAAGAATGCGTAAATAAATATCCCTTTTAAGTGTTTGCTTGATTTTAATTTGGTGTTTCTCTATTCTAATTCAGATTATTAATCTTGAATAGAATTACCTTCTCTCTCCACCTTCGTTTTTTGTTCCTTGAATACGTAAATGTTTTAAATGCCTCCCAACAAACTGCCCTATTATTCACCTTCCAGCCTTCAATATTCTTACATCTTTCGCAATTTTCCCAAATCATTCTCATATCTAATCTCTCTCATATCCTTCTCAAGTCTTTCTCAATTTTTCTCCAATCATTCTCGAATCAAATCTCTTTCAAATCCTTCTCAATCTTTCTCAAATCAAATCTCTTTCAAATCTTTGTCAATCTTTCTACCTTCGATACAAAAAATTCAATTTAACCTTCAAATATTTCTACTATTAATTCCGAATTCAAAGAACAAAATTTCCTTCACTTTAAAAATTAATTTATTTCCTTCACTTACACCTGCAAGCATTCCTTCCAAAATTCGGCTTCTCGTACAATTGTACGTGGAGTACCACCTTCTCAATATCTCTCTGCGCCTTTTTTTCACTTGAATGTACGTCTGAAATTCAGTTTCTAATCTTTTAACCTTCACATTATATTTTTTTCGTTCACATTAATCCTTCCTTGATTTTCATCCTAAATGGCTATTTCTATAATAGGAGTGCCTCCTTCCCTTCCGCCTTCCCATCAAGCAAACATTTTTTGATAATAATAATAAAAAAAACACATCCACTCGACGAGGAAAAGGGAATAAAACCTTGTCGAATAGATTACGCACAACACGAATAAATAGGTGCCGTGAAATAAGGTAGATAGCAATAAGGCCGAATGAGATTAAATCGACCTTATTTCCATCGCAGTGGAAATAAGGCCGAATTTACTTTTTCGTCATTATTGCCTAAACCGAAGGAAATAATGTCGAATTAAAAAGGCAGGCAATAAAAGCGAGGGAAATTTGTGTAATACCTGTTTTGGTGGGAAATTTGAAATTGGTAATTACATAGAAACATATGGAAATAAAACCGAAATATGTTTTATCCAAATGGTAATAATGACGAAATAGTATGGAATAATGCTGTATGCAAACAAATTGAAATGGGTGTTGATATCTGGTCAAACATAACAGGATATTTTCCGCACCTTCCTAATTCGTATATTAAACAATTGTTAAAGTTAATATATGTATATGATTATGGAAAAATAATTTTAGCATTATTAAGAAAGCTTGATTTAAAACTACGATTTATTACGGATTTTGGAAATAAACAGTAGGTAGTGAATTATATATTTGAGTTTGCAATCAAGCCTTTCGAATAAATAGTAGTCAAATATTCGCGCGCGCGAATATTTGACTACTATTTATTCGAAAGGCTTGATTGCAAACTCAAATATATAATTCACTACCTACTGTTTATTTCCAAAATCCGTAATAAATCGTAGTTTTAAATCAAGCTTTCTTAATAATGCTAAAATTATTTATCCATAATCATATATTTTAACTTAAACAATTGCTTAATATACAAATAAGGAAGATATAAACATAAATTTTATTGGTAATAATGTAGAATCGTCTTTTTTTTAAATGGAAATAACATCGACAAAAATGGAAATATCATCGAAAGAAATTCCCTTGTGCATTGACTGGAAATAAAACCGAAATGGTGATCGACATTATTACCATTTTTGTTGGAAATATAGTCGACTAAGAAAAAAACGCAAATTCGCCTCTATTTCCATTTTTTTGCGAAATAAAACCGATTCGACCTTATTGCTATCTACCTTATTTTACGGCACCGAATAAATATTCTTTTAATTTTAATGCACAGCACCGCACCAATAAAAAATAATTAAACACTAGAATATGGAATTTATTTAAATATACTCCTCACCTTATAAAAGGTCTTTATTGTTAAAATATTTATTAAAAAAATTGTAATAAACTCGTTGTTATTATTGTTTGTTGTTTTTTCTTTGTTATTGTTTTGTACTTGCGTAGCGTTAACCAACAGAATCACGACTATAATGAGATACACTCATAAAAGAAAAAGAGAACCATAATCACAGCTGCTGCGTAGCCAGCAAAGAGGATATATACATAGAGTCCAATCTTTCCTACGTTCCATCCTCCTCTGCTAAAATTTTCGTGGTCTCCTTCCTATTGTATTCATTGTCCGTGTGAAACAACAACAAGAAACGATGAGGTAAGTAGTAAGGTGTGAACGCACACATGTTTAACAAAAAGAACAATATGACAGCTTTAGCACACACACATGTTTAACAAAAAGAACAATATGACAGCTGTAGCTTGTAGGCAAAATCAAAACAAGGCACAAGATTGGACTCTATGTATATATCCTCTTTTATAGCCAGCTTATGTAAAGAATTTTTCTTTCTTTCGTCTTTCTTATATACTGAACTACATATATGCATGTAGTCGTGCGACATGCAAATGTTGAGTTGAGAGATACCTTCTCGATTTTTCTTTCGTGTGTTGTTGTTTTTTAATGTCGCTCGGACGCAACAAGAAAAATATTTCATGCATACATACACATTTTTCTCTCCATCTTTCGTTTACTTAGTATGTACCACAGACCATACACAGACCGCCAACTCGTACTCCTCTTGCCTGAAACACCATCGAAATATTTTTTTCAGTCTGTGAATACGTGTACATCTCTCTCTGTGCATTTTGTAATGGCAACTTTACCTGCGTATGCCATTTATTTTTTAGGTGTGTTTGCTAAATGGGTTTTAAAGCAAGGGAGAGCGTCACACTCTCAAAATAAATGGCATATCAGCTGATTTTTAGCTTGGTGGCAAAAAGAGAGACCATAATATGGTGAGTTGGCGGTCTGTATCTTCTTGGTCCGTGGTATGTACCGTGTAGGTACATAATATCTGTCGCGCCAGCAAATAAACCGGGCCATCTGCTTCCTTCGATTTCCGATTCGATTTTCTCAAAAAGTATAAAACTTACAACTATCAAAGTTATGCCTAAGGAAAGTGCGTTTCATGATGATTAAAATGATTGTAAACTCATTGGGATTATTCAATTAAATAAGAGTTTATTACGAATTGTACAAAAAAGAGTAATTTTCCAGTGGTTTTTATCATATGTAATTTAAAAATTAAAAGAAAAATTAAAGTCAGAAACAAAAAAAAAATTAAAAAAAAGTTTTTGCTCAGTATCGAGTATTCCCTCCCCTTGCCCGGATAACTGCCAGCATCCTCGTATGCATCGACCTTACGAGCCTGGAGATGAAATCTTGAGGAATTGCAATCCACTCCTCTTCAATTGCGACTCGCAGCTCTGTAAGCCTTCTTGGAGCAGGTGACCGGGCTCGAACCCGACGTTTCAGCTCATCCCATAAATGTTCTATTGGATTTAAGTCCGGGCTTCGAGCTGGCCAGTCCATCGTATTAATACCGACGTCACTTAGATAATGGGTTACCACATGAGCAACATGAGGCCGTGCATCAACTGCATATCCTGTCCGATATATCCTGCGTAAGGCACCCCGCGGTCTGCGAGGATTTCACTAATGTAGCGATGAGAAGTCAATCCTCGTGTACGGCCCGTCGGCTCGATGAAAACTAACGCTGTATGTGCTGTTAACGAGATGCCGCCCCAGACCATTACAGATCCTCCTCCATAAGCAACAGTTTCCGCGATGCAACACTGAGAATAACGTTCTCCAGGGCGACGATATACTCTTTGACGTCGATCACTTCCATGTAGACTCACCCTGGTCTCATCAGTGAAGAGTACATTCCCCCACTGCTCTACCGTCCAATCCCTATGCTCGCGAGCAAATTCAAGTCGCGCTCGACGGTGCGCTACGGTTAATAATGGCCCTGTTGCAACTCTCTTTGGAGTCAGGTTTCGTTCAGCAAGTCTTCTTCTGACGGTATCTGAACTTATGACCACTTGGTGTTCGTCACGCAGGCTCTCTTGGACTTGAACTGCATTTGGGCGGCGATTTCGCAGAACAGTCAGTTGGATAAACCGATCTTCTGCTGCTGTTGTAGCCCTAGATCTGCCCGTACCTGGACGGCGATGGAAGGCTCCAGTCTCTAGGTATCGTCTATAAATTTTTTGCACCGAAGATCTGCTTATTCGGAGTCTCCGAGCGACCTCACGTTGGGAAACGCCTGCTTGAATTAGAACTACAGCTTGAGCTGCTGCCTGTTGTGTCGTATCCATTACTGACCGAAAAAACGAGTAAAAGTACACGCGGCTGAGCAAACGATGTCAAAAACTAAAGAAATGATAAGAACAAAATCCAACTACACTCAATGCAGGAAAAAAGAACGGTAATCGACAGATATTGCCAAAACAGAGCAAATCGTGAGCATTTTGTTTGTTGCTTGTTTACAATGTGAGGTAACGGTACTTTAGAAAAATTTTATTATTTTTTAATCAACATGAAAAACAACTTTCTGCAAGTATAACTTTGATAGTTATAAGTTGTATACTTTTTGAGAAAATCAATGCAGAATTGCTAAACAGCGGGTGGCCCGGTTTATTTGCTGTTAAGTGTATAAAAGTGGATGTATGTTTGTTTGTTTGTAAATATTGTATGGACTCCGAAACCGCTAATCCAACTGAGCTCAAACTTTCAGAAAATCTTTGGTATTATTTTGAGAATGTTCCTGTAAAGTTTGGTTCAAATCGATCATCCAGTTTGGCCATAAGGCGAAGAAAAACACGCCGGGTCCTTGAAAAGCTTCTATATTAGAAATTTTTAATTTAAAAAAATATTTTTGTTTTTAATGATTGTAGTTTGCGGGTGGCTTGAAGGCTAAATATTTCTTGCAAGACTAAGTTGTTTATATGGTGAAATGGGGTAAAAAATAGTATTAGAATTTTTTTTTAATTTCCCATAGAAAAAGCTTTATTAAAATGCTTTTTTAACGCTGTCTATTGAAGTCTCTTATTTTGAAAAAAATGCATGGTAAAGAAAATTGCAGTTAATTAGTTCATAATAACAACAATGTCTAACATAATATTGACTTAACAAAATTGAATGGAAGCTACTATATTGTGGTTCTTAATGCAGTTGAAGATAAACTTGCAGTAAAAGAAAAGAAACAGTTCGAAGGAAAAGTTTTATACATCATACATATTTTCATATGCAACTACAAATTCAATTTTATTTACCTTTTTTTTAGGCAAGTTGCATTTTAAAATACTTCAAAAACAGTAAAGATGCAAAAAACCAAATATTGGAAAATTCAAAGCAGAAAATTAAGAAGTCAAACTTATCACGCTATCTGCTCGGAAGGCAGGACAACGTCTGCCGGGTGCTTGAAAAGCTTCTATATTAGAAATTTTTAATTTAAAAAATTCTTTTTGTTTTTTAAGATTGTAGTTAGCTAATGGCTTGAGGGCTTAATGTTTCTTGCAAGACTAAGCTGTTTATAGGGTGAAATAGAAAAAGCTGATAACGCTATATAACGCTATCTACTGAAGTCGCCAATTTTGAAAAAATGCGTTGTAAAGAAAAATGCTGTTAATTAGTTCATATAATAACAACAATATCTTATATAATATTGGCTTAACAAAATTGAATGGAAGCTACATTTGTGGTTCTTAATGCATTTAAATAAATTTGTTTATAAAAAAATTGATTTAATTTAAAATAAAATAAAACAATAAATCAAGTTATAGGGGTGTGTATGCTGAGCTTCAAAAACCATTGGCAACAATCTCTGCCGAGAGTATGGATTGTTCTGTTACCCCACCTACTTTTTCGGTTGCTGGTCCTTCATCCATTTCTTCCTCACCCTCAGTGAATACACGTCCTTCAAACATTATTGAGGATACGGAACGGAATCTGGAAAACTCTTCGGGACTTTCTGGAAACTCGCAAGATCCTAGTTTATATGAGTTAGCTCCTTTGTTGAAAGTAATTCCTTCGCCTAAAGCAATATTTCTTTCCCGATTGAAAAACTCAACATCTGAAGAAGACATCATTACTTACATCAAAAAAACACTTCGTATGGATAAAATTGATGGATTAATGATCAATAAATTTAAATTCCAAAATGAATGAGAAATCTCCTCTTTTAAAATAACAGTTCCTTATAACTTATTTGATTTGGTTGTGAATCCGAAATTTTGGCCTGATAAAATGTTTATTCGTGAATTTGAGCACCGTGTTCGCAAGAATCGTTTTGTTACTCAATTAAATCGATCCGCGCCCGTGGAAGCAGTGCATGCAAAAAACGATTAGATTCTAAAGCTGTTCTTAACATCTTCTACCACAATACAAGCGGCATGAAATCAAAGCTCTCTGACCTTTACTCGAAATCCTTCTCTTCAGACTACGATGTTATAATTTTATCCGAAACTTGGCTAAATGACTCTGTATGTGACTGTGAAATCTTATGTAATGACTATAATGTTTATCGTACCGATCGAAGTGTATTAAACAGTGTTTTTTCAATTGGAGGTGGTGTTCTTATTGCAATTCGCTCCAACTATCACTCAAAACGCTTACTTTATAATGAGTTTAACAATTTAGAGTTCATTTGTGTCGAAGCATATATTCGTAACAAACAGTTCCTGTTTACCTGTTCATATGTTCCTCCTCTTTCTGTCAAGGACATCTATAAACAACATGCCGACGCTGTTACTTATGTTACAAATAAATTTCCTACCGCAAGAACTTTTATTACTGGAGATTTTAATACATCAAGTGTATCGTGGTTACCTAACCCTGAAGACAGTTCATTTCTAACACCGTTGTTTCCCCATGGCTTCAGTGAAAGGGTTTCGCAAACAAATTTCCTACTTATTGATGAATGCTCAGGTTCTGGCCTCTTTCAAATAAACCATGTAGCTAATTCCAAAGGAAATTTCCTTTATCTCGTCTTCACTGATTCCCCTGAATATACAACAGTAGCTGAAGCTGATGATTTTTTATTCAATAATTCCATTCATCATAAGGCTATTAATATTAGACACTATATCGATATTCGCGAGGAAAATGCCAACATGCCTAGGGAAGTGGAACGTAAGCTGGATTTCAAAAAGATAAATGATAGTTGCTTTAGGAGTCTTTTGGAGAACTACAATTGGAACAATATTTATGATGAACCTGATGCTGATCTTTGCTGTAATAAATTCCATTCTGTCGTGAACAATTTTCTATCATCATGTGTACCTTAAAAAAAAAATTTTTATTGGACCAAGGTGCCCGCCATGGTTTACAAAAGAAATAAAAAACTAAGAAATTTAAAAACTAAACTATATAAAATATGGCTGGGTGCTGTATGAATAGGGTAGACCCTGATTGGTATCAACTTGGCGATGCCCAGCGTTGCAACTGTCTCATACGCATCAATTGTGCTTATTTTACCTCCAAGTGGTAGCCATCGGGTACTGGTGTTGTCCACCCGGACTTGACTTGCTGAACTTATAAGCGCGAGTGTTGATCACAGAAAAATAGCAACACTATAATTGCCCTGCCATAAAACTCCTCTGTTTCTCTTGTTGGGTAGCAGTTTATTCTGTACGAACCCCTCAGAAAGCAAGCGAGCGGCGGATGAGCTTCCAATTAAGTGAACCAACGGCGACGCTAACAGACAATATGGTAGGCACCCCATTGAGCTACTTCGACATATTCGGAGCTCAGGTCTTTCTGTCCTTTCACTACTATTAGTCAGGGTAGTGAAATAGAGAAGGTGGCGGATGAGCCCATATAGGACCAACGGTAGCTCTCACATCCCCGTAGTGGGTTGCTGACTCTGGATTTCTCCAGCTCCTTTTGTCCAAGGAGAGCAGCATAGGGCCTGGTCCCCCAGGTTGGGGGTTGTGCGTCGGGGTAACTTCCCTACCACGTAAAAAAACCAATAGTTCCGAAACAACCAATTGCCTCGGATATGGATGACCTTACTGATGACGACCCTAGCAAACGAAACAAGGACAACGAATTTCGGTTCTGCACGTGGAATGTCCGGACCCTTAACAGACCACGTGCAGCCGAACAATTAGTGGAAGCCCTAGATGGTGTCAAAGCCGACATCACAGCCATCCAAGAAGTGCGATGGGATGGTGAAGGCACAAGGAGGATGAAAAACTGTGACATCTACTACGGCAAGTGCTACAGGACAAGGAAACAGCGGCTATTTGGATGCGGATTTGTGATAAGAGGAAGGCTTAAGCAAGAAGTCTTGGGGTTTCGTGGCATAAGCGAACGCATTGTCACAATCCGCATTAAATCCAAATTCAGCAACATCTCGCTGATCTGCGTCCACGTCCCCACGGAGGAAAAAGATGACACGACCAAAGAAGAATTCTACGATCTTCTCGAGAAGACGTATGATGAATGCCCGAAGTACGACACTAAGTTTATTCTTGGTGACTTCAACGCCAAAATCGGAAAGGAGGGTAACTTTGGCTCGACAGTCGGAAAGCATAGCCTGCACGACAACACTTCCGGTAACGGACACAGGCTAATCGACTTTGCTGCGGGGCGAAGTGTCATCTTAGCTAGCACATACTTCCCACACCTCAATATTCACAAGGGGACCTGGCGGTCTCCTGATCAAAATACCGTCAACCAAATTGATCACATTGCGATTGATAGCAGACATGCGTCCAGTGTCATGGATGTCCGCACTTTCCGAGGGGCCAACATAGACTCGGACCACTACCTTGTTGTAGCTAAAGTGCGAATGCGGATCTCTACCAGACCGCAGAACCGAACGTCCACTGTGAGAAAGTTTGATGTTGCTAAGTTACAATCGCAAGAGACCGCCACAACCTTTGCCAATCATGTCTCCTCTTATCTCTTGACAAGCCCGGCGCCTGCGCCAAACCCAGAGGCCCAGTGGCAACATTGCAAAATGGCCATCAAAACCGCTGCCACGGATGTTTTGGGTTTCATTAGGCGACCACAACGAAACACCTGGTTTGATGATGAGTGCAGGCTCGCACACTTGGCCAAAGACGAAGCCTATCATGCAGTTCTGAATGCCAGAACTAGAGCTGCCAAGAGCGCTTTCCGTGCGGTGTACCAGCAAAAGAGGAAAGAGGAACATCGGCTTTTCAGAAGAAAAAAAAGAGAACTGGAAAAACGAATGGTTGAATCAATTGAGGGGTGCTACGGCAGAAGCAATGTTCGAAAGTTCTACCAAAGGGTAAAGCATTCGTCCAAGGGTTACAAAGCCCGAGCGGAAGCTTGTAGAGACGAGGGTGGGAATGTCGTTGTAGATACACAGTCGGTGCTGAGAATTTGGAAAGAACACTTCTGCAGACTGTTAAACGGTGAAGACAACCAACTAATCGCTGTCAGGCAGAATGATCCATTCGACTTGGATGATGATGAACAAAATTTCCGTCCTCCCGACCAAGAAGAAGTTCGGATAGCAATATCTAAACTAAAGTCCAACAAGGCTGCTGGAGCTGATGGCCTTACGGCTGAACTCTTCAAAGCAGCGGGAGATGACTTGGTGAGGAGCATACACCAACTCATCTGTACAATTTGGTCGGATGAAAGTATGCCTGACGAATGGAACCTCAGCATTGTGTGCCCTATCCACAAGAAAGGAGATACTCTAAGCTGCGCCAACTACGGCCATTCTGTGTGAACGTCGGAACCCTTTCGCACGTGAACTGATTGGCCCCTATCAGTAAGGTTTCAGACCCGGTAAGTCAACCGTCGACCAAATTTTCACACTTCGGCAGATTTTGGAAAAGACCCAAGAATTCCAGATCGATACTCACCACCTCTTTATCGATTTTAAAGTCGCCTATGACAGCGTAAACAGGAACGAGCTATACAGAGCCATGTCACTTCTTGGCATCCCTGCCAAACTCGTTCGATTGTGCAGGATGACTATGGAGAACTCGCGCTGCTCCGTCAAGGTTGGTAAGAACACCTCCGACTCATTTAATGTCGAGAAAGGCTTACGACAGGGTGACGCGCTGTCATGTAACCTCTTCAACATCATTCTTGAGGCAATCGTACGCAACTCGCATGTCAACACCAGCGGTACGATTTTTTTTAGATCCGTTCAATTACTTGGCTATGCTGATGATATTGACATTATTGGAAGAACGAAGCGCGCTGTCAGTGGAGCATTCGCAAGTATTGAAGTGGAAGCGGCTCGAATGGGTCTGGCTGTAAATGAAGATAAAACAAAGTATATGCTGTCCTCGGGTGAAGTAGATCATCACCGTAGGCTCGGACAAAACGTCACAATGGACAGATATAACTTTGAGGTTGTCAAGGACTTTGTCTATTTGGGTTCCACTATAACCTCTCAGAACAACATCAGTGAAGAGATCAGTCGAAGAATCACTCTTGCCAATCGCTGCTTCTTCGGGCTAAGAAGGCATCTTAGTAGTAAAGCCCTCTCTCAAAGGACCAAGGAGACACTATACAAGACCCTTATCATCCCAGTCCTGCTGTATGGGGCAGAAGCGTGGACACTGACACAATCGGATGAATACAGGCTATGGTGCTTTGAGAGAAAGATTCTTCGGGTGATATTCGGGCCTGTATGTATCAATGGAGTATGGAGGAGAAGATTCAATGGCGAACTGTACGGGCTATACAGCGACATTGACTTGGTTAAGAAGCTGAAAATTCAGCGGCTTAGATGGCTGGGCCATGTGGAGCGTATGGACGAAAACGCTCCTGCCCGACGAGTCTTCAATTCCAACCCGGAGGGCCGACGCAGTTCTGGAAGACCACATCTAAGGTGGCGCGATCAAGTGGTAAACGACCTCAACCAACTTGGTGTGCGCAACTGGAGGCCACTGGCTAGGGACCGGCCTAGCTGGCGAGGATTGTTGGTTGAGGCCGTGGTCCACAATGGACTGTCTGCGCCACCTTAAGTAAGTAAGTATATAAAATATATTTGTCAAATTCAATGTTATCTGTTAACTACACTAATTACTCTCGAGCCAGACGGCTCCTTAAAAAAAAAATAAACATTTCTTATCAAAACTACGTTAATAAGACAAAATCTGAAATCTTAACTAACCCTAGAAAATTTTGGTATTTCGTTAGGATAAAAAGAAAGACAGATTCTTTTCCAGCTGTGATGACCTATAAGGGAATATCTTCTAATGAGAATGAAACTATCTGTGATATGTTTTCGAACTTCTTCCAAAGCGTCTACAATAAACCGAATAGCTGTGATAAAACTTGCGATAATGATAGAAGCTGTGATAACATCTGTGATAGTACCTGCAACAACCTCTGTGATAACTACAACGACAATATTTCTGGTTTTCCTCAACTTGACGTAGCCGTACCAATGATTGACGAAAATCTCTTAAGGATATATGTTTCCAAGCTTAAAAATACAACTTCCTGTGGACCGGATAATATACCAGCATTTATTGTGAAACGTTACATATCTGTATTGGCCCGTCCATTATGTCACTTGTTTAACCTGTCTTTGAAAACCGGAAAGTTCCCAAAAATTTGGAAATCTTCATACATTATACCTTTTCATAAAAATGGAAACAAATGTGAGGTTTCTAACTATAGAGGCATCGCAAAACTTTCATGCATACCTAAGTTATTTGAAAAAATAATTTGTGACGTAATTGAGAACAGATTTAAAATTTTAATTGCTCCCAATCAACACGGTTTCATGAAGGGAAAATCAACAGCTACTAACTTAATGGAATTCTGTTCAGATGTTATTACAAAAAGCCAAGACGGTTTTCAAACGGATGTAGCACACTTAGACTTTGCAAAAGCATTTGACCGTGTAAATCATGATCTCCTTTTAAATAAACTAAGTGCCATAGGTCTTCCACACTGGTTTACTGTTTGGCTTGATTCTTATCTACATATGTAAAAGAATTCAATATGTCTGCGTTAAAAACAAACTGTCAAAACAAATTTGTGTGTATTCTGGTGTTCCACAGGGCAGCCATATCGGCCCATTTATATTTTTGCTGTTTGTGAACGACCTGTGTTCTGTTAAGTTAAATTCTGAACTCCTTCTGTTTGCTGATGATGCTAAGCTTCGTTTGTCTTATAAAAATAGTGACGAATATATACTGTTGCAAGAGGACTTGACTACAGTATCAAACTGGTGTATTGCAAATGATATGGAACTTAATGTATCAAAGTGTAAATTAATGACTTTTTCGCGTAAAAAATTTCCGTTTTTTAAGGTTTATTTTTTGTGTGATTCTGAACTACAGAGAGTAGATACGTTCTGTGATCTTGGTGTTATAATGGATCCAAAACTTGATTTCAATAGACATATAGATCACATGGTAAATAAAGCAAAATGCAGACTTGGATTCATCAGTCGTTTCGCGAAAGAATTTCGAGATCCATATATTCTAAAGACTCTTTATTGTTCTCTGGTGCGATCAGTTCTCGAATATTGCAGTTGCGTATGGTGCCCAAGCTATCAAGTAAATATTAACCGCATTGAATCCGTGCAAAAGCAATTTCTGTTATACGCTCTTCGATATCTCCCATGGAATTCTAACGTAGATACACCTACCATCTTATAAAGACCGACTTAGGCTAATTAATCTCCCGGCCTTAACTGAGCGTAGAACTATTGCGAAAGTGATTTTTATTTATGATATATTAGTGGGCAATATTAATTCTGCATATCTTTTATCAAAAATTAATATAAATATCTGTACTAGATCTTTCAGATCCTACGATTTTTTGAACTTGCGATTTAATAGAACTAATTACGGCCTTCACGAGCCACTTTTTGCAGCTTGTATAGACTTCAATAAATTTTATTATGTAGTTGATTTCAATATAAGTAAAAATATGTTAAGAACACAATTGTACAATATTTTAAGTTAAAAAGCTAAGAATATATAAATTTGTAGCTAAATAAATAAATACATTTTATTTCCATTTTAGAAAAATAAAAATACGTCTTCCATTGTTAAGACTCACATTCTCAGTATAGTTATATTGCTTTGTTATGAAAAAAGTAAAGCAATGAAGGGATATAACTTAAAAGAAAATTTGCTGCAATTGCCCATTTTTCAACTAAACCAAAACTCAATCGTATGCGTAGGTACTTTTCTGAGTTTATTTAATTAATTGTTCTCATCCGGGTCGTTGAAAAGCTTAAATAATGGTTTCTTGGTTAAGACTAAAACTAAGAAACCAAACCAAAAATAAAAAAAGGGTTTGTTGGCTAAATATTTCTTACAAGACTTAGCTGTTTATATGGTGCAAAAATATAATGTCTGTTTATATGTTCAAATGGAAAAAAAGTGGTATCCAATTTTGTGTACTGTGTTTGATAGGTTGTTGCGGTAAATTTTACCACAACAAGTTTCGCCAACCCATTTCCCCTTTAATAACTTTTTGTCCCAATTTCCCTTCCTGTTGCGGCTCCAAAATACTCTAAAGAGTGCAGCAGAAACCTGGTCCATCAGCCAGAGGACTGCTCTTTAAGTATTTTGGAAAAGTAACCAATCTAGGTTCCATCAGAAGTGTTAGACAGGATGTCAACACGAGGTAACAAAAGGCGGAAGAGCCACTAAGTCAGCGAGTTGTCGACAGAAGGTCGAGAAAGCAGAGAAAGGCATGACGATGACTCATGTCCAACGATGTGTGAACTATAATCACACCAACATAAATTTAGTATAGCCGAGTGCCCACCATAAAGTGTCGGACTTCAAAGAAAGATCACAATGATGTGTTTTTCCTTTTTGATATTTTCTGCGCGAAGGTCTACAAAATTAAGATTTTTCTTATTTATAAATTCCACCATTTTAGTTGGAAAATGGTTAAGTTTCTTTCCAACAAGAATATTTTTCTCAAAATAATTAATTTGGGCCGGTTTGGGCTGGGGACTTTGCGCGTTGTGTCGTAGTTTTTCACTTGCCTTTTGAAATAAAATATAATTGACATTATACGGCTGAACACGTCCACTGAGCCTACGAGGATCGCATCCTCAACGCATAGGATCGCGTGCAATGGTTGTATCACCGCTCTCAGGCGCACGTCTCTCCATAGATGGGCGAGATGCTGCTGTATGACTGAGACAAGAACACGAAGTGGACAAGCCAAGCCTCCATTTTGAATGTGAATTCAATTTTGGATTTTTAAGAAAACAGAAAGCTATCATTTTTGGAGAAAAAGAATTGAGTGCAAGAAAGTGAAAAACTACCCGTTTAACGAGATTTTAAAGTACAATAATTGTGTCATAAAGAGGAGAAAAAGATTGATTGTATCTAAAAGTCAGTTTGAGAAGGATATTCTGTTGGAGGAAATTTAAAGAAGCTAAGTATTTTTGTGTCTGGTTGGGACCAGGAATTTTAGCTTGTTTATTGTTCGTTAATTTGTTTTTAATTCGTTTTTTTTTTTGTGACCATATGTGGGGCAAAAAATTTAGATTAGAGTAGGACTTCGCTGTCGTTCGTTATCTCCCAAGATTGTGGGACACGTGACCCCCTTTCGCACCTTTCATTACCTACCATTGTGATTTTCCTTTGTGTCATCGGGACACAAAAACATTGTTTTCTTTTTTTATTTTTACCAAAACTTATTCTTAGTTGCGAGAATTAGCCTTCTGCTAACCTCGAAACATCTTTGTTCTATTTTTCTTGTTGTTGAAAAGACTCTGGGTTTTCGTCCAGGCCTTCTGCCAAGGTTTCCCAAACCATACACTGTACAATCAATAAAAGATTCGAATTTCCCATTGGGAATAATAATTCAATTGTTTATTTCTTTCAAAATTAAAGACACTTTTCAGCTTCCATTTGGTAAGGCAAACTACCATAAAAGTTTCCTGGCGCCCACTTTCATATATAGGTACACCACTGTACATATATATACCTACCCACCTTTCATTACACAATTCGTATTTTATTAATCGAGCGCGATTAATAAACATATTGTTCTCATCGAACCCACTCCCAGCTGAGCTAACGGGAGACAGCACTGCAATTGCTGTCTGGCTAGGAGTATATATATATTTTTATTTATCTCTTATCTCTTTTGATTGAGTTTTTATCAATACACCGCTTCGTTTGGCAGTGGCCAAAATATTTTGTTTCGTGCTGCACATCGTCGTTGTGCATACTTTTTTTATAATTCGTATTGGTTTTCTTTTTTTTTTTTTAAATTGTCAACAAGATTGGATTCGGGTATCCAAATTGTTTTTTTTTTTTCTTTTGGTTAAATAATAGTTTAGCTTAAATTAAATAAATCGCGGTCGAGTGTTTGGTTTCGGTCTTGTGTATGTTTTGATTTTCTTAGAAAATATTATTCCTAGCAATTGGCGCTCCAAAAGCGTGGGGCTTCTTTGTTTTGTTGTACATCTGTTTGGTGGCAGTAAACTTTCTTAAATTGTGTTTAGGGAAGTGTTGTGGATTTTTTTATTTAAAAAAAGATTTTACTTGGTGTTTTATTCTATAATAGGTGCAATCCAGTGGCTGACCCTTTTTGTCCTTGGCAGAACACAATTTTTTTTTTTGGAGTGGAAGTTAGACTGCCTAGAACATAAGCGTAAGTTCAGGGCAATCAAATCGTGAGTTTTTTCTTTCTTTTCTGATTAATTATTTATTTAATTTATTTGTTTCAATTTTTCCTTTCTGTATAAAAACAATTTATTGGAACAAAAAAGAAAATCGAAAATTATTTGCTTACATTATTCTTCCTCCATTTTCATTTTGAGTTGAGAGTATAATACCGTTGTCGCACTCTCACTCATAGCTTTAATTTATTTTTTTGACGTTTAGTCAAAATTATTATATTCAATTTCAGTGCTCAAACTTTCAAAAATCCTAATATTTTCTTAGCACATTTTGAAATTTTTTTTTTTTTTGTAATTATTTTTTTTTGCTGGTAAATATTTTCAATTTATTTTTATTTTAGGTGTGATTTTAAGTTCCTTATTTTCAGTCTAAAAGGTATTTTTTTTTAAAAGTGAGAATTTAGAGTTGTTTTTGGGAATAATTTTGTTTTATTTTTTTTTTGGTTTTGGGTTTGGAGCTTAATTTTTTTTTTGTTTTTTTCGGAAAAATTGACGTTAGTCAAATAAATAGATTGACACAGGAGGAAATTTCTTACGAAATTGAGAGTAGGGGTTTAGCGTTAGGGACTGTTGAGGAGATGCGCAAGACGCTTTGGGCCGCTTTGAAATTACAGCGTAGGGCTTCTTTTGTAGCTCCGGCTTACCCATTCACTTTTGATGTGGATCAGGTGGCCGTAGAGAATAAATAGGATGGATAGGTCGGTCCCTGAAAATGAGTCACAGGAGAACTGTAGGTTAGGGCTTAAAAATAAATTAATAATGGCATTAGCCGATATAGATGGAGATGAAGAGGACGATAAAGATGAACATGAAGAAGAGGAAGAAAAGGAAGAAGAGGTAGAAGTAGTAGATAGACAGGGAACGAAAACGAAAAAGATTTCAGGGGCTGGAAAAGAGCATGAGGCTGAATCTAGGCGAAGTAAGTCGGTTGTCACTTCTGCCAGTGAATCGACAGGTATAGGAGAGGACAGTAGGAGAAATATAAGTAGTGGCCGTATTAACACATCTGGCGAAGAAGTGATAATGAGCTCCGAAAAATTTCAAAACTGAGCTAAATGGGATATAAAGTTCACTGTTGAGCGCTGTGGTGCCTCAGTGAACTCGTTCTTAGAAAGAGTTGAGGAGTTGAGACAGGCTAGGGGGGTTTCAGAAAACAAACTTTTTAAGGCAGCGGTCGAACTTTTTGTAGGGAAAGCTTTGATTTGGTTTAGGGCAATTAGGATTTCGGTTGGTTCGTGGCAGGAACTTGTCAAGGAGTTGAAACTTGAATTCTTGCCACCGAACTATGATGATCAGCTTCTCGAGGAGATTAGGCGTCGCACACAAGGCAAAGATGAGTCCATCGGAGTCTATGTGGCGAAAATGCAGAATTTGTTTGGTAGGTTAACCGATCAAATCTCAGAAGGTAGGAAGCTGTCAATGATTCAAAGGAACTTGACACCTTTCTACCAATTTCAGCTTGGTTTGGCTAAACCAAGTTGCTTTTCGGATTTGATTGCTTTAGGTAGGAATTTAGAAGCGGTTAGGGCGAATGTGGAAGCGTATGTTCCACCACCTAGTGTTAGGAATAATAGGACTTTGCTAGAGCCGGATCTGGCATATATAGGTGTTGATACTTCGGAAGTTTTGGTTGTTTCAGACAACAACCCAACTTCTCATCAGGCCCAAATTTCATCCCAACCCCGACCTTCGTCTAGTATTAGGTGTTTTAATTGCAATGGATCAGGCCATTATGCAAATAGGTGTTCTGCTCCTAGGCGTTGTTTTGGTTGTGGCGCTGCAGGCGTCTCGAGACAAAATTGTAGAAAGTGTTCGGGAAATGGGTAACGGAATCCTGCGCCAGCAGGGCGGGAGGTCCGAAGACGTTGACAGGGTTGCCTGCTGTTAACCAGTCGGCGGATGTTACTCATTTAGGGTTTACTCTGGAGGCAAACGGTAGTGATAGGGGATCATTTTTGAGTGTTAGTGTTTATGGTTCTAAATTTTTAGGTTTATTAGATTCAGGAGCTTCTAGAAACATAAAAGGTAGGGATGCCTGGTTAATGATAGGGAATTTAGGGCTTTCTTTGAAAAAAGACTCTGTTCACTGCGTGCGTTTGGCAGATGGAACAAGGGTTGAAGTTTTAGGAGTGATCTCTATTCCAATAATTGTTGAGGATAGGGCAGTGTTAGTTGACTGTTTGGTCATCCCTTCTCTGCCACATACGGTGATTCTCGGTGCAGATTTTTGGGCACTGTCGGGTATCGTCCCGGATTTAAGATCGCGTATGTGGACTTTTTCGGAGCAGGACAGTCCTGTTTCGATTTGTTCTATTACAGAACGATCAGAGTTGAGTGTTAGGGAAATTAAAACATTAGAAGAGTTTATAGGAGAATCTTTTAGGAAAATGCCTGAAGGCTTAGGTTGTACAACATTAGTTCAACACAAGGTTAGGACGTTGGCGGAACCGATAAAACAACGATATTATCCGGTTTCCCCGGCAATGCAGGAACATATTGATAGGGAGTTAAATGAGATGTTAGAGGCAGGAGTTATTGAGAGATCGACAAGTGCTTGGTCGTCTCCAATACTTTTAGTTAAAAAGAAAGACGGCTCCTATAGATTCTGTGTGGATTATAGGAAGCTCAATAAGAATACCCATAGGGATGCTTATCCACTTCCATACATCAATTCAATTTTAGATAGGCTTCGGGGTGCTAAGTTCTTGTCTTCGTTAGATATCAAGTCAGCGTATTGGCAGATACCTATGGAGGAAGAATCTAAGCCCTCTACTGCCTTAACGGTACCTGGGAGGGGTCTGTTTCAGTTTAGGAGAATGCCTTTCGGTCTGCATAACTCACCGGCGTCTTGGCAGAGGTTTATCGACACAGTTTTGGATGCCGACCTGGAGCCATTCGTCTTCGTCTATTTAGACGACATCATCATCATTTCAGAAACTTTCGAGAAACATCTTGAAATTCTAAATGAAGTGATGAAAAGGTTGAGTGAGGCAGGATTAAAAGTGAGAAGGGAAAAGTGCAACTTTTGCATGCCCTCTCTAAAGATTTTAGGTTATATAGTGGATCGTAATGGGTTACATGTAGATCCAGACAAAGTGGAAGACATGGTTAAGATTCCAGCACCGTTCAAACAGACGCGTCAGATTACGGAATCGGTGCAGTTCTTTCGCAGAACTTTGATGAGGGAGAAAAGGTTGTCTGTTACCTTAGTAGGTCTTTGAATAGGAACGAAAGAAACTATAGTACCACCGAAAAAGAATGCTTGGCTGTACTTTGGGCTATTGAGAAGTTGCGCCCGTATATCGAAGGTGTTCGGTTTACGGTTGTGACAGATCATTACTCTTTGGTATGGCTAAGTAATCTTAAAGATCCACAGGGTAGGTTGGCTCGTTGGCCCATTAGGTTACAGCAGTTTGACTTTGAGATCATTCATCGCAAGGGCAAAGAGCATGTAGTTCCGGATATGCTTTCTGGAGGAGTGCCACAGTTGGGTTGTATATCAGATGAGAATTTAGACCCTTGGGTGGCTAAAATGATTTCAACAGTCAATGCCAATCCGCTTAGGTTAGCTTGGAGAGTTGAACAAGGGAAGTTGTTCAAACTGGTGAAGCCAAATCATGTCGTAGTACATGAGACGAATCAGGAGTGGAAGAGAGTGATAGGTAAAAATGAAAGATTAGGTATTTTGCAGGAGAACCATGACAGTCCGTTAGCAGGACACATGGGTGTTAGGAAAACTTTCGCCAGAGTAATGGCAAAATTTTACTGACCAAAAATGAGGGCCGACATAACCAGGTACGTTAGGAATTGTAAAGTTTGCCAACAGGTTAAGCCGGTGAATGATAAGCCAGCTGGTTTGATGACGGAGAGGGTAGGGATCAAATCACCATGGGAGATGATTTGTGTAGATCTATAAGGTCCGCTTCCTAAGTCGAGTAGGGGTTTTACGTACATTTTGACGGTAGTGGATTACTTTTCTAAGTTTCCACTACTCTTTTCGTTGAGGTCGGCTTCGGCCAATTCTATTTGTAGGGAACTAGGAGACAACGTTTTCCTTCTTTTTGGCATTCCGAAGGCGGTCGTCTGTGAAAATGGTCCTCAGTTCCGTTCCAAGGAAGTGAAATAAAATTCACAGCCCATTATCATCTGCAGGCGAATCCTGCGGAAAGGATAAATCAGATCATTAAGACGACGTTGAGGGCTTACGTCGCTGAAAACCACAGAGTGTGGGATTCACAGCTGCAGAAGGTGGCGTGCGCGATTCGCACGTCACAGCGTGAGGTTTTAGGAGTTTTTCCTTACTATGCGAATTTTGGGAGGGATATGGTGACTTCTGGTCGTGAAGTACCATTAGTAGAAGATAGCTCCGAAACGGTTCAAGATCAGGTCGAGATCGAGAATCGTTTCAAAGAGCTTAGAGTTGACATTTTAAAAAAATTACAGGCAGCTTCTAAAAGATCTGCCCAAGCCTACAATCTTCGACGGCGTGATGTTCAATATCACCCCGGTGAACTTGTGTGGCGAAGAAAATTTTCGCTGCCGGATGCCGCGAATTATTACACCCCAAAATTAGCACCGAAGTTTGTCGGCCCGTTTAGAATTAAAAAGCGTTTGTCACCTTGGACTTACTTGCTAGAAGATAGTAATTGTAAGGACCGCGGAACTTGGAATGTCAACGATTTGAAACCGTATACCGACGCATCCGATTTGTAAAGTAAAGTAGCTTGATTTTTTTTTGGTAAAAACTAGTAAAGTAACGTAGTTTAATTTTTTTGTTTTTCTGCTCTTGAATTTTAATTTCATTGTACTTTGATTATTAGATTTTTGATTTTTGTTATTTATAATATTTTGGAAAAGTAACCAATCTAGGTTCCATCAGAAGTGTTAGACAGGGTGTCAACACGAGGTAACGAAAGGCGGAAGAGCCACTAAGTCAGCGAGTTGTCGACAGAAGGTCGAGAAAGCAGAGAAAGGCATGAAGATGACTCATGTCCAACGATGTGTGAACTATAATCACACCAACATAAATTTAGTATGGCCGAGTGCCCACCATAAAGTGTTGGACTTCAAAGATAGATCACAATGATGTGTTTTTCCCTTTTTCATATTTTCTGCGCGAAGGTCTACAAAATTAAGATTTTTCTTAATTATAAATTCCACCATTTTAGTTGACAAATGGTTAAGTTTCTTTCCAACAAGAATATTCTTCTCAAAATAATTAATTTGGGCCGGTTTGGGCTGGGTACTTTGCGCCATGTGTCGTAGTTTTTCACTTGCCTTTTAAAATAAAATATAATAGCCATTATACGGCTGAACACGTCCACTGAGCCTACGAGGATCGCATCCTCAACGCATAGGATCGCGTGCAATGGTTGTATCACCGCTCTCAGTCGCACGTCTCTGCATAGATGGGCGAGATGCTGCTGTATTACTGAGACAAGAACACGAAGTGGACAAGCCAAGCCTCCATTTTGAATGTGAATTCAATTTTGGATTTTTAAGAAAACAGAAAGCAATAATTTTTGGAGAAAAAGAATTGAGTGGAAGAAAGTGAAAAACTACCCATTTAACGAGATTTTAAAGTACAATAATTGTGTCATAAAGAAGAGAAAAAGATTGATTGTATCTAAAAGTCAGTTTGAGAAGGATATTCTGTTGGAGGAAATTTTAAGAAGCTAAGTATTTTTGTGTCTGGTTGGGACCAGGAATTTTAGCTTGTTTATTGTTCGTTAATTTGTTTTTAATTCGTTTTTTTTGTGATCCTATGTGGGGCAAACAAATTTAAATTAGAGTAGGCCTTCGCTATCGTTCGTTATTGTGGGACACGTGACCCCCTTTCGCACCTTTCATTACCTACCATTGTGATTTTCCTTTGTGTCATCGGGACAGAAAAACATTGTTTTCTTTTTTTATTTTTACCAAAACTTATTCTTAGTTTCGAGAATTAGCCTTCTGCTAACCTCGAAACATCTTTGTTCTATTTTTCTTGTTGTTGAAAAGACTCTGGGTTTTCGTCCAGGCCTTCTGCCAAGGTTTCCCAAACCATACACTGTACAATCAATAAAAGATTCGAATTTCCCATTGGGAATAATAATTCAATTGTTTATTTCTTTCAAAATTGAAGACACTTTTCAGCTTCCATTTGGTAAGGCAAACTACCATAAAAGTTTCCTGGCGCCCACTTTCATATATAGGTACACTACTGTACATATATATACATACCTACCCACCTTTCATTACACAATTCGTATTTTATTAATCGAGCGCGATTAATAAACATATTGTTCTCATCGAACCCACTCCCAGCTGAGCTAACGGGAGACAGCACTGCAATTGCTGTCTGGCTAGGAGTATATATATTTTTTTATTTATCTCTTATCTCTTTTGATTGAGTTTTTATCAACACACCGCTTCGTTTGGCAGTGGCCAAAATATTTTGTTTCGTGCTGCACATCGTCGTTGTGCATACTTTTTTATAATTCGTGTTGGTTTTCTTTTTTTTTTTTGTTAAATTGTCAACAAGATTGGATTCGGGTATCCAAATTGTTTTTTTTTTTTCTTTTGGTTAAATAATAGTTTAGCTTAAATTAAATAAATCGCGGTCGTGTGTTTGGTTTCGGTTTTGTGTTTGTTTTGGTTTTCCTAGAAAATATATTTCCTAGCAAGGTTACATGTAGGTACTTAAAGGCCTGAGCAGTGATTTTTTTTTAATAGGGTGTTTATACACGAATTTGCTTTTATGATATTTCCTTAGGAAATATGTATTTAGAAAAATCTTAAATTTTTTTTAAGAGTTTAAGAATTATGTTTAAATATATCATCTTTTATTTCATCGCGCTATCTGCTCGAAAGGGCAGATCAACGCCTGCCAGGACAGCATGGTGTATACAATATTGCAGTTGCATTTTAAATTATTTTATAACAACAATATCTTATGTAATATTTATTGGCTTTACATGGAAGTTGATTTTGGGGGTTTTAATGCAGTAGAAGAAAAGAAAATTAGTTCGAAGAAAAAGATTTATACATCATACATTATTTAAAAATTCAATTAAAATTTTATATAGCGCTATCTGCTCGCATGGTCAGAACAACATCTGCCGGAACAGTTTTTTTGTATGTGTTCTCAAATTATTCAGTTAGTTTTAATAATATACTTACAACCTACATATTTCAATGCTTAAACAAAAATAATAAAACACTGTGATCATCAAAAATTTTTCCAAAATAAAAAATCATATGTCAAATAATAAAGAAGAAGTTCAATTTAAATTTATTTCGTTGACAAGCAAACGTTTTTCAAATTACATAGTAACTTAAAAATAATCTATAAAAATTTGTAAGAAGCGAAGAAAACGCCAATAAATTTGTGCTAATTTGCTACTAAACAATCATTATAAACGTTAATGGGTATGTAAAAAAAAAGAAAATAAATAAAATAATTAAGTAAAAATATTTTTAAATTACTTATGTACATATGCATGTACATAGTAGGAGGAATTGAATTGATTTTGTTGATACGCAAAAAATTGTTGAAAATTGGTAACTTAACAATCCTCATTCTAAATAGGTAAGTATCGAAGAAAACGTTATTAAATTAATCGGTTAAGTACATACATTTGTTAAAATTTACTTAAAGATTGTTGAATATCACCGAAATGCCTCCAAAAAAAGCAGCCATCGGAAGAAAAACAAGTGAGCAAAGGAAATCAAAGTCTAATAGGGTGACAGAAACGACGCAACAACGGGTTGATCGTTTATCTTCCATTCGGGGACGCAATCGAGAAATAAGAGCAGCTGAAAGCCCCGACCAATACGAATTACGAATTGGTCAAGCTCGAGTTAGAGCTTCAACTTCCAGAGCAGCAGAATTTTTCGATCAATACGAATCTCGCATAGGACAAGTTCGAGAAAGAGCTTCTACTTCAAGAGCAAATGAAACTTCCAACCAATACGAATTCAGAATTGGTTAAGTTCGAGTCAGAACTTCAACTTCCAGAGCAGCAGAAACTTCCAATAAATACGAATCTCGCATAGGACAAGTTCGAGAAAGAGTTTCTTCTTCAAGAGCAGCTGAAACACCCAACCAATACGAATTCAGAATTGGTCAAGCTCGAGTCAGAGCTTCTACTTCAAGAGCAGAAGAAACGCCCGATCAACACGTATCTCGCATTTTACAAGTTCGATCAAGAGCTTCTGCTTCTAGAGCAGCAGAAACGACAAGCCAGCATGAATCGCGCTTTGATGACATGCGGATAAGACAAGTTCATGCGAGAGAAAGATTGCATTTTTACTTGGGAGCATTTCATTACGACAAAGAAAAAGATTACAGCAGTCATAAAGACATTTCTATTGGCCCAATGCATAAAGTTTGCCTGCATTGTCGTGCATTGAAGTTCAACAGAGAGCCACCGGGAATGTGTTGTTCAAATAGTAAAGCAAAATTGCCACCACTAGAGCAGCTACCAGAACCACTTTGTACGTATATATCTGGCGTCACTTCAGATTCAAAGCGTTTTTTGCAAAACATTCGAAAGTACAACACATGTTTTCAAATGACTTCGTTTGGAGCCACACAAATTGACAACTACAATGCAGGTTTCATGTCCACCTTCAAAGTCCAAGGACAAGTCTACCATAATATCGGTTCGCTGCTTCCTCTACCAGATGAAGACGCCAACTATTTACAAATTTATTTCACTGGTGATGAAGAAAAAGAGATAGATCGGCGTTGTGCTGTTAGTATTGGAACAAGGCGCGAAATCGTTGCAAATCTTCAAATTATGTTTCACGCTTTTCAAAGCAGCGGTAGATAAAAGAGATAAAAGAGATAACAGAGTTGTAATCAGAGGTGACAAAACACCCCCTGGTGAGCACGAAAGACGCTTCAATGCACCAACTATTAACGAAGTGGCGATTGTTATGGTCGGCATTGAATTCAATCAGCGTGACATTATTGTTATGAGGCAAGACAAATCTCTGAAACGTATTACTGAGACGCATAGGTCGTATGATGCCTTGCAGTATCCAGTTATATTCTGGCAAGGGGAAGATGGCTACCACTTTAAAGTCATGCAAACGAATCCAGTAACAGATACCACGTTACCGAAAAAGGTGAGCTATAATTTGATTGATCCAATTCGATCAAAGTTAAAATCTTTTAAATTCTAATTAAAGTTTCGGCAATGGATTTTTATGCTTATCGAATAATGATTCGAGAAGGAGAATGCAATCACATTCTTAAGTGTCGGGAATTGTTTCACCAATACATAGTTGATCTGTACGCCAAAATTGAAAGTGAACGATTACTTTTCATTCGTTTGAACCAAAAAAACTTCCAGTCGAAGAATATATTCACTTGCGAGATGCAATGGCAACTGATGGAAACGCAGCTAACATTGGGCAAATGATGATCCTACTAGCAACGTACACAGGAAGTCCACGACACATGCACGAATATACGCAAGATGCTATGACGTATGTTCGGAAATACGGTCGTCCTGATTTGTTCATCACTTTCACGTGCAATCCAAAGTGGACGGACATCACAGATCTTCTATTTAGTGGGCAAACATCAATTCATCGACACGATGTAATAGAGCGTGTCTTCAATCAAAAGCTAAAAAGTCTGATGTCCGTTATAAATAAAAATAAAGTTTTTGGTGAAACTCAATTTTGGTTGTACTCTATCGAATGGCAAAAGAGAGGGCTGCCACACGCACACATTCTTATTTGGCTAACCAACAAAATTGTTCCTACTGAAATCGACAGTGTGATATCCGCTGAGCTTCGCAATCCAGAAGCAGATCCGATTCTTTTTGATATTGTCTGCAAAAATATGATTCATGGGCCATGTGGATCACTGAACCCACGATCACCATGCATGAAAGATAACAAGTGTACAAAAAGATATCCAAGGGACTTGGTACAGGAAACTCAAACTGGTGGTGATGGATATCCACTCTACAGACGTCGGAAGCCTGATAATGGAGGATACACAACAACCCTCAAAATCAACAATATCGAAATTGACGTCGATAACAGATGGATAGTTCCATACTCGCCATTATTGTCAAAAATGTATGGAGCACACATCAATGTTGAATATTGCAATTCGGTTAAGTCAATCAAGTACATTTGTAAATACGTCCACAAAGGCAGCGATATGGCTGTGTTTGGAATAGCAAATCAAAATCAAAAAGATGAAATAACTCAATTCCAAATGGGACGATACATAAGCAGCAACGAAGCGGTCTGGCGAATTTTGAGCTTCAGCATACACGAACGCTATCCAGCTATTCAACACCTAGCAGTTCACTTGGAAAATGGACAGCGAGTTTCATTTACTGAAGAAAACGCCCAAGAGAGAGTTGAACAGCGCCAAAATACTACACTGACAGCCTTTTTTCACTTGTGCCAGAATGATAATTTTGCCAAAACAATTGTTGTACAATGAAGTACCAAAATATTATACTTGGAACGCATCGCGAAAACAGTTCGATAGAAGGAAACGAGGTGCAGTTGTTTCCGAGTACATTGGTATACACAGGTCAGATGCTCTTGGCCGGGTTTACACTGTCCATCCAAACAACGCCAAATGCTTTTATTTTCGAATGCTGTTACATGTTATCAAGGGACGAGCATCATTCAAATCATTAAAAACCGTCAATGGTGTATTGTGTATTACCTATAGATAAGCCTGTTTGAAGCTTGGCCAACTCGAAGACGATCAGCATTGGAATACAACACTTACAGAAGCCGCGCTTAACAGTTTACCAAATCAAAAACACACTCTGTTCGCAATCATTTTGACCACTTGCGCACAAGCTGATCCAAAAACGCTTTGGGAAAATCATACACAAAGCCTTAGCGAGGATATTCTACGGCGTAAAAAAACAATACATCAAAATCAGGAATACACTGAGGACATTTTTAATGAAGCACTCATATTACTTCAAGGTGAATGTATGTCCGTTAGTAACAAGATTTTAACTGACGTTGGGCTGCCAGCACCGTCGCGAAACATAAGCGACATTGAAGACAGAAATCTGGTGCGAGAACGGCAATATGACATTGAGGTACTCCAAACTTACGTTGAAAAACATAAAAGACTTATAATTGGCGATCAAAGGCGAGCTTATGACACTGTAATGTAGCATGTAGTAGGGGGAAATGGCGGACTTATCTTCCTCGATGCGCCCGGGGACTGGCAAAACATTCTTGCTCAATTTGATTCTCGCTGAAATTCGCATGCAGCATGACATTGCACTTGCAGTTGCGTCATCTGGGATTGCAGCGACGTTACTTGACGGTGGGCGTACCGCACATTCAGCTCTGAAGCTGCCGTTTAATCTAACCCGAACTGAAGCGCCAACATGTCAAATCAAAAAAAATGGGTACTGTATTGAAAGAATGCAAGATTATAATTTGGGACGAATGTACTATGGCCCACGAAAAATCTCTGGAAGCACTTGATAGAACTTTGCGTGACCTTAGAGAAAACGACCATCTTATACCCCTTTCTGGTGATTTTCGCCAAACTTTGCCAGTTATTCCACTATCGACACCAGCTGATGAACTGAGTGCTTGCTTAAAATCGTCGAGTCTATGGAGTCATGTGAAGAAAATCACGCTTTCGACCAATATGCGTGTGCAATTGCAGCAAGATGCTTCGGGTCAAGCATTTGCAAAGCAACTTTTGGATATTGGCAACGGCAAACTTCCTAAAGATCCGATAACACAGCAGATTTCGTTTCCGCCAAACTTTTGTCAATTGGAGCAGTCAATTGACGATGTTGTGCAAAAGGTTTTCGTTGAAGTCACGACCAACTACACAAATCACGATTGGCTTTGTGAACGTGCAATCCTTGCACCAAAAAACGATGACGTCAACAAAATTAACTATGAAATTCAACTTAAAATTCCCGGCAAACCAATGAAATAAAAATCTATTGATACAGTTATGGAGGAGGAACAAACTGTCAATTACCCTATTGAATTTTTAAACTCATTAGAGCCATCTGGAATGCCACCACATGAATAAGTTCTGAAAAAAGGTTCACCGTTGATGTTAATCCGGAATTTGCAACCTCCGAAGCTGTGCAACGGAACCAGACTTGCCGTAAAAAAACGATTACCAAATTTAATCGAGGCCACAATTATTACCGGCAAGAGCAAAGGCAAAGTTGTCCTGATTCCGCAAATACCAATGCTTTCGACAGATTTAGCTTTACACGACTGCAATTTCAGGTACGCCTAGCCTTCGCAATCACCATCAATAAAGCGCAGGGACAGTCGTTAACTATTGCTGGCCTTAATTTAGAAAATTATGCTTTTCCCACGGCCAGTTGTATGTCGGATGCTCCAGAGTTGGAACACCTAAAAATTTATACATTTATACACCTAACAAAAAAACTAAAAATATTGTATATCCGCTTGCACTACGTTAGCAAAATAAAATAATTTTAGCATTAAAAATCAAATTAAACAATACAAATATAAAACGACTTCTGTTTTTTAAGTTATTAAAATATAACCATTTAATAATAATGGCTCACATTTTCAGTAAAAAAAAACTTATGAACGGATGAACTTAAAGTAAAATTTACAGCAATTGCCAATTTGTCAACTTAAAAACAACGATAAAACAGTATAGTACACTCGGGCGTCTGCGTACTTTTATGAGTTTATTTAATTAAAAAAAAAACACCATCCATTTTCTCATCGTTTTGACAAACTAATTGGATGTTATAAGAATAATAAATTAAGAAGTCAAACTTATCACGCTATCTGCTCGGAAAGTCTGCCGGGACAGCTAGTTTATGAATAAAACAAGAACGTTCTTTTCGTGTATGCATACAGATGCATGATATATAAATTGTGTGTTGTCTGTTATATAGACAGACGAAATCTTCCATTCTTTCTCTCGTCTTTAAATGCACCTATAGTCCGGGAGCCCGCGACAGTTTTTAATGTATGATTGGCTCGTCGTTCAAACCATTCTGTGGTCATAGATTTGTAAGTGAACATCACAAAAAGGGACCGCTTACAGCAAAGTAGCGGGACAACGCCGGTAGAGAGCGTTTTGAACTTGCAAAAAAAGTTAAAAAAAAACTAATTGGCTCGTCGTTGATCTTTTCTGGGTATGTTAATTAGCATCATAGAATGTCAAAAAAGTATCGCTTACACCTGTTTAGCAGGACAATGCACCGCTTACAAGTGCCGAAAGATGCAAAAAAAAAATTTTGATCAATTAGCTCGCGATTGAAATTTAACATGGTCATAAAATATAATATTATTGATGCAAAAAACCCGTGCTTACAGTCCACCTCCGGGACAAAGCACTTTAAGCGCTCTTCAAAGTCAACACTCCAAAAATCAATATTTTTCTGCTGTATCTTTCATGATTTTAATAAAATAAATTCCGTTACATTTTTTTTGTATCTTTTTTTATTGAAACAACGCGTAATAATAAAATGCACCATAACTATTCATCAAAGCTCTCGTCCCCGCTTTCATCTGTACAGCTGTCACTTTCTTCGGCACTAAAGTCGCTATCAGATTGAGAAACTCCGTATTCGTATTCGGCAGTTGGTCGCCTTGGAACCATTTGAAATCCAATTTTTGTTCTTCGATCTGCCACCCGCACTCCGTTGGTACCAGATCGATTAAGTTTTGTAAATGTGCGCAACTCCACAGTTTCCCTATAAATGCCGATCTTAAAACGTGTTGTGCAACTTCAGACTGGCAAGGCGGAAGAACAGAACCATCGAAATTCCTGACGTTGATATCGAAAGGTTTTTCATTTTTTTTACCTCTATACACTTTCAAAAATGTCTCTAATCGAGCTTCGTTGACATTTTCCATTCTTTTTAAGCCGTATAGCTCACAAATATACATTTCTGTTTTTGAAATGACCTCAGCGAAAGAGCAATCTGGATAATTTGACATATCTGAAAAAGCTTTTACGTAAAGTTGGTTATTCCGCAAGACATTGAAGGGTTTCAATTTTCCTTTTCTATATAGAGCAGGATTAAAATCACATCCAGTTAAAGCGTGGAATGCTGGTAACGCTTTAAATAAATCTGGACCCAACTTTCTGGTGGATTTCAGATACGTTTATAAATCTTTTATGATTTTTGACACCAAATTGCATCCAGATTTTATCGTTATCCCGCAGGTGTTGCATATTCCCAAGCATTATGATCAGAATATCCGTATCCGAGCATCTTATTACAACATTTGAATTTTCCGCAATTTTACAAGCATGGAATACGATTTTAGTGTCCGACTCCTCATGCAATGGATACGATAAATCTGCTTCGGGAGACCTTACAACTTTTTGACCTTTTAGTTCAAACTTAAAACATGTTTCAGCGTTTACGTACAAAACTCTGTTTCCAAAAAACGGTGACATTTCTTCATTTTGCCAATGGTTCACTAAAAAATGTATGAGTGCCTCTTTGAAATTTATATTTCTTAATTCGGCTGTAAAATCCGAAGGCCGTTCTTGATTTGGCCCAATGATTTGGTAAAGTTTACCCCTCGTCGCACCCCTCAGGAAATGTTCGGTGTCTTTGATAGACGGAGAAAAATATCTATCGAACGAAATTATTACTGTTGAAGCATTTGTTCGTAATATATTTTGTAAAATCTGCTTCGATACATTACAAAACGTTGTTGGCAGATTTTTCAGAGTATGTAAATAAAATGCACGATTGGGTCGCACGAACTTGCTCTTATGATAAGCAATTATTGCTTAGTGGCTGCATATATGGATTTAAAAAAAAAAATTTAAATAATTTCGAAAATTCTTTTATTTTTTAAATTAGTTTAAGAGTTTTCTCGGAAAAACAAAGTATGCAATAAAATTTCGAAGCTATACGTAAATCTAGGAAAAAAAAAATATTGAAAATCGTTCGACCAGTTTTTTTTTAAAAAGGTTATTTTTGAAAAACTTTTCCAAAAAACATTTTGAAATTTATTTGGGTATGCAAATATATGGCAATCTGTAGTTTACATTTGAAAAAATAATTTAAAAAAAAATCAATATACCCGTTTCCAACATATTTCGAAAACCAAAAAAATTTTTGAAAAAATTATAAAAAATCAAAAAAAAAAGTTTTTGAAAAATTTGAAATGCCATATTAATAAAATTATAAATGACTTCCTGTGGCCGAAATTTTTTTGAAATCGAATGTATAGTTTACGAGAAAATTTGATTTGAAAATACTGGTTCTATGAGAGGTACCGTTATAAGACAAATTTTGAAAAATATTTTCCAACCAAAAGATAGATTGTCTTACAAAAATAGCATCCTGAAAGTTTTATCAAAATCGTTAGAGCCGTTTTTGAGAAAATCAATTTTTTTCTTCACGATTGTATGGCAGGTGCCGTTATTTTTGGGCCTAGAGCAAAAATAAAAAATACGTTCCGAGGGACGGCCAAATAAATACTAGATACCAAATTTGAAGCAAATCGGCCCATCCGTTCAGGCTCTAGAAGCGCGAACCGACAGACAGACAGACAGACAGACAGACAGACAGACAGACAGACAGACAGACGGACGGAATTCCCAGACCCACTTTTTTCGACTTCTCCATCATCGTAATGTCATGTGTGATTGTTATCTCGAAACTTTTTTTCTGCACGAATCCATAACTTGCCTTATAGTACCTATAATCGCAAGTAAAAAATGAAACCATCGATGATGAGGACATCAATTCCCGGAGGCGTGGAAGAATGAATTTCAGATTCTAATTTTTTCAATAACGCTGATTTATTCAATATGACAAAATGACAAAGGAACTGGAGTTAGAGGATAGGATAACACTTTTTCGAGATTGATATTTTTTTCCATGGAAATCATTAACAGTTTCCCAAAAAGGTCTCTTTGCATTTTAACTTCCGTTACTTTCTCATTACATTTCTCAGCATTCGTCCAAGCTGTAAATTTTTTTTTAATCTTGTTAAGTGTTTTGTTTCAAAAAAAAAAAAAAAAAAAAAAAAAAAAAAAAAAAAAAAAAAATTGCATCAAACTGAAATGTAAATAAAAGTATTATCTTATAAATAAATTATTCAATGTTTTTACATGTCATTTTAATTCAGATAAATTCTACTTAATAATCTTAATAATAATAAAAAAAGCTTTACTTTTCGCTGCTGAACTCTAAAGCATAATTTTTCAATGGCATAGGAATTTTGGTGTTTTTTATTTTTGTTTTTATTTTGGTTGTGTGTGTTGCAAAGTTTCTCTGGCTGGTGGCTGGGGGGTGGTAAGTAGTGGCTGAGGTGGCTGGGGGTGACTAATTCGTGTCCTTGAATGTATTTTCAAGATTTTATTTTAAATTGTCGTTGGATAATTATACCCTAATTTCCAATTTATAACCTATGAATAAGACGAGAAGCAATCCATGTGGGTACAAGTATAGGAAAATGGGTGGATGCCACCACCCCTTGAGTGGATATCATTAATTGAGTTGTTTTTTGCATGCTAATCTTAGTTCTTACACTTTTATCAAATTTCAAGACTCTACGTCGACTTTAGAAAAAATGGTATTTTTGCTATGCAGATTTTAATTCGCTGAGTTTGAAGAGCGCTTAAAGCGCTTTGTCCCGGAGGTGGACTGTAAGCACAGGTTTTTTGCATCAATAATATTATACTTTATGACCATGTTAAATTTCAATCGCGAGCCAATTGATCAAATTTTGAATTTTTTTTGTATCTTTCGGCACTTGTAAGCGGTGCATTGTCCCGCTAAACAGGTGTAAGCGATACTTTTTTGACATTCTATGATGCTAATTAACATACCCAGAAAAGATCAACGACGAGCCAATTAGTTTTTTTTAAACTTTTGTTTGCAAGTTCAAAACGCTCCTGACACCAGAAGGTCTCGTGGTGCGCTGTAAGCGGTCAATTTTTATGACACGCTTAGCTAAATTCAATGTTTCATCTTTGTTTGAACGACGAGCCGATTGGCACTTTTTTACTGTGGCGGGCTCCCGGACTAATATATGTGTTTGCCCTTCGCTGTTTGCTACGTTTTAATGAAGCAAAAAAAATCTGTCGTTGAAAATTGAATGTGAAAAAGGTGAACATATGTGTTTCTTCACATCTATATGCATGTTAATGCATACAAAATGTAAATACATGTGTTGTTCGCCACATAGACGAACGTAATCTTTCGGCAGTGGACTGTGGTTTTTTCGATTCAATTTAAAAAAAAATAAAAAATTGAAATAATGAATGAATGAATGCGCGAGAAGAAAAGTTTAAAATTTCATAATGAATTTCAAATTCTTACCATTCTCCTGCGTTGTGGCACTTACAACTACCCTTGATAATTCCTTGTTTCCATTCTCCACCTGCGGAACGGGGAACTTCGTTCGTCCTGCACAAGCACATTTTTCTTTCACTATCCGATTTTTTACTTGCTCTATAGGGCAAGTATTGGTTTCGTGCAGAAAAAAAAAATCGAGGTTTTAATCAAACATGACATTACGATGATAGAGAAGCCCAAAAAAGTGGTTTTCGCCATACCGTCCGTCGGTCTGTCTGTGCGGATGTGCGGATGTGCGGATGTGCGTCTGTGCGCTTTTTCACGTCTTGCTACAGTCTAAACCGCTTGACGGATTTTCTTCAAACTTGATATATAGTAGTTTGAAGAAAAACGCTTGTCGAGGTTTTTTTTATTTCGTTTCAGCCCGGCTCAAACTGGTACCTTTCTAATAACGGTTTTTTTCAATTTGGATTTTCTCGAAAACGGCTCTAACGATTTCGATTAAACTCAAAATTTAGCTTACTTTAAGCATTTCTAACAAAACTGCGTTTTTCGTTTTTGGCTCAAATAGTCCTAACGAAAATCAGGTTTTAACGGCTTTTTTCAGATGGCCATAAGTTCGCATTGGCTTGATTGAATTGACTCAAACTTCGTTCGGCATCGTTCTTTATAGTGTTCTATTGGATGGCTTTATAAATTGTTCAGTGAAGCGTTTCTAAATGGTAGCTCCCATACAACGAGCCGTTGAGTTTTAGCCAACTTTTTTTGGTTTTTTCTAATTTGCTCGAAAATGGCTCTAACGATTTTAATTAAACTTTGTGTTATATTCTTTTACTGTTTTTAAGAGAACTGCGTTTGCAGTTTTTAGTTGAAAATGCAAATAACGGAGATCTGCTCTTAACGGCTTTTTTTTAAATGGCCATAAGTTGTCAACGGTTGCATCGAATTCACTCAAATTTTGTTTAGTATAGTTTCTTTTAGCTTCCTATCAGATGGCATTAATTTTTTGTCAGTTTCGTTTTTTTAAATGGTGGCTTCTATACAAAGAGCCATTAGTTTAGGCCACTTTTTTCGTTTTTCTAATTAACTCAAAAAAGGCTCCCCCGATTTTTATGAAACTTTTTATGTAACATATACAGAATACTTCAAAGAAAACTGCATTTTTAGTTTTTGTCTATACGTGATAATAGCGGACATTTGATTTAACAGTATTATTAATTTGGCCATAAGTGGACATTTGTATCATTTACAACACCCAAAAGATGACATCATAAATTTAAATATTAAAGGTTTCTTAACGTTAGCTCCCGTATATCGGTTTTTCCAGTTTCAGTCAACATTTTGTACGTTTTACCAAATTTTTCAAAAATTAGTTGTTCTTATTGATCGAAAAGTTTGTTTTCATCGTACTATTGCACCCACAGAGCAAGTACGTGCGACCCAGTCGTGCATTTTATTTTCTCTATTCACCGTAAGATTTTTTTTTTAAGCTACATTAATTTCTTTCGTACCTTCCCGACACTGGTACCATCTGGCTCGACACTGACCAAATGTATCGTAGCGGACTGTAAAAAACCATCTTCTAAATATAAGAAACAAAACACCACAATTTTAAGTGGAAAAATATACAAAAAACCACTATCATTTCGTTTATTCCGTCGACTACGAGTTCTTGCTTAAGACTAACTTATATGTGCTTGTTCGCAGAACAAGCACACTCTTTCGTTCAGTTTTATTACGTTTTATTGTCTTCTTTAAAAAAACATCGAATGCAGAGTTGCCAGAACTCATGCGATTCGATACAGAATCTGTGTATAAAAAGTTTAAATTCATTTTTATTATTATTATTAAATAATAATTTTTGCACAAAAATATCAATTTTAAAGTATATAAAGGTGAGTTCTTGATAAATAATATATTAAACAGGACTTATTAAGTAAAAATTTTCCCCACCTTAAATAACATCATACAATTTCCTTCGTTAATAAAGTCTACTTCCAAATACCTAGGTATCTTTATACTTTTTAGAAAAAAATTCATCGTGATTTTCTAAAAACTTAGGTATTAAAAGATTGTATGAAGCGAGTAAGAATCTGTGTATATAAAGTGTAAATTAATTTTCATTGCGCGATTGAATAATAATTTTTGCATACAAATATCTATATTAAAGCAAACAAATGTGAGTTCTTGATGAATTATATATTAAACAGGACTTATTAAGCAAGCATTTGGCACGAGTACGATAACTGAGGCGCCAAGTTTTAATAACGGTTTTATGTAGAAGGGTCAAATGCAAGTATTTTTTACTATGGGAGTGGGGGTCTACCTCGCCCCGCTTAGAAGGTAGGAGCGAATGGAAAAACAAATATTAAAAAACAACGGCAACACTTAAAACACAATACTATAACCATTTTAAAAGCCAGAAGTCTGTTCTTTAATCCTACATTTAAATTAAATTACTCGTTACAATAGATTTCAAAATATTCGCATTCAAATTTGAAATTTTGATAAAAAAACGTAAAAAAATATCTTTAAACCAATTTTGTTCAAAATTGTGAAATGGAAAATAAAATTTTTTTTCTGTGATCGATGCCCAAATAAATTTTTAATCGAACGCAAAAAACCAAGTTTGGTTTTGGTTGGGCAAAGTTTAAGTCCACAAAAATAAAAATCTTAACACAATGAAAGAAATTACTTATCGTGGGTACTCATTTCAATTGTTATCTGAAGTTTGCTCAAATTGCTGTTTGCAACAAATGCTTTTTAAGTGCACTTTGTCAAATAACTAACAAATGTGAAATATCATCAGCGAGTAGACTGCACAGTTTAAGCACACGCAACCGCACTATCGGACACTAGCTATTTGTCACCGGAACAGAGCGACACCACCGACCAAATAAAATTCGTATGAAATTTGGTCAAAATTCGGTGAGTTTGGTTTTAATATCTTATTTGGTAGGGTTTTCTGATGACACTTGGTAAAAAATCAGCTAAGGGGGTTGCAACAAATTGGACTGCAAAGTTTAAGCCCACAAAAATAAAAATCTTAACATAATGAAACAAATCTCTTATCTTGGGTATTCATCTGAAAGTTTGTTTGAAGTTTGCTACATATTCAGCGATTGGACTGCAAAGTTTAAGCACATGAGAAATGAAATTTGATGATAACAAAAATAAAAATCTTAACATAATAAAATAAGAAGAAAAACTGATGAAATCGCTAAGCTCTTGGATGTTAACTCAAATGTATTGGCTTGAGATTGTAATGAAGCTTTGGTAGGATCTTCTGAGGTAACCCACGAGGCTTTATTGCAATGTGTGTTTGTTTGTTGTATATGGACTCCAAAGCGGCTGGATGGATTTTGATGAAATTTTCAGAAAATCGTCAGTTAATCCCATTGATGTTTGATTGCGTCATTTCCCCAACAAATACATATATGTAAAATTAAACTTTTTTATATTTTTCTTCGATTCAAACGAGTGATCAGATTGTGATCAAACTTTGGTAGGATCTTCTGAGTACGCCTACGAAGGTTTGAAATGGTTTGCAACAAATGCATTTTTAGTGCACTTTGTCAAATTACGATAATAAATTTCAAAAATTGTCAGCCATTGGGCTGTAAAGTCTTAACCCATAATAAATGTAATTGGATTTGCTCAAAATTCGGCGAAGCAGTTTGCAACAAATTAATTTTTAGTTTACTTTGCCAAATTACTAACAAATTTAAAAAATTGTCAGCTATTGGACTTCAGTCGATAAAATAACGGTATCAACGATCATGCGTATTCATTCGCTGCAAGACCCATCAACCCAAACTTTTGGCTATCGGGATTCGGGAATGGCAAAATTCGTGTTGGCGTGATCAACAAAAATGAGATTTCATCCCCGCCGAACTTCTGGCAAATGTAACTCAATATTCAAGCCTTTGCGTTGTCAACAATGTATTCAAAGTCTAACAACCTAATACAAAAATCAGGATTAGCTATGCGAACGTGCAATTTTGGCACCAAAAAATGATGATGTCAAAAAAGCTCAATGAGCAAATTCAATTGAAACTGCCCAGCGAAACTGTCAAATACAAATCCATCGACAAAGCAATTACCTGACTAAATTTTGTAATTGCTTATTCGGAACTTGAACGCACCAAAAATTTGCAATGGAACCAGATTGACCCAACAAAAATGTTCATCATATATATTAAGGAGTACAAATATTTTGAATAAAAAAACATTTATTTGCGGTACAGAACATATTATTAATAATATTTTTACATATTACCTTCTGTATATATAAAAATGGGTTTGATTTATGTTTGACCATTTATATCTCGATTTTGACAACATCGAATGTGATGATTCTTTTTTTGCTGAAAAGGTATTTATGCACCAGGTTTTTGTGTAAAAAAAATAATACAATGTATGTTACGTATGTTGCATATGTTGCAAATGCACTTGCCACCATGCAATGAACTAATCAACCAATTCAATAATTGATCATAACTGAAATGTATGCATAATTATGAATAATTATGCAATATATAATATACAACGTTTGACAACACCAAATTTAATAATTCTTTTTTTGCCCAATATGAATTTATTTACACCAGGTTTGTCTGTAAAAAAAAATAATACCATGTATGCTACGTATGTTGCATATGCAATCAATTAATGGTGGTCGTACAGGGCACTCTGCACTTAAATTGCCTTTAAACATCCAGGTTAACGAAGCGCCTACATGTAATATTTCTAAAACGTCGGCAATGGCCAAAGTCTTGCAACAGTGTAAGACAAAAAGTCACTTGAAGCTTTAGATTGAACTCTGAAAGATTTGCGAGGTAGCCAAGTAATATTTGGCGGTGCCATGATATTGTTGGCGGGTGACTTCAGACAAACTTTGCCGGTCATACCCCGATCGACTACTGCGGATATGCCTTAAATGTTCTCCTTTGTGGATATATGTTAAAACACCCACTAAAGTGATCCATCTGCTACAGAATTTTCAAAGCAGCTGTTGGGTGTTCTAGAGTACGGAAACCGCCCGCACTTTTTATTTATCTAAAAGATGGTAATACAAAAAATATTGTTTATAAGAAAGCATTAGAATAAAATGTTAGACATTACTCATCAGTTTTCTTATCACCAAGCGCGTTCCATTGCATAGTTTTGGTTGTTTTAGATTTCAAAGCTGATGACTACCGAGCCCGCCTTCAGTTGTAAATTGTGCTGTGGTAATTCAGGTACATGTAAGTAGTTTAAAAACTCAGTTGGATAATTAGTGGCTTCATCTTCGTTTGTTACACAGTTAATAGATTTGAATGAATGCAGAGTACCAACGATTTGATTTTCAATTATAAAGTTTAAGTCATTCACATCTCTATTCTTAGCCGCCGAAATTGGGCAGATCTTTTAAGGTTCGATAAAGAGCTTCCAATGCGTTATTGTGCATTCGTCCCAGATGTGATTTTTGAGGCTACTAAAACTTTTTCTATTGCAGAGTGTTTTGCAATGTTACATGTCGGTTGTTCAGTAGTTTGAAGATTTAATGGCAATTTCAACGCTGAATGAGCAATTTCTACCGCAATTTCGGATCTCGCACGAATAGTGACCAAAATCAATGACATGAGGAATGTCTTTCCTGTTCCACCAGGGGCATCCATTAAAAATAAGCCACCATTTCCATCATCAATTGTATTTATTAATTTATTATAAACTTTCTTCTATTTTGGGTTCAACAGTTTATTCGTTTGAACTGATTGGTCTAATTCATATCGATTATATTCACGTTCACGTTCCAATTCTCTATTAAATGAATCATTCACTCCGCGATTTGGCGCTGGCACTCCTAACCTGACTAACAAACTGCCGCACATATGAGGTAACACATATCTTCGATCAAGAGCAAAGCCTGGTTATGCATCTCCTCATTAGTCTCAAGATCAGGATTTCTTGAACTGACACGAATTGGATGTAAAATGTCTTCTGCCATTGAAAAAAAACCGCTTCGCAGATTTCGATAATTTTTTTCTTTAAAATTAAAATAATCATTCAAGCAATAAAATGGCGTACTTTTTTCATTGAATTAATATTTCTTTGATTTAATCTTATCTTTTCTTATTTTATATAATACAAAAATATTAAAAATGAGTTTGATATAAATGGTTTATAAGAAAGCATTTGAATAAAATGTAAGATATTTAAAAAACGAATTTTATTCAAAGTTTTCTTTCTATACTCTTTAATTTTAGGATTTCTCAATTTATACGCCTCTTGGCTAAACTGAATTTTTTTTAGAGGCAAGAGCCCATTGGAAATCTGCTGAGCGAAGCGGGCATGGGCTTGCTAGTTATTTAATAAAAGCTATTTTTTCATTTTTTTTTTTCTGGAAACCCGAGTTGGCCGTACTTCCTTGATGTTGTTTGAACATCAAAATCTTCACATCCATTTTCATTTTCAAAATAGCTATTCAGAAATATTGAGAAGTTCTTCATCTGATATTGCTTTCTTTGGCAGCAATTCTTCTAAATAAATAAAATGCACGACTGGGTCGCACGAACTTGCTCTTATGATAAGCAATTATTGCTTAGTGGCTGCATATATGGATTTAAAAAAAAAAATTTAAATAATTTCGAAAATTCTTTTATTTTTTAAATTAGTTTAAGAGTTTTCTCGGAAAAACAAAGTATGCAATAAAATTTCGAAGCTATACGTAAATCTAGGAAAAAAAAAATATTGAAAATCGTTCGACCAGTTTTTTTTTAAAAAGGTTATTTTTGAAAAACTTTTCCAAAAAACATTTTGAAATTTATTTGGGTATGCAAATATATGGCAATCTGTAGTTTACATTTGAAAAAATAATTTAAAAAAAAATCAATATACCCGTTTCCAACATATTTCGAAAACCAAAAAAATTTTTGAAAAAATTATAAAAAATCAAAAAAAAAAGTTTTTGAAAAATTTGAAATGCCATATTAATAAAATTATAAATGACTTCCTGTGGCCGAAATTTTATTGAAATCGAATGTATAGTTTACGAGAAAATTTGATTTGAAAATACTGGTTCTATGAGAGGTACCGTTATAAGACAAATTTTGAAAAATATTTTCCAACCAAAAGATAGATTGTCTTACAAAAATAGCATCCTGAAAGTTTTATCAAAATCGTTAGAGCCGTTTTTGAGAAAATCAATTTTTTTCTTCACGATTGTATGGCAGGTGCCGTTATTTTTGGGCCTAGAGCAAAAATAAAAAATACGTTCCGAGGGACGGCCAAATAAATACTAGATACCAAATTTGAAGCAAATCGGCCCATCCGTTCAGGCTCTAGAAGCGCGAACAGACAGACAGACAGACAGACAGACAGACAGACAGACAGACAGACAGACAGACGGACGGAATTCCCAGACCCACTTTTTTCGACTTCTCCATCATCGTAATGTCATGTGTGATTGTTATCTCGAAACTTTTTTTCTGCACGAATCCATAACTTGCCTTATAGTACCTATAATCGCAAGTAAAAATAGGAATTATAAAAATATTTCAATTGAAATTGGTAAAGTTGAACACAATGGGAGACGGAGATGTCAAAAATGCTGAATATAGCTTTTGAGCAAATTTTAACTTGATTTAATTGAGCTAATAATTTCACACAATATTTATTGAATCTAAGGCGGTACGAAGTCCGCCGGGTCAGCTAGTATCGATATAAAAGCATACAAATGTGAGTTCTTGATAAACAATATATTAAACAGGACTTATTAAGTTAACATTTTCTTGCATTAAAGTTTGGTCTTCATATTCGCACCCAAAAAAATAATTAGTATATATTACTAAAACTTTCGTTCACTGTAGGAAACTTTCGTGGTGCAAAACTACGAATGTTTTTAGTACATTGTACGAATAGGGATTCGTAATTGAACTAATTTTTCCAGATAAAAATTACGAATGCTTTAGTGTTTTTACGAAATGCTTCTGTACAATGTACGAAATGATTCGTAGACACGGTACGAATAAAATCGTACATTGTACGAAAAATTTTGTATTTTATTTAGTAAAATTACAAAATCTTTTGTACAATGCACGAAATCATTCGTAAACATAGTACCTACTTACCCGTCTTAACGGGGCTAGGGGGAATAGACCACCCTAACGTACGATTTTGTTCTTGTCTCAACTCAACCTTTTTGTCACACTTTATATGCAACTCACCCAATTTTGACACTCACAATACATTTATAATACTTTGGAAATTTGATAAAAAGGTGTTACTAATTATAAAGAACAATTTACGCGCAATTGTGTACATATCACAATGTTAAATTAAAAAAATTTAATCATAACAATATATAAAATGTAAGAAAATTCATTCAAACGTACCAGCATTTTAATATTATTTAATTATAATTCGATTTCGAGATTAATATTAACACCGCACTACTGTTCCAAATGAATTCTTATTATTTAACTGTTTATGATTTATTTAAACAAAAAAACTTTCTTATGTATACACTTTTTCATTTTTAAACACTTTCATAATTGAAATACAAACGACAATAACTTAGCTTACTTGCTTTCAAATTTAACATGGCGGTGGTGCAAAATATTTGTATTTCTACGAAAATATTGGTGATTGAACAAAAATAATGACATACATTTCCTGCAGCAGGTATATTTCGAAAAGATTCAAATTTACAATTATTTTGGTAAATTTACAAAATTTTTGTAATTTGACGAAAATATTAGTAATGGCAATACAAAACAGAAAGGAAATTAGGCGTTTAGAAAAATATCATATTTTTTCGTACATATTACTAAAATTTCGTAAAACAAAATTTACGAAAGCACTTTCGTTTATTTTACGAAACTTTCGTAACACATGGTATTTTGCATCTTATATTTGCTACGAAACATTCGTTTAATTTACTAAATTTCGTACAATGTACGAAAAAAAAATTTACGAAAGTGTTTCGTAAAGATTTTACTAAAGTTTTTTTTGGGTGCGGGTTCGTAGAAAATATCTTGAATTTCAGAATTCTCGTCTTCAGGAGTTTGGTTCAATGTACCATCCTCCAGATTCTGTTCGTACTCTTGCACATACTTTTAAAGTAAAAAAATTGTTTGCGCTCTGTTCCACTTTGGCTGAAGAAAACTTTATCGCCCTATTGCCAGATTTTGCTTTGAACTTGTAACAATCCGCCTTAATGTGGCCTGGTTTATTGCAAACCAAAAACAGTTTGTGAAGTTGAAGGTTAAAACGACAGCGCGTAAGGTAATAAGCTAATTTTAAAAAAAGTTAAGATTCTATAAATCGAGTAAAGTATCTACATATGTATAAAAAGTCTAAATTCATTTTCATTACTTGATTTAATAATAATTTTTGCATACAAATATCGATATAAAAGCATACAAATGTGAGTTCTTGATAATCTATCTATCTATACAAGGTGATTCGCGTGTAGGTTGGGTTGAGACAAGAACAAAATCGTATGGGAGGGGGGGTCTATTCCCCTCCGTTTAGCCAGGGGGGAGGGGGGGCAATTTTCTAAAAATTTGACTTAAATTTGAAAAAAAATTATTAAAAAATAACGGTAACTCCTACAATGACATGCTGTACTTTCTTGTAAAGCCAAAAACTTATTATTAAATTTTAATTTCAAATGAAGTTATTCTATTGAACCGTTTTCAAAATATTTATTTTCAAACTCCAATTTTTGAAAAAAAAAAAAAAATTTAAAAAAATAATTTTAAAACTATTTTTTTCAAAATTTTACGTAATTAAGTATTACTTTTGTTCTTAGAAATCAATGCTCCCATTAATTTTAAATTCAACACTGAAAACCGTATGGCTCTTTGACTTTTTGTTGCCAAGGTATTCAAAAATAACCGAACCTACTTCTGACCAACTACAAAAGTAACGATTGGCTTTGTAAACATGCACCAAAAAACCGATGACGTCAACAAAATAAACTATCAAATTCAAATTGAAATTTTCGGCAAACAAATGAAATACAAATCAAATGATACAGTTTTGGAGGAGGAACAAACTGCCAACTACCCAATCGAATTCTTGAACTTGAGCCATCTGGAATGCCACCAAATGAATTAGTTCTCAAAATAGGTTCACCGTTGATGTCAATGCACAACGTGCAACCGCAGAAGCTGTGCAACGGAACCAGACTTGCCGTAAAAAAAACTCTTATCAAATTTAATCGAGGCCAAAATTGTTACCGGCAAGAGCAAAGGCGAAGTTGTCTTGATTCCGCAAATACCAATTCTTTCGACAGATTTGCCTTTTAGCTTTAAACGACTGTAATTTCCGTTACGCCTAGCCTTCGCAATCACCATCAATAAAGCGCAGGGACAGTCGTTAACTATTGCTGGGATTAATTTAGAAAATGCATGCTTTTCCCACGGCCAGTTGTGTGTCGGATGCTCCAGAGTTGGAACATCTTAAAATGCATACATTTATACACCTAACAAAAAAACTAAAAACATTGTATATCCGCTTTCACTACGTCATTAAAATAAAATAATTTTACCATTAAAAATTAAATAAAACAATAAAAAATATAATACGACTTCTGTTTTTTAAGTTATTAAATTATAACCATTCAATAATAATGACTCACATTTTCATTAAAAAAAAAAGTAAATTTATGAACGGATGAACTTAAAAGAAAATTTAGAGCAATTGCCAATTTTTCAACTTAAAAACAACGATAAAACAGTATAGTACACTCGGGCGTATGCGTCCTTTCTGAGTTTATTTAATTTAAAAAAAAAAAAATACCATCCATGTTCTCATAGTTTAGACAAACTAATTGGACGGTATAAATATAATAAATTAAGAAGTCAAACTTATCACACTATCTGCTCGGAAGGGCATAACAACGTCTGCCGGGATAGCTAGGCCTATTGTGATTTCATTTTCACAGAGAGCTTAATTTAAAAGTTAATTTTTCAAGTAGATAAAATAATGATTTATAACATTTTTCATTAAAGGATGTGAATTCAATTTCTTAATTCTTAGCTTAAATATATGTATTTACATAAAACTATAAAATAACCATTTGTATTTACCTTAAAACATTTTGGGCCCTATTTTTTTTGAATAGTGTATTTATCATAGTGCTATCTGCTCGGAAGGGCAGAACAACGACTGCTGGGACAGCTAGTAATATATAAAACAGGACTTATTAAGTTAACATTTTCTTGCATTAAAGTTTGGTCTTCATATTCGGGTTCGTAGAAAACATGTTGAATTTCAGAATTCTCGTCTTCAGGAATTTGGTTCAATGTACCATCCTCCAGATTCTGTTCGTACTCTTGCACATACTTTTAAAGTAAAAAATTTGTTTTCACTCTGTTCCATTTTGGCAAAAAAAACTTTGTTACCCCATTGTCAGATTTTGGTTTGAACTTGTAACAATCCGCCTTAATGTGGCCTGGTTTATTGCAAACAAAAAACAGTTTGTGAAGTTGAAGGGTAGAACACATCGTATTTAATTTTTTTTAAAGTTATAAGATTTTATAAAGCGACCATCTTCCAGATGCTGCTCGTACTCTTGCATATACTTCAAAAGTATCAAATTTGTTTCCACTTGAAATTTTAAAAAAAGTTTAAAAAAATGTTGAAACTAATTTTTTTCAAAACCTTAACTTATCAAGCATTATTTTTGTTATCAAAATTCAATGCTCTTATTAGTTTTAATTCCAACACTGAAAACTGAATTGCTCTAAGACTTTTTGTTACCAAGCTTTTCAAAAATAATCGAACCTACCTCCGCCGATGGAGAATTTTTCAAAATTAAAAATTAGGCAAAGAGCAGATGAGTAGAGTAGATGCTCTAACATAGAGTGGGTCAATGCAAGGAAATTTTTCGAAATGCTTTTTAATTTGCCATACTTGAAATTGTTGTCAACGACTTTCAAACGACATTATGTGACAGTGGTCTAGGAAATCAGAAGTTAACAGAGAAAAAAGTCAAATTTTATTTATCATTTAAAAATCAATGGTTAGAACGTTCATTTTGAAAAAATGAAGTAAGCCATCTGATTTCTTTTAATGTTTTGAATTTGGAGGAAACAAATTTTCAAAATTGTCTTACCAGTTTTTTGAAAAAACACTGTTTTTTTTTTTTAAACTTTTCGAAAACCCAAAACGAAATCGCAAGCAGAAATGTAACTTCTTTTCAAAAAAGTAAATTTTTTTTTTTTTGAAAAATTTTAAAATTAATTTTATATCGTTTCCACATTAAGGAAGGTTAAATTATTATTGATGAATAATGGCAAATAAATATGTCCCGGAAACATTTCTTGTTGAACAAAATTCAACAGAAAAAAATTCATCGGACCAAACCATTCAATTAGTAGGTGAAACCGGAGAACTTATCGAAATAACGTTTTCATCGTCTGAAGAAGCTGATTCCTACCGATTAAACAACTTACTGAAGACTTTTGATCTGGAAAGTCTTTTCACAGTTTTTAGAGGTATGTTTTGATTAAGATTTGATTTAGAAATCTTTTCTTGTCAGAATAAGATAACTTCTTAACTTTTATTGGCTCAGCCATCTTATATTTTGAAAACAGCACCTGTACCAAAAACATATTTTCCTTCTTCGTTTAATGTAGATAAAAATATTAACTCAAAATAGCTTTTTATGGCCTTTAGTCCAACAAAAAATTGGCGTTTCATCCAGGAATCTCACTTTGGAGTCATCAGTTGACATACAAATATTACTTTCCGATCACTGAAATACTTAGCAAAGGAAGATATCAACTATATTATAAAAGACATCGGATTGCGTGCTGCATTCCGTGAAAAATTTTTCATTTGGAGAACGCAGCAGGTGAGTCAATTGACTTTATAATAGTATAATTTCAGGTAAATATTTTTCTGGAGTATGTCAAAATCTAGCGGTTTAAAGTTCTTATCAGAAAACAAAAATTTTAAAAATTTTGAACGAACCGTTTTTGAAAAAACCAAAAGTCAAAGAAAATTTAACTTTTTTTTTAAAAACTCAAAAATTTTTTTTTTTAAATTAAAGAATTTATATTATTTTGTTTATTATAGAGCTTTTATATTAAAATTTTCATCGAAATCCGTGAAGTGGTTTACGAGAAAATCTGATATAAAAAAACCGGTCCTATGGGAGGTACCGTTATAAAACTTTTCCTGAAAAATCTGTTCCAGCCAAAACATAAAGTTTACTCAAAAAATACCATTTAGAAAGTTTTATCAAAATCGTAGGAGCTGTTTTTGAGATAAATGAGTTTTTCATTAAAAATCATATGGCAGGTACCGTTAGTTTTGGAGCTAGAATGCTAATTCCAAAAACCCATCTGTAGGACGTCATAATAATACTATGTATCAAGTTTGAAGCAAATCGGTCCAGCCGTTTAGGCTGTAGGTGCCGATACAAACAGACGGACAGACAGACAGAATTGTCGGACCCACTTTTTTAGGCTTCTCTATCATCGTAATGTTATGTTCGATTGTCCAAAAAAAAAATTTTTTTTTACGAATGCATAACTTGCCTTAGTACCTGTAATCAATCGCCGTTATGAAAGGCCTTTCACATTAAACATTTAGTCGAAATCCGTCTAGTAGCTTACGAGAAAATTTAATGTCCGTCAAGTTAGCACTACCACTTTTGATTGTTTTAAAATGAAAAATTGGATTAATTGTCGTGAATTTGTCGTAAATTTGTCGTGAAACAAAAAAAATTGTCGCGCCCCTATTTTAAAAGTTAACCCCTGGTAGTGCTAACTTGAAAGTCAAGTTAGCACTACCACCCCCAAAAAATGCATTAAATTAAAAACTGAATATGCTATTATTTGTCGTGAATTTGTCGTAAAGGAAGATGGGCAAATTGGTCCAACCCACCAACAGAAACAAGATATACGTCGTTGGAAAAGTCTTGTCGAGTACATCAATCTTTAGTATGGGCATCCAGCTCTAAACAATGGGAGAGCTGAGATAATGGTCAAACTATGATGCATTTTTCAAAGTTAGCTATGGTTTGGTATCAATACCTTAAAGCAACAATATGTACATATGTCGTTGAAAAGGTGTGCACAAAGCGACGACTTTTTGCTATGGGCACTCAGCTCTATGTCAAAAGGCATCTGACATAATGCACTTAATTCATTTCTATCTTCTGAGTAACTTAACATTGTTTTGGTAATGTTAACCAACAGATATAAAATATACGTCGTTGGAAAGGTGTTTTTGGGTACATCAAACTCATATTTTTTATCTCTGGTCTGATATGGATTACAACTTGATGCCCATATCAAAAAATATTGGACTTGAACAGATCTTTCCAATGATATTTTTGTTTTGGTTGTTGGTGGTAGAATAAGAAAATGCAGTTGCAGTAGAAAAAGGCTAATTTCAATGTCCATTATCTCAGCTCTCCCATTGTTTAGAGCTTGGTGTCCATACTAAAGTTTGATTTACTCGAGAAGACCTTTCTAACGATATGCATCTAATTTCTGTTGGTATGGAGGAAGGTCAGTACCAGGATGCACCCAAAAAAGACTGATTAACAATATTTTTTATCTCTGGTCTGATATGGATTACAACTTAATGCCAATATCGAAAAATATTGGACTTGAACAGATCTTTCCAATGTCATTTTTCTTTTGGTTGTTGATGGTAGAATAAGAAAATGCAACGGTGCAGTAGAAAAAGGGCAATTTTCAATGTCGATTATCTCAGCTCTCCCATTGTTTAGAGCTTGGTGCCCATACCAAAGTTTGATGTACTCGAGAAGACCTTTCTAACGATATGCATCTCATTTCTGTTGGTGTGGAGGAAGGTAAGTACCAGGATGCACCCAAAAAAGACTGATTAATAATATTTTTTATCTCTGGTCTGATATGGATTACAACTTGATGCCTATATCAACAAATATTGGACTTGAACAGATCTTTCCAATGCTATTTTTCTTTTGGTTGTTGATGGTAGAATAAGAAAATGCAATGGTGCAGTAGAAAAAGGGTATTTTTCAATGTCCGTTATCTCAGCTCTCCCATTATTTAGAGCTTGGTGCCCATATTAAAAAACCTTCCATTTGCAAAGACCTTTCCAACGACGTATGTCTTGTTTCTGTTGGTGGGTTGGACCAATTCTCATACAAAATTGCCCATCCTCCTTTAAATTGAAAGATGAGTTTTGGAATTATTGGAGCACGAACGAACCTTTCTAAAATTTTAAATTATCTTGAACGAAAACAATTTAAGCAATTGCTTCAATTTCAGTCGAGAAAAATACCCATACCTTAAAATATTATCAACGCACTAGATTGAAAAATACCTGATAATATATTTTCAATGTGTTGTAAACAATTCAAATAAAATTTACGAAAATCCATTATTTTTAAGCACTAACATCAATTAAACTATCAAATTATATTACATACTTAATGCACAAAAATGATTTTAACAGGGAATCGATGATGACACGCTTTCGCTCCATTCCAAAGTATATAATTGGCAAAATCGTAATGACTCTGGGGCAGACACCCCTAGTTCAAGTATTCAACCAAGAAATAAAATTGTAAGTATTTACTGTTGGCTTAGTTGTATGTGTTCTTGGTTAATTGTGGTGACGTTTAGAATCTTCTGGAACTTTTAAATTCTACGTCCAACGGAAAGTCTTTAATACAACATTACGTTAACAACAATCGATTGGAAAACGTCCATAGGGATACATTTATACATACAATAATTGAAGAAGCTAATTGCACTAACGTTTTCTTAAAGCCGAGTGATATTTTGGGAATAGTTGAAGAAATTGTATCTATCTTTCCAAATGAAAAGAACGCTTAGGTAAGATCAAACCGCTACTTGCAACAAGTTTTCGAAAGTTTTCGAAAACATTTATCCGAACATTTTTTGGAGTATGCCAATTTCTAGCAGTTTATAGGTTTTCTCAGGAATATAAAATTTAAAAAAAATGAACCGAACTGTTTTTGAAAAAAAAAAACCGAAATTAAGCAAACAAATTCAACTTCTGTTTAAAAAAACTGAAAAAAAAAACAGATACAGAATTATCGGACCCACTTTATTCCACTTCTCTATCATCGTAATGTAAAAATTTTTTTTTTGTGGACAATCAAACATTGTCCACAAAAAAAAATTGTTTTTGCGAATGCATAACTAGTCATAGTAAGTACCTATAATCGCAAGTAAAAAATCCGATGATAGAGAAAACCAATAAAGGGGTTTTCGCAATGCCTTTCGTCGGTCTGTGTGTGCGGGTATGCGGTTGTTCACTTTTTCACGTTGGACTACAGCCTGAACGGCTTGACAGATTCTCTTTTAACTTTATATATGAGTTTGAAAAAAAAGATTGAGTTTATTTTCTGTTTCTGTTTCGAAATCTAGCCGTTTGCGTGATAGCATGCGTATAACTCTAAGTAAATAACATTTTATTTTTAGGACTACTACTTCATTCCTCGAGAAGGGAAACAAATCCAGGCGGCAAGTTATATAATATATTTGGAAATACAAGATCAAAGCGTTCGAAGAGACCTGAACTTGAAACTAAAAAGCAAATAGAAATATACAAACCGCCATTAGACGAAGTGGATGAATCCATTGCTCTTGCTTTGAAAACTGCCTTGAGTCGAGATAGCTCCGATTGGGATTCAGTAAGCGATAAGTGGAAAAAAACATTCTCACTTCGTCAACTAGAGATAACATCAGCTTGCCAAACTGATTTTTTAGAATCTTGGTCAAAATTAATTGATGCGAGGGCCCCAGAACTGGTAATGTTTCGGTGTTTTGTGTATTTGATCGGCTGTTCGTTTCACTTTAAAAATTTTAAATACAAATTAAAATTTATATACCTAAAGATTTTCGTCTAAGCTTTAATTTCATTCAATTTTTATTTTCAGATTAGAATTGATTTTGAACTTTTGTATCCCGGGAAAAATTAATTCTTTTATAGCAAGTGGGAACAATTTAAAATTCTCATCAAAATATACTATGAAGCAAACATCCATAACCCGAATTGCCGAAAGCAGTTGCTTTTATTGAATTCAAGTGCCCCCGCCAACACAAGTAAAGGTTTGTGTTCCATGAAATAGATTATACACTTTTTTAATTTATGTATAATTATATTCAATAAAATGCACCACAGGGTCGCACGAACTTGCTCTTATGCTCTTCGACCAGATTTTTTTAAGTGGCTTTTTTTGAAAAACTTTCCGAAAAAATGGACAGACAAACGGACGGACGTAATTTCCAGAACCGCTTTTTACAAATTCATCATTATAATTTCATGTGTGATTGTTATCTCAAATTTTTTTTACCTATAATCGCAAGTAAAAAAGATTTTAAAATATGTGACTGTTAAAAATGCTTTAACTTTTATATTTTAAAATCCTTAGACATTTTTTCCTCTATCTATTTCTCTCTGATATATATAATATTATCATAACTTTTTTGTAGATTCAGAAGATTTTGTACTGGCAACTCTACTGAACTCAGTGCTTCCCCCAGTTTCAAAATTCAAGGATAAAAACGGAAGCAACAAGCGAAAGGTGACCATTGCTGATGCGCAGGAAAGTTTCGTTTTGAGAATCAGCTCCATTGACCAATATGAACAATCTATTGGCGAACTGGTAAATAAATATTATAATGTAGGTCTTACCATCCAGCCTTTTATTATTTGTATTGGCCCGAATGATTTCAATCTTAGTGCCTATCATATATATTTGGATAAAACTTTATATAAGCTTGACAATTTTCTGGAAGCCCTTGATTTGTGTTTCAAAATCTTCCAAGTCCTTTCCTTAGAATATCCTTTGGCTTGTCAACCATGTTGGTTGTTCATCCAAAAGTATTTTTTTCAATATTAAAAGCAAGTTTGACTTTAAATCCAGTAGTGTTACATCACTACTAAACTTTTTAAATAGTCAAAATTAATTGACTCAAAACTTGTTTCGCAAATTTGCAGGTATCTCATGCGTCACAATCTAAATCACTTTTTACTTGCTCTATAGGGCAAGTATTGGTTTCGTGCAGAAAAAAATCGAGGTTTTAATCAAACATGACATAACGATGATAGTGAAGCCCAAAAAGTGGTTTTTGCCATACCGTCCGTCGGTCTGTCTGTACGTCTGTGTGTCTGTGCGGATGTGCGCTGCGCATGTGCGCTTTATCACGCCATGCTACAGCCTAAACGGCTTGACGGATTTCTTTGAAACTTGGTATATACCAGTTTGAAGAAAAACCGTTGTCGAGTTTTTTTTGTTTCGTTTTAGCCCGGCTCAAACTGGTACCTTTCATATAAGGGTTTTTTTCATTTTGGATTTGCTCGAAAACGGCTCTAACGATTTTGATTAAACTCAGAATTTAACTTACCTAAGATATTTCTAACAAAAAAGCGTTTTTTGTTTTTTTCTTAAATGGTCGTTACGAAAATCTGGTTTAAAGGGCTTTTTTTTCAAATGGCCCTAAATTCGCAACGGCTTGATTGAATTGACTCAAGCTTCGTTTGGCATCGTTTTTTATAGCGTTCTATAGGATGGTTTTGTAATTTTTTCAGTGAAGCCTTTCTAAATGGTAGCTCCCAAACAACGAGCCGTTCAGTTTTTTTTTTTTTTTTTAATTTGCTCAAAAACAGCTCTAACGATTTTGATTAAATTTGGTGTAATATATTCTTTTAGTGTTCTTAAGAGAACTGCGTTTTTAGTTTTTGGTAAAAATGCTAATAACGGAGATCTGATCTTAACGTCTTTTTTTCAAATGGCCATAAGTTGTTAACGGTTGTATCGAATTCAAACAAACTTTGTTTGTTCCTTACAACCCTCTATCAGATGGCATTGCATTTTTGTCAGTTACTTTTTTTTAAATGGTGGCTGCCATACAAAAAGCAACTAGGTTTTGGCCAAATTATGTATTTTTTTTTTTTATTTACTCAAAAAAGATTCTACCGATTTGTATTATACTTTGTATGCGTAGTGTAGTAAACAAACATACCTAGCGAACTTATTCAGCTAGCATAAGCTTTCGAGTTTTTGGGGTTTGCCAAATAATGTCATGTCTCAGTCAGTTGTTAGTCCTCCACTGAAATACACGTATCCTAATAATAGTTTAATATTAAGCTAAGTTAATAAAGAATTATATATTAATATTTGAAGTCACATTCTGCCTTTTACTCGATCCATCACAGTGGCGACGAGGATAAGAAATCACTTAAAAGTCTAATATTTTCATTTAAATTAAATTTAAAGCAAAAAATGTCTATAATCGGTTCAGTGGATAAGTTTGATTTCAATCAAAATGACTGGCTTATTTTTAAAGCGAAATTAGAACAGTTTTTCATAGCCAATGATGTAAATGACATTCTGAAAAAGAAAGCAATCTTAGTAAATGCCTTATCAGAACAATTATACAAATTGGTTTTTAATTTAATGCATCCAAAGAAAATCGATACGGCTACATACGATGAGCTAGTCAAAGCTCTTGATGATCATCTTCAGCCTACAGTTTCAAAATTCTCTGAGCGATTTAAATTCTACTCTGCAGTTAAAGACCATAAGGAAACAATAAGTGAATGGGCAGCTCGAGTTCGTTCATTATCGATTAATTGTGATTTTGGTGGTGAGCTTGATTCAGCCCTGCGTGACAAGTTTATTATGGGACTGCAGAAGGGAGCGGCGAAGGATAAGCTTTTTTTGGAGAGCGTGACTACGCTGAAATTCGATAAAGCTATTGAAATGGCGAATGCGGTTGAATGTATCAAGCAACAATATGAGCTTGATTTGGTTATAAATAAAGTGCACGACTGAGTCGTACGAACTTGCTCTAATGTGTTCAAATGGTCTTGGGGCTTGTGATTTTATTAATCACTTAAAAATCAATAGTTAAAACTTTTTTTGGAGAAAATGAAGTAAGCCATCAGATTTCTTTTGCTTTTTCAAAATTTAAGGAAATTGTTTTTCAAAATCGTTCGACCAGTTTTTTCAAAAAACGGTTTTTTTGAAAATCTCTTCGAAAACATATTCCAAATTTTTTTTGAGTATGCCAACTTCTAGAACTTTGTATTTTTTATCAGAAAAATAAAATTAAAAAATAAATGATTAAGCCGTTTTTGGAAAAAACAAAAAATTAAAAAAATTTTTAAACTTTTTAAAAAACTCAAAAAAAAACTTTTTTTTTTAAAATTAAAGAATTTTTATTATTTCGTTTATGATAGGGCTTCTACATTAAAAATTTCATCGAATTTCGTCCAGTGGCTTACGAGAAAATCGGATTTCAAAAAACCGGTCCTATGGGAGGTACCGTTATAAGACTTTTCCTGAAAAATCTATTCCAACCAAAACATTAAGTTTGCACAGAAAAAACTATTCAGAAAGTTTTATCAAAATCGTAGGAGCCGTTTTCGAGAAAAATTAAATTTTCACTAAAAATCGTATGTCAGGTACCGTTAGTTTTAAAGCTAGAATGCTAATTCCAAAAACCCCTCTGTAGGACGTCATAATAATACTATCTACCAAGTTTGAAGCAAATCGGTCCAGCCGTTTAGGCTGTAGGTGTCGATACAGACAGACGGACAGACAGACAGACAGACAGACAGACAGAATTGTCGGACCCACTTTTTTCGACTTCTCTATCATCGTAATGTTATGTTTGATTGTCCAAAAAAAAATTTTTTTTTTTACGAATGCATAACTTGCCTTATAGTACCTATAATCGCAAGTAAAAAAGAACCAAGTACATCATCCGATGCTATATATACCGTATAGGACAAACGACGAGGAAAAGAGGCAGCAGTGGGCAGGGACAAACAACGGGAAAACAACATCATCAGCAGCACAGTGGACAAAAACAGCAAGGTGGCAACAACAGCAAAGTTGACTGTAAATGTACAGTTTGTGGATTGGCAAATTATACGGAGATCACATGCCGTTTTAAAAATTACAGATGCAAGCGGTGTAAGCAAAGAGGGCATTTGCAATGGGTATGTCGACTTAAATACAAAAACCAGAATGGGCAATTTGATCTAAAGTATATTGAAAATTCAGAATTATCTTTATTTAAAATAGCTAATTGTAATTTCGATTCATATAAACCTGTCAAAATTAAAGTGTGCTTGAATAGTATTCCTATGATGATGGAGATTGACACTGGGGCTTCTATCTCCGCGATCTCTTGGGAAACATACCGCGAAAACTTTAGTTTGCATGCATTAGAAAAAACAAATTTAATTTTTAATAATTATAATGGCACAAAAATTATACCTATTGGTGTTTGTGAAATGGATTTTTATTACAATAATGTGTGCAAAAGGTTAAAAGTAGTTGTTGTTGAAAATGGCGGTCCACCATTGCTAGGGCGAAACTTCTTAAATGTATTTGGTATACAGTTTTCAAATTTAAATTTTATTGAAAATAATACTCCACAAGAAATGCATGCAATTATTAAAAATTTTGATGAGCTATTTGATGGTAATTTGGGTAAATTTAATAAAGGTCAAATAACTTTGCATCTGAAAAAGGATTGCAGCCCTAAGTTCTTCAAGCCACGCCAAATGCCTTTAGCTTTAAAATAAAAGGTCGAATGTGAAATTGACAAGCTAGTTGGGCTTGGGGTATAAGAATCTGTGCATTTCAGTGAATGGGGAACTCCAATCGTCCCAATATTGAAAAAATCAGGTGAGGTTAGGATTTGTGGGGATTTTAAGATCACAGTAAACCCCCAATTGTTAATTGACAAGTATCCACTTCCGCGGGGAGAGTACGATAACCGAGGCGCCAAGATTTAATAACGGTTTTGTGTAGGGGCGTCAAATGCAAGTATTTTTTACTATGGGAGGGGGGGTCTACCTCTCCCCGTTTAGGAGGTAGGGGTGATTTTCGAAAAAAATGTCTTGAATGGAAAAATAAATATTAAAAAACAACGGCAACACTTAAAATACATTACTATAACGGTTTTAAAAGCCAGAAGTCTGTTCTTCAATCCTACATTTAAATTAAATTACTCTTTCCAATAGTTTTCAAAATATTCGCATTCAAATTCGAAATTTTGATAAAAAAACGTAAAAAAATATCTTTAAGCCAATTTTGTTCAAAGTTGTGAAATGGAAAATAAATTTTTTTTTCTGCGATCGATGCTTCAATAAATATTTAATCGAACGCAAAAAACCAAAAGCTTTTATGTCTTCTAGTTCTTGTGAAAATTGAAAATTACTGAAACTACTTTTTTATGAAATTTTAGATTCTTGGCATTTATTGTGATTTCATTAGAGGATTAATGTTGATGAAAGGTTTCTTTGAAAGTAAAGTACAGCAATTCAGTTAGCGTTACCCAGAATGCATGACGAGGAGTTAGAATTGCGTTGCATTCCACTTTCTAGTCAGTCAGTTTGTGAGTAAGGAGTCAGTTGAAAAAATCAAGTCAATTTACAACTCACATGATGTATTTAAAGGGTATGTCAGTCTCGGCAATGAAGTCATCGTCTAGGTTTTCACTTTGGATGGTCGAAGTCTTAAAGTTGCAGACCAACACTTTCTCTCCCATAGACAAGACCTGACTATACTTTTTTGTATGTCCAATGTCCGCGACGCGGGCCACCCAGGTACTGTTGATTAAAAATACTATTGACATAGGCGCCTGCCAGAGAGCCAGACCTACCCTAAGCGGAGCAACGAAGTTGCGTGAGCGGGTGTGCCCCCGAAAAGGGAGTTAAGATCCCTACATCCCGCGAAGCGGGCCACCCAGCTGCTGTTGATTAAAAATACAATTGACACAGGCGCCTGCCAGGCAACGAAGTTACGTGAGTTGATGTGCCCCCCAGAAAAGGGGTGACACGCCTCAATATCCGCGGACAAAATAACCGCATACACCCGACCTCGCACCTACCCCAAGTACTATAGTGTACCCAGGCAGGGGGGTTGCAGGGGGGCAGCATGCCCCCCTTACATAGGTCATTGTTTATACACCGTAATATTATGCGTCGCGGATATTTTGACGCGGATATTTTGTCCGCGGACATTTTGTCGCGGATATTTTGACCCGGATATTTTGTCCGCGGATATTGAGGCGTGCAGCCCGAAAAGGGAGTTAAAATCCCTAGATCCCGCGAAGCGGTCCACCCAAGTACTGTTGATTAAAAATACAATTGACACAGGCGCCTGCCAGGCAACGAAGTTGCGTGAGTGGATGTGACCCCGAAAAAAGGTGTGGCACGCCTCAATATCCGCGGACAAAATATCCGCGGACAAAATAACCGCATACACCCGACCTCGCACCTACCCCAAGTCCTATAGTGTGCCCAGGCAGGGGGGTTGCAGGGGGGCAGCATGCCCCCCCCTTACATAAGTCATTGTTTATACACCGTAATATTATGCGTCGCGGATATTTTGACGCGGATATTTTGTCCGCGGACATTTTGTCGCGGATATTTTGAAAATCCCTAGATCCCGCAAAGCGTGCCACTCAGGTACTGTTGATTAATCCTTAAAATTAGATCACCGTAAATACCAAAAATAAAAATCTCATATAAAAGTAGTTCAAGTAATTTTCAATTTTCACAAGAACTAAAAGACATAGAAGCTTTTGGTTTTTTGCGTTCGATTAAATATTTATTGAAGCATCGATCACAGAAAAAAAAATTATTTTCCATTTCACAATTTTGAACAAAATTGGTTTAAAGATATTTTTTTACGTTTTTTTATCAAAATTTCGAGTTTGAATGCGAATATTTTGAAAACTATTCTAACGAGTAATTTAATTTAAATGTAGGATTAAAGAACAAACTTCTGGCTTTTAAAACCGTTATAGTAATGTATTTTAAGTATTGCCGTTGTTTTTTAATATTTATTTTTCCATTCAAGACTTTTTTTTCGAAAATCGCCCCTACCTCCTAAACGGGGCGAGGTAGACCCCCCTCCTATAGTAAAAAATACTTGCATTTGACGCCCCTACATAAAACCGTTATTAAATCTTGGCGCCTCAGTTATCGTACTCGTGCCACTTCCGCGTATTGAGGAACTGTTTTCGCAATTGCATGGGGGTGAAGAATTCACCAAATTAGATTTGTCAATGGCGTACCAGCAACTGGTTCTAGACAAAGAGTCTAGAAAATTGACAACGATCTCTACCACAAAGGGCCTGTTTCAATATACTCGCTTAGTTTATGGATTAGCATCAGCGCCAGCTGTGTTCCAGAAGATTATGGATACTTTGTTAATGGGCATTAAGGGGGTGGTAGTATTTCTCATCATCGAAAAAGTTCAGCTTGTTCTTGGAATCTTACAAAATGCAGGACTTAAGTTAAATAAAGAAAAATGCACGTTTCTAGCTAAGTCCATAAACTATTTGGGACATATAATAGACAAATCTTGCCAAATAAGATAAACCCAATTCAGGAAATCCAAAATCCTAGTTCGTTAAAAGAACTACAATCATTCCTTCGGGTAGTAAACTTTTATCGGAAATTTTTGCCAAATATAACAACCCTTTGTGCACCATTATATAATATTCTTAAGAAGACCGCGAAATTTGAGTGGACAGACATTCTAATGCTGTAAGTCGTATTAAGAAAGAGTTGACCGAAAGAACTGCACTGGCTCATTTTAATCCAAATCTGGTGTTAAAGCTAACCGTGGACGCGAGTCCGATTGGTTTAGGTGCAGTATTATCGCAGGTGTATGAAAATTGTTTGGAAAGGCCAATCGAGTTTGCTTCTCGGAAGTTGTCTAAAACGGAACAAAAGTATTCCTAGTTAGATAGGGAAGCCATAGCCATTCTTTTTGGAGTGAAAAAGTTTCATCACTACTTATATGGTAGAGAATTCACATTAGTCACTGATAACAAGCCTTTAATGCATATTTTTGGTGCAAAGAAGGGGATACCACAGATGGCAGCTAATCGTCTGCAGCGTATTGCGTTAGTTTTGACTGGATATACGTTCACAATCGAATGTATTCGTTCTGAGGCGAATGTCGCCGATTATTTTTCCCGATTTCCGGTTGATGAACCGCTCGATCCGGTTGAGACCATATTTTTTGAGACGGAATGAATTAAGTGTTGAGTCAGGTTGTTTATTTTGGGGCTACCGCATCATTATTCCAAAGTCATTGCATTCGCAGGGCAGAGTATTCTGTGTTATGCATCGTGTCAAAGGAATAGAAAGGACACAGAAAAATATCAGGTATAGCTATGCGCTGTTTTTTTTTTAACCTTGGAATTTCGTGTGCACTTTTTGTAGATTTGCAGTTTAATTTTTTTTAGGTTACCTATTTGTAGGTACATACAAATATATTTTTTTTTGTTCATCTCTTGTAGCAGGTTCTAATTATTTTGATAGAAGAAATATGTAGGTTATGATCTTGCGTATAGAATTAATTATTCAAAAACATATTTTGGATTTTTTTTGTTTTTGTTGAAATATTTGTTGTTGCGAGAAAAACATTTTTAAATGCATTTTTGGATAAGTAATGAAGTCCTAAGATAAATGCATTACGTGAATGCAGGTCAACAATTTGAATAATTATTGCGTAATAATAAGTTTCGCAATTCCACTGTGAGTGAAATACACACTTACTTGGCAATGAATGTGTCAAGCAGTGGCTAGCGCCGCCGCGCCGTAGATATACAAGATGTAGGTGGAATATCAGCAAGGAGGAAAAAACCAATCACGTTTTGTTTTCGGTGGTTACACATGCACATGATCAGCCGTCTGTTTTAGAGGAAGGGTTCTAGTGGGAGAAATGTGAAAGTGCGATAAGTATGTCATATGTGCATTTAGGTATATTTTTGTTTTACATAGGCAAATAAATGTTTCTTCGCTCTCGTTTTCGTTTGAATATGGTATGATGATGATTATGGGTGTTTTGAGCACAAAAGTCAAATTCGCCTTAATTCGATACAGTTTGCCAATCTGCATCTTTAAAATTTTTTGCAATCTACAAAAGAGACAACTTAATCAATTTCCCATTATAGATAACTCAATAAACTTAATAAAAACTGAGTCCAATGAGTTCATGTTTTAAAATATTCATTAATTTGCTGAAGCTGTTCTCTCTATCAGAAAATGTTGCAAGAGTTTGTTTTTGTTCCAATTATCTAGACACTAATTAAGTCAAAAAAGGATTTACTTCGTAATTTTTGTTTAATGTTTTTAATGTTGTTTTAATTGAAAAACTTATTTTTCAAATCTCTCTTTCTATCTGACGACAAAAAACAGACCGCACAAAATCTTAAATGAAGATATAGGTGCAGGTACCTAAGCCCTCCAACTTCTTTACATCTTAATATCAAAATTCAAAAAGATATTGGCCTACCTCAGACGAACTTGCTCTAATGTGTGACTGTGGTCTTGGGGTTTGAGATTTTGGAAAAAAGCAAGGAAAAAATGATATGAAATTTTATTGATCACTTAGAAATCACTAGTTAAATCATTTTTTAGAAAAAATGAAGTAAGCCATCTAATTTCGTTTACTGTTAAGAATTTTAAGCAATTTTTTTTTCAAAATCGTTCGACCAGTTTTTAAAAAAAAAAATTTTTTTGAAAAACTTTTCGAAAAAATATTCCAAATATTTTTTGAGTATGCCAACTTTTAGCAACTTGTAGTTTTTATCAGAAAAATAAAATAATAGATCAAACCGTTTTTGGAATAAACAAAAAATAAAAAAAAATTAAATTTTTTTAACTCAAAAAAACTTGTTGTTGAAAAATTTAATAATTTATATTATTCCATCTATAAAAACGCTCATCGAAATCCGTTGAGTAGTTTACGAAATTTTAATGAAAATCGTAGTAGCCGTTTTCGAGAAAAATTAATTTTTCATTTAAAATCGTATTGCAAGTACCTACCGTTAGTTTAAGAGCTAGAATCCTAATTCCAAAAAACCCCTCTGTAGGACGTCATAATAATACTGTGTACCAAGTTTGAAACAAATCGGTCCAGCCGTTTAGGCTGTAGGTGCCGATACATACGGACAGACAGACAGAATTGTCGGACCCACTTTTTTTGACTTCTCTATCATCGTAATGTCATGTTTGATTTTTAGAATTTTTTTTTACGAATTCATATTTTGCTTTATAGAACCTATAATCGCAAGTAAAAATAACGATATCGAAATGTTTCTAAAAGCATGACTTAAATTTGAAAAAAAAGTATTAGAAAATAACGGTAACTCCTACGATCTTATAGCATGCTATACTTTTTTGTAAAGCCAAAAACTTATTATTTTATTGTAATTTTAAATGAAGTTATTCTATTGAACCGTTTTCAAAATATTAATTTTCAAACTCAAAATTTTGAAAAAAAATTAAAAAAAATTATTTTAAAACTAATTTTTTTCAAAATTTTGCACAAATAAATATTATTTTTGTTCTCAATGCTCCCTTTAATTTTAAATCCAACACTGAAAACCGTGTGGTTCTATGACTTTTTGTTGCCAAGCTATTGAAAAATAACCGAACCTACTTCTTCACAAAAACAAGAAAATCTAGCCTTACGGGATGGCACCAGGTATCATTTAGCCAATTTTTTCATGTTTTTGCGAAGAAAGATGTTCGGTTATTTTTCAATAGCTTGGCAACAAAAAGTCGTAGAACCAATTAGTTTTAAAATTATTTTTTTTAAATTTTTTTTCAAAACTTTGAGTTTGAAAATTAATATTTTAAAAACGGTGCAATAGAATTACTTCATTTAAAATTACAATAAAATAATAAGTTTTTGGCTTTACAAAAAGGTATAGCATGGCATTGAAGGAGTTACCGTTAGTTTTTAATAATTTTTTTTTTAAATTTAAGTCATGTTTTTAGAAAATTGCCCCTCCTGGCTAAACGGAGAGGAATAACCCCCCCTCCCGTACGATTTTTTACATGAGTTCTTCATATTGCTCGAAAACTTTGTTTTCATCGTACTATTGCACCCTCAGAGCAAGTACGATAGTATTGATAGGCGTTGCTCAAAACACTTGTGTTTTTGTGTCAAAAAAATTGACTCAAACCTTTACATCACTACTTATCTTTTTAAATAGTCAAAAATAGTTGACTCAATTCTTGCTTCAAAGCCTTATGGGCTTTCTCATCAACACAATCTGAATTACTTTTTTTTATTAGGTATATTGATAAGCTTTGCTTCAAAAACTTGTGTTTGTGTGTCAAAAATTATTGACTCAAACCTTATTTCAAACCTTTGTAGGTGACATTATAAAGTCTTTTTTATACTATATTTTGCTTCAAGTAATTTTTTTGTGTCAAAAATTATTGACTCAATCCTTGTTTCAAAAATTTGTAGGCTTTCTCCTAGGTGACTTCCTAAAGTTTTTTTTTTATCCTATAGCTATTTTGCTTCAAATACTTTTTTGTGTCTAAAATTATTGACTCAAAACCTCACAATCTAAATCACTTTTTACTTGCGATTATAGGTACTATAAGGCAAGTTATACATTCGTCGAAAAAAAAAGTTTTGAGATAACAATCAAACATAACATTACGATGATAGCGAAGACGAAAAAAGATGGTCTAAAAATTCTGTCCGTCTGCATGTCTGTCTGTCTGTCTGTCTGTCTGTCTGTATGTATAGACACCTACAGGCCAAACGGGTGAGCCGAATTGCTTCAAACTTGGTATATAGACTTTTTTTGGTATTGTACAGAGGGGAAATTGAAATTTTTTTTAGCTAAAAAACTAACGGTACCTGCCATACAACCGTTACATTAAAGCTTATTTTTCTCAAAAATGGCTCTAACGATTTCGATTTAAGAAAATCAGTGTTGCTTTTTAGGTAATACCAATCATATGGCTGAAAAAAAAAATTTAAAAAAATGGCTAAGAACGGTACTTTCCATAGGACCGTTTTTTTTGCTTTCGACTATCTCGAAAACGACTCAACCGATTCCTTCGAAATTTCACACACATATAGCTGTAGGTAGTTCAATTTGTATTGCATACCAATATTTTTGAAAAATATTTTTTTGTATTTTTAAAAGCATTTAAAAAAAAAATTTTAAAAATTAATATTTTGAAAACTGCTTATTAAATTTTTTTCTAAAATTTTTAAATAAATGTATTTGCTGAATACCTATGAACTGGCGTTTTTGAATTTTTTTTCAAAAAGTTTTTTAAAAAAAACTTTTTTTCTCAAAAACCGCTCCACAGATTTTTATAAATTTATTCTCATAAATTCAAATTTATCCAAGAAATAAAATGGTTTACTTTTTCTTCAGCTCAAATTAGTCTAAGTATTTATTTAAGAATTTTGAAAGTTTTATTTTTATCAAAATCTCAAGCCCCTAAACCACAGTCACTCATTAGAGCAAGTTCGTGCGACCCAGTCGTGCATTTTATTTTATATTATATTGATAGGCTTTGCTTCAAAAACTTGTGTTTTTGTGTCAAAATAATTGACTCAAACCTTTACATCACTACTTAACATCACTACTTATTCTTGCCTCAAAGCTTTATGGGATTTCTCATCATCACAATTTGAATCACTTTTTTGTTTATTAGGTGTATTGATAAGCTTTGCTTAAAAAACGTTTTTTTTATCCTATTTACTTATTATTTTATTATTTTTTTCATCCACCTTACCACTATTAAGACATTTTACCCCAAAAACTTGTATGTGTTTTTGTGTAAGGTTTCAATAAAATAAGTAACTTTGTTTTATACTGTTAACCTCTTCTAACTTCTCGAAAACGTATTCTTTATTAAAAAACAAATATGTTTATTTGCTTTAAATGTTCAAAACATCATTCAAGAGTGGATACCTTTATATGCCACCTGAAATATGACCATTTAATAAAAAAATGGTAACTTACAATGTAAGCAAAATGATTGCCATCAAAAATTTTCTAGTTATAGAAATTTTCGGCGGCACTTAGAAAACTTGCATAAAATTCCAGAAATAATGGCATTTCAATCAAATTCAAGTATGGCTATCAGTCGTTCTCCTGACCTAGATACTAAAATATGTTCAAGCCAGGTAGCTAAACGCGTTGAAGTCTTGAACAGTTACGTTATGGACGAAATTATTATTGACCTCAGAGGTAAAGCCTTAACTTTATCCCTGAAACTTTATGCAAAAATTTGTATGCCTCGAAAAGAGGTTCTTGAAATTCAAAAAATGATTTCAAGTTTTTTAACCACTATAACTTCTTCAATTTAAGTTATTACTTTAGGTAAAATTCCTGAAAAAATCTTAAAAGATTTTGACACTTTATTATCATTTTGTAATGATCCATACAAAGAAATGAAAACTGAACACAAAATGTTTAAGACATTAAATGATCTGAAAATATTTGAGGCCCCAAGAACGTTTGTTATAGAAAATAATATATCTGAAAAAGTAGTAAAAGGAATACCTACTTTTGAAGCTAAATCTATAAGTATTTATATGATATCACTTCGATTTCAATTTAAAGCACTCTTTGAAATACCAGGGCCCCTATTCTGGTTCTATGAAAAGAGCTGTGAAAACACTTTTCACTGAAAAATACTGTTTTGCGATTCTTGTTCTATTCAGCAATGAAAACTTCTATCAAAAAGTTTTCATGTAAAAAATTATTTATCTTGATATTTTTTTGGTGAAAAGGCAGCTGAAAAGTAAAAGAAATGGAAATAAATAAAATAAATAGAGGAAAAAGACCAACTGATGAGCAAAAAAGTAATCTAATCGATTATTTGGAGAACCCGTACCGCTTTTTTTCAATACATACATATGTACATATCTTTGAAAATACTGAAGTTTTTGTGTTACTGTTCATAAACGTCTCATTAACACACTCTTGTACAATAGAGGGCTAGAGAAATCTAGCACTTCTAGTAAATTAAAATCATATGTTGATCGTGTAAAATAAAATACAGCGGGGCCGGGGCCGGGGCCTTTAACTTACACTCTCAATCATTACTGTGTGTGCGTTGATATGGAATGGAAGGGACCTACAATTTACCGCCAAATCCGAATGGCTAACAGAGAAGCGCTTTCCGTGACATTATTTACTCTTGGAGGATTTGTCACTTACTCGCAAGAGGCAGTACCCCGGAAAAGAATTTAGGTGGAGTAGTCAGGAATCGAACCCAGAACCTTTGGCGTGGCAGTCCGACACACTAACCACTACGCCACGGGCTACCACCTGAAATTGATTTGCTTATAAAAAAAATTTTAACTTTAAATATCATGGTTCAATTTTGAAGATTTAGGGCTTAATGAAAAAGTATTCGCCCAAGGATTGACATAGGATAAGAAAATAGCGGAAAATTTCGTTATGAATTTTAAATGCATCATGTCAAATTAATAACAAATCTTATGGTAGGATCTTTTGAGGATGGCTACAAAGGTGACAGAAATGCATTTTAGTGCATTTCGTCACGAATCGCAAAAGTTGTCAGCCATTGTAATGTAAAGTCTTAGCGTATACAACATACATTTCATAGACTTTACTGGATTGGCATGCACATTACTTATTCTCATTTTTAATCTAAAAGAAGGACAACATTTTGTTTAACCTTTTTATGTATGTTATATACATATATATTCAATACATACATAAGTAGATAACTAAATAATTCCAGAGTTTCTGCGCTCTTCATCCAAAACTAAATACATAAAAATCGAACTAATTTTTTTAATGTACCAAAATATTTGAATTAATTATTATTAATTTGATAGCTGTCAGATGAAAACTTTTTCAATCAGCAATAAATTCAGCATACCTTTTCATAAACGTAACGAGAATCAGCTTTCTGAGTAAAATGAAATGATAAAATGAAAACGTACAATGAAAAGTATCGTGAAAAAAAGTTTATCATTTCATTTTTTCACAGAACCGGAATAGGGGCCCAGGTGTCTTAAAACTTACGTTAGAAAATCAGGAAACATATTTTTATTAAGATCAACTAATAAACTTTATCAATGGTAAGGTCTTTCAACAAAGAAAAAAAACAAATGTTTAACCAAATTAACATAGTAATACCCTACACCTTATATTTTGACGATTTTCAAATAAGCCACACATCTTCGATTTGTGCATGCTATTATGCATTTCCAACACTTCTTCAGTTTTTACAATCCAAATTAGATTTTTATTCCATGCTGCTTTTATTTCATCAAATTATTTAAAAAAAATGTGGTAACGAAATAGCTTTCTATCACTTGATTGAAGAGTTACAACTTTTAGAGAATGGAATTGAAATACAAACTGATGATGGTAAGTTCCATGTGCACTTTGTTTTGGAATTAATTGTAGGAGACAATTTAGGACTTAATAGCCTTTTTGGATTTGTACAGTCCTTTAATGCAAAGCGATATTGTCGTGTTTGTACCAGAACCCGTTCAGAAATGAAAGCAGATAATACAGAACAATTGTCCAACCTGCGAACAAACGAAAATTATGAAAGTGATCTTCTTGGAGATAACTTCTTAGAAACAGGAAACAAGAGCAATTGTACTTTTAATGATTTAGACAGTTTTCACGGAACTCAGAATTTTTATTTTTATTTAATGCATGACATCTTCGAAGGAGTCTGTAACATTTTACTAGCTTTAATTAAAGAAAATGCTATTTCTCTCGAAATTTTTAATAACAGATAACAGCTTTTTCATTACGGAGAAACAGAAATAGGAAATCTTTCTTCTCCAATAGATATAAAAAGATTGACATTCTGTAATTTGAAAATGACAGCCAGAGGAACTTTGTTTTCTTAATTTTTTGCCACTAATGATAGGCGATTCGATTGATAAAAAAAAATCCACACTGGAAATTGTTGACGAAACTTCTTCAAATTTTCGATTCGTTATTTAAAACTAGCTTCTGCGAAAAGGAATTAATAAAACTAAAAAAGTTGATTTCTGAACATCATTCACAATATGTTACATTATATGGAGCAACTCTGAAACCAAAGCACCATTTTTTGGTGTATTACCCTACAGCAATTAAAATGTGTGGACCCTTAAAATATGTATGGGTGATGCGGTTTGAAGCCAAACATAAAGAGGGTAAGGCATCCCTAAATAACATTACATCTAGACGAAATGCACCTCATTCACTTGCCATCTCACTACAATTTTCTTATTTTTTAACGAAATATAAGGAAGGAATTAGACTCTCCTTTGATGATAGTTATTTTAAAAGTGGGGTTGGCAACACTGCTGTCAAAGTGATTGGTTCAATTTCTTATATCGCTTCTTTTTTATTCGAATTAAATGGTATTTCACTTAAAAAAAAAACTTTAAATCCTTATCTGTGAAGTTTCTGAAGTCCTAATTATCTTCTCAAAATTGTGACTGTTCAGGTAACAATAGATAAATAAGCTTAAAACCTAAATAATTTCTTGATAACCGTGTCACTAACCGATCAGAAAAGAAAAGTTGACCAAACTCCTCCCGACAATTTCACTACACCAAAATTCAAATTTGCAAATACAGCGAATGAAGAAAATATTTCTCGCTTCAAAATGTCAATTTCTGAATCTGATCTTAAAAAAATAAAAACAATCGTCGATTCATCACTTCACAAGGAGCTCGCAATAGCTACCGCCAAACTAGCTACGAAGGATGATCTTCACAGGTTAAACACTGAGATTAATTCCTTGCGCTTACCAAATGAAGATTTGACCAGAAAAATACAACAATTTGAAAACAGGTGTGATGCATTAGAGGAAGAGCTGAAGATGCAAAGTCAGATTTTGAGAAGCAAAAACATCATTCTCACAATCCCGAATGAGCATGTTGACCCTCAAGAAAAAATTCAAAACATCTGCCAACTTCTGCTTGGTGACCCAAACCAACTCACAGATATAATTAAGTTAAGCGAAAATAACTCTGTTATAAAATTAAAAATCAACACCGGGTCAAATGAAAAAGCAATGAAATTGTTAAAAAACTTATCAAAATTAAAAGGCTCAGGTGCTTTCCTGCAACGAGACCTGACAAAACGAATGCAGTTCAAACGCCGGATACTTCTTAGCTAAAGGAAAGTAATTAAAACCAAAAAACCGAATGAAAAAATACAAATTAAAAACAATTCGCTGGTGGTTGCAGAAAAAACATTTTATTTAAATTTAAAAATGATGATGGTGAACAACAACTACGAGAAATGTTTGGCGAACTTGACTTCGAACCTGTCAAACTCATATCGTTGTCAAACAGACGTCATGGCGAATCGTTTAGACCAGTTCATGATGCTGCACCAGGGATGCCACTTTCTCAAAATAGTTCAAGTTCTAGTACTATAGTACATAACTGATATTGTGATGCCGTCAGTTTATTATATTTAAATTCCAGTAATATTTTGTCATATAATGTGTCAGGACTTAATAATAAAATTTTATTTATAGATTTTTTTTATTATATTAAAAGATTTGATGTATTTTTTTTGTACAAAACCCATGTAACTAAAGAAAATTTCAAAAATTTTACAAAGTACTTTGGTGAGTTTAAGCTAGTTTGGTATGAAGCAGTAAAAACATATACGAAAGGACGTGCAAGTGGTGGAACTCTGTATGGGATGAAAATTTTGATGTTGGCAAGTTATGATTTTGAAGAGTATGAAGGAGTTACGGTAGTCAAACTTTTGCGTAAAAATAATTTGTACGTAATTCCATTCTACATTAACTGCAACAAGTGGAGTGAGGACTTCGAGCGATTTAACAACATCATGCATCTTCTTGGAAACAAAAATGTTTTAGTTATTGGTGATTTTAATGCAAGAACCAGCAATTTACAAATTAAAACAGTACAAAGTGCAACAAACACTCTAATAAATTATAGTCAAAGAACATCAATGGATAGAGTTTCAAATCAAAATGGAACACATCTTCTAGATCTTCTCCAGCTGTTCGATTGTACAATTTTGAATGGCTGTACGAATCGTGACGTCGAATAACACTTTACATTTCTAGGAGGACAAGGCAAATCTGTGATAGACTATTGTGCGATTAATAACGATTGGAATGATTTAGTGCAAAAATTTGAAATCCAGTGTAAGAACTACTCCGACCACATGCCAATAGTTGTAGACTGGCTTGATAATACTAAACTTAAGCGCACAGATCTGAAATGTTTACCTCGATTAAAATGGAAACAAGAAACAGCTTCTGTATATCAGCAAAGATTGGAAGAAAACCTAGCGAGTTTAAATGTTAAGACCGATCCTGCCGAAGTAAGTGCTAGCAAAATAGTATCTTGCATTAGAAATGCAACAGACAATATTTCTCCAAAAAACCGTCCTAATTTCAAACAAAAGTGGTATGATAAAGAATGTATGATAGCCCGGAAAAAATCATTTGCTCTGTTAAATGCGTTGCGAAAGTCTAACAGTCAGATTGTGAAGAAGTGGTACCTTGAAGCTAACACACGTTATAAGAAATTGTGTCTAAGAAAAAAAACCGAATTTGAGAACCATCAAGCTTGTTCACTCGGCCAGATAAAAAGTTCCAAGGAATTTTGGAAGACAGTCAGGGAGATTAATGGATCGAGTTTTTCAATAGGGATATGATTATCTGCTGAAGACCTGTCAAACCACTTCAAAAGTGTGCTATATACTAATTCAGATGTGTAATTCTCTTATGCGGAGCCGATGATTCTTGATGAGATTCTTGATTCTGAAATCTCTTTAGCTTAAATAAGCACTGTAATCTCCAAAGGCAAAAATGGAAAAGCTCCTGGTGAAGACGGGATTACTTATGAGTTCTTCAAGAATGCAACTGTTGCTTTGCATTTCCAACTTCAATCGTTGTTTAATAAAATAATCTTTGGAGAAAAAGCCCCATCGTCATTCAAAAGATCTGTAATTTTTCCTATCCACAAAAAAGGAGACCTAAATTGTGTTGAAAACTATAGAGGCATCTCTTTCATGAATGTCCTGGCAAAATTGTTTTGTGGTGTGCTTGTCAACAGACTAGAAACGTGGGTTAACACCTAAAACATCTTATCACACTTTCAGGCTGGATTCAGAAAAACATTTTCAACAGTTGACCATATTTTCTCATTCACTTCAATTATTAAAGCGTTTCAAGCCAGAAACAAAAAAGTATATGCATTTTTTGTGGATTTCAAGGCAGCCATTGATCTTATAAATCGTAATGCCCTATTTTATAAGCTTTCACAACTAGGACTGTCTTCAAACTTCATTAATGTAATAAAAGATTTATACACCGGGTCAAAAGCAGCTGTATGGGATGGGTCAATCTACTCCGAGTGGTTCGAGACGAATAGTGGCTTTAAACAAGGATGTCTTCTTAGTGCACTTTCGTTTGCACTCTTCATTAACGATGTTGTAGCTTGTCTCCCTGGAGGAATTCGTATTGCTGATTTAAACATCAATGTCCTTCTGTATGCTGATGATCTGGTGGTACTTTCAGAATCACCGGAAAGCCTTCAACTGATGATTAATCGATTAGCGGAATATTGTCTTAAATGGAGTCTTGTCATTAACCCAGACAAATCAAAAGTCATGGTGTTTACAAGATCAGCAAGAAGTCGGAACACTTATAATTGGTCTTTTAATGGATCTAGATTAGAAGTAGCCAATGAGAACAAGTATCTGGGAGTGAATCTGAACAGTACTCTTGACTTTAAGAAACATCTTTTAGATGAATCAAAAAGTGCGCAAAGTCTGATCAATGTCTAATGGAGAAATATATTCTTAAATGAACGCATCGAACTATCAGCAAAATATAAAATATTTGATGCCGTGGTTAAGTCTTCTCTGTGTTACGCTGCTCAGGTGTGGGGAATTGACGAATACGAGGATATTGAAAAATTCCAAAGGAATTTCATAAAAAAAACTGTTTATTTTACCACTGAAAACACCTAATTATGCACTTTATCTTGAAACTGGCCTTCCTAAACTATTACACATACGCTTAAACTACAGGCAGATTACATTGTGAAGATTCTATCTTACCAAGATGCACGACTTTCTAAAAAAATGGTGCTATATGAGTTCAGAAACGAGGACTGGTGGATGTCAAAATGGAAAAGCTTAGGAAGTAACTGCGGCAAAGTTCTCTCTATGGATCTAGGAAACTTTAACTTTCTCAAAGAACAGCTATACCGCATTATTCAGCAACATGAAAACTCTGTACGTGATAGTTTTATAGCGAAAGCAAGCGAATCCAAAAGTAGAATCCTATATTCACAACTTAACAGCACTCTATTGCAAAATAACTACTTTAACGACCAGCTAAACTTTAGAGAAATATCGCTCATATTTATAATGAGATGTGAGTTTCTAAGCCTAAACGGAAGCCCTTACAATGGCAGTTTTAACCAATTCTGTTCCTTATTCAATTTAAGATCCAAAGAAGACTGTTTCCACTTCGTCAGCATATGTCCCATATTCTCGTCACAACGCCTGTCATACTTCGGGAAGAGAACATTAACGTTGCAGGAAACTATCAACATCCTGAATGGTTTTGACTGGAAAACTAATGATAATGATAATGATAATGATAATGATAATGATAATGATAATGATAATGATAATGATAATGATAATGATAATGATAATGATAATGATAATGATAATGATAATGATAATGATAATGATAATGATAATGATAATGATAATGATAATGATAATGATAATGATAATGATAATGATAATGATAATGATAATGATAATGATAATGATAATGATAATGATAATGATAATGATAATGATAATGATAATGATAATGATAATGATAATGATAATGATAATGATAATGATAATGATAATGATAATGATAATGATAATGATAATGATAATGATAATGATAATGATAATGATAATGATAATGATAATGATAATGATAATGATAATGATAATGATAATGATAATGATAATGATAATGATAATGATAATGATAATGATAATGATAATGATAATGATAATGATAATGATAATGATAATGATAATGATAATGATAATGATAATGATAATGATAATGATAATGATAATGATAATGATAATGATAATGATAATGATAATGATAATGATAATGATAATGATAATGATAATGATAATGATAATGATAATGATAATGATAATGATAATGATAATGATAATGATAATGATAATGATAATGATAATGATAATGATAATGATAATGATAATGATAATGATAATGATAATGATAATGATAATGATAATGATAATGATAATGATAATGATAATGATAATGATAATGATAATGATAATGATAATGATAATGATAATGATAATGATAATGATAATGATAATGATAATGATAATGATAATGATAATGATAATGATAATGATAATGATAATGATAATGATAATGATAATGATAATGATAATGATAATGATAATGATAATGATAATGATAATGATAATGATAATGATAATGATAATGATAATGATAATGATAATGATAATGATAATGATAATGATAATGATAATGATAATGATAATGATAATGATAATGATAATGATAATGATAATGATAATGATAATGATAATGATAATGATAATGATAATGATAATGATAATGATAATGATAATGATAATGATAATGATAATGATAATGATAATGATAATGATAATGATAATGATAATGATAATGATAATGATAATGATAATGATAATGATAATGATAATGATAATGATAATGATAATGATAATGATAATGATAATGATAATGATAATGATAATGATAATGATAATGATAATGATAATGATAATGATAATGATAATGATAATGATAATGATAATGATAATGATAATGATAATGATAATGATAATGATAATGATAATGATAATGATAATGATAATGATAATGATAATGATAATGATAATGATAATGATAATGATAATGATAATGATAATGATAATGATAATGATAATGATAATGATAATGATAATGATAATGATAATGATAATGATAATGATAATGATAATGATAATGATAATGATAATGATAATGATAATGATAATGATAATGATAATGATAATGATAATGATAATGATAATGATAATGATAATGATAATGATAATGATAATGATAATGATAATGATAATGATAATGATAATGATAATGATAATGATAATGATAATGATAATGATAATGATAATGATAATGATAATGATAATGATAATGATAATGATAATGATAATGATAATGATAATGATAATGATAATGATAATGATAATGATAATGATAATGATAATGATAATGATAATGATAATGATAATGATAATGATAATGATAATGATAATGATAATGATAATGATAATGATAATGATAATGATAATGATAATGATAATGATAATGATAATGATAATGATAATGATAATGATAATGATAATGATAATGATAATGATAATGATAATGATAATGATAATGATAATGATAATGATAATGATAATGATAATGATAATGATAATGATAATGATAATGATAATGATAATGATAATGATAATGATAATGATAATGATAATGATAATGATAATGATAATGATAATGATAATGATAATGATAATGATAATGATAATGATAATAATGATAATGATAATGATAATGATAATGATAATGATAATGATAATGATAATGATAATGATAATGATAATGATAATGATAATGATAATGATAATGATAATGATAATGATAATGATAATGATAATGATAATGATAATGATAATGATAATGATAATGATAATGATAATGATAATGATAATGATAATGATAATGATAATGATAATGATAATGATAATGATAATGATAATGATAATGATAATGATAATGATAATGATAATGATAATGATAATGATAATGATAATGATAATGATAATGATAATGATAATGATAATGATAATGATAATGATAATGATAATGATAATGATAATGATAATGATAATGATAATGATAATGATAATGATAATGATAATGATAATGATAATGATAATGATAATGATAATGATAATGATAATGATAATGATAATGATAATGATAATGATAATGATAATGATAATGATAATGATAATGATAATGATAATGATAATGATAATGATAATGATAATGATAATGATAATGATAATGATAATGATAATGATAATGATAATGATAATGATAATGATAATGATAATGATAATGATAATGATAATGATAATGATAATGATAATGATAATGATAATGATAATGATAATGATAATGATAATGATAATGATAATGATAATGATAATGATAATGATAATGATAATGATAATGATAATGATAATGATAATGATAATGATAATGATAATGATAATGATAATGATAATGATAATGATAATGATAATGATAATGATAATGATAATGATAATGATAATGATAATGATAATGATAATGATAATGATAATGATAATGATAATGATAATGATAATGATAATGATAATGATAATGATAATGATAATGATAATGATAATGATAATGATAATGATAATGATAATGATAATGATAATGATAATGATAATGATAATGATAATGATAATGATAATGATAATGATAATGATAATGATAATGATAATGATAATGATAATGATAATGATAATGATAATGATAATGATAATGATAATGATAATGATAATGATAATGATAATGATAATGATAATGATAATGATAATGATAATGATAATGATAATGATAATGATAATGATAATGATAATGATAATGATAATGATAATGATAATGATAATGATAATGATAATGATAATGATATGATAATGATAATGAATGATAATGATAATGATAATGATAATGATAATGATAATGATAATGATAATGATAATGATAATGATAATGATAATGATAATGATAATGATAATGATAATGATAATGATAATGATAATGATAATGATAATGATAATGATAATGATAATGATAATGATAATGATAATGATAATGATAATGATAATGATAATGATAATGATAATGATAATGATAATGATAATGATAATGATAATGATAATGATAATGATAATGATAATGATAATGATAATGATAATGATAATGATAATGATAATGATAATGATAATGATAATGATAATGATAATGATAATGATAATGATAATGATAATGATAATGATAATGATAATGATAATGATAATGATAATGATAATGATAATGATAATGATAATGATAATGATAATGATAATGATAATGATAATGATAATGATAATGATAATGATAATGATAATGATAATGATAATGATAATGATAATGATAATGATAATGATAATGATAATGATAATGATAATGATAATGATAATGATAATGATAATGATAATGATAATGATAATGATAATGATAATGATAATGATAATGATAATGATAATGATAATGATAATGATAATGATAATGATAATGATAATGATAATGATAATGATAATGATAATGATAATGATAATGATAATGATAATGATAATGATAATGATAATGATAATGATAATGATAATGATAATGATAATGATAATGATAATGATAATGATAATGATAATGATAATGATAATGATAATGATAATGATAATGATAATGATAATGATAATGATAATGATAATGATAATGATAATGATAATGATAATGATAATGATAATGATAATGATAATGATAATGATAATGATAATGATAATGATAATGATAATGATAATGATAATGATAATGATAATGATAATGATAATGATAATGATAATGATAATGATAATGATAATGATAATGATAATGATAATGATAATGATAATGATAATGATAATGATAATGATAATGATAATGATAATGATAATGATAATGATAATGATAATGATAATGATAATGATAATGATAATGATAATGATAATGATAATGATAATGATAATGATAATGATAATGATAATGATAATGATAATGATAATGATAATGATAATGATAATGATAATGATAATGATAATGATAATGATAATGATAATGATAATGATAATGATAATGATAATGATAATGATAATGATAATGATAATGATAATGATAATGATAATGATAATGATAATGATAATGATAATGATAATGATAATGATAATGATAATGATAATGATAATGATAATGATAATGATAATGATAATGATAATGATAATGATAATGATAATGATAATGATAATGATAATGATAATGATAATGATAATGATAATGATAATGATAATGATAATGATAATGATAATGATAATGATAATGATAATGATAATGATAATGATAATGATAATGATAATGATAATGATAATGATAATGATAATGATAATGATAATGATAATGATAATGATAATGATAATGATAATGATAATGATAATGATAATGATAATGATAATGATAATGATAATGATAATGATAATGATAATGATAATGATAATGATAATGATAATGATAATGATAATGATAATGATAATGATAATGATAATGATAATGATAATGATAATGATAATGATAATGATAATGATAATGATAATGATAATGATAATGATAATGATAATGATAATGATAATGATAATGATAATGATAATGATAATGATAATGATAATGATAATGATAATGATAATGATAATGATAATGATAATGATAATGATAATGATAATGATAATGATAATGATAATGATAATGATAATGATAATGATAATGATAATGATAATGATAATGATAATGATAATGATAATGATAATGATAATGATAATGATAATGATAATGATAATGATAATGATAATGATAATGATAATGATAATGATAATGATAATGATAATGATAATGATAATGATAATGATAATGATAATGATAATGATAATGATAATGATAATGATAATGATAATGATAATGATAATGATAATGATAATGATAATGATAATGATAATGATAATGATAATGATAATGATAATGATAATGATAATGATAATGATAATGATAATGATAATGATAATGATAATGATAATGATAATGATAATGATAATGATAATGATAATGATAATGATAATGATAATGATAATGATAATGATAATGATAATGATAATGATAATGATAATGATAATGATAATGATAATGATAATGATAATGATAATGATAATGATAATGATAATGATAATGATAATGATAATGATAATGATAATGATAATGATAATGATAATGATAATGATAATGATAATGATAATGATAATGATAATGATAATGATAATGATAATGATAATGATAATGATAATGATAATGATAATGATAATGATAATGATAATGATAATGATAATGATAATGATAATGATAATGATAATGATAATGATAATGATAATGATAATGATAATGATAATGATAATGATAATGATAATGATAATGATAATGATAATGATAATGATAATGATAATGATAATGATAATGATAATGATAATGATAATGATAATGATAATGATAATGATAATGATAATGATAATGATAATGATAATGATAATGATAATGATAATGATAATGATAATGATAATGATAATGATAATGATAATGATAATGATAATGATAATGATAATGATAATGATAATGATAATGATAATGATAATGATAATGATAATGATAATGATAATGATAATGATAATGATAATGATAATGATAATGATAATGATAATGATAATGATAATGATAATGATAATGATAATGATAATGATAATGATAATGATAATGATAATGATAATGATAATGATAATGATAATGATAATGATAATGATAATGATAATGATAATGATAATGATAATGATAATGATAATGATAATGATAATGATAATGATAATGATAATGATAATGATAATGATAATGATAATGATAATGATAATGATAATGATAATGATAATGATAATGATAATGATAATGATAATGATAATGATAATGATAATGATAATGATAATGATAATGATAATGATAATGATAATGATAATGATAATGATAATGATAATGATAATGATAATGATAATGATAATGATAATGATAATGATAATGATAATGATAATGATAATGATAATGATAATGATAATGATAATGATAATGATAATGATAATGATAATGATAATGATAATGATAATGATAATGATAATGATAATGATAATGATAATGATAATGATAATGATAATGATAATGATAATGATAATGATAATGATAATGATAATGATAATGATAATGATAATGATAATGATAATGATAATGATAATGATAATGATAATGATAATGATAATGATAATGATAATGATAATGATAATGATAATGATAATGATAATGATAATGATAATGATAATGATAATGATAATGATAATGATAATGATAATGATAATGATAATGATAATGATAATGATAATGATAATGATAATGATAATGATAATGATAATGATAATGATAATGATAATGATAATGATAATGATAATGATAATGATAATGATAATGATAATGATAATGATAATGATAATGATAATGATAATGATAATGATAATGATAATGATAATGATAATGATAATGATAATGATAATGATAATGATAATGATAATGATAATGATAATGATAATGATAATGATAATGATAATGATAATGATAATGATAATGATAATGATAATGATAATGATAATGATAATGATAATGATAATGATAATGATAATGATAATGATAATGATAATGATAATGATAATGATAATGATAATGATAATGATAATGATAATGATAATGATAATGATAATGATAATGATAATGATAATGATAATGATAATGATAATGATAATGATAATGATAATGATAATGATAATGATAATGATAATGATAATAATGATAATGATAATGATAATGATAATGATAATGATAATGATAATGATAATGATAATGATAATGATAATGATAATGATAATGATAATGATAATGATAATGATAATGATAATGATAATGATAATGATAATGATAATGATAATGATAATGATAATGATAATGATAATGATAATGATAATGATAATGATAATGATAATGATAATGATAATGATAATGATAATGATAATGATAATGATAATGATAATGATAATGATAATGATAATGATAATGATAATGATAATGATAATGATAATGATAATGATAATGATAATGATAATGATAATGATAATGATAATGATAATGATAATGATAATGATAATGATAATGATAATGATAATGATAATGATAATGATAATGATAATGATAATGATAATGATAATGATAATGATAATGATAATGATAATGATAATGATAATGATAATGATAATGATAATGATAATGATAATGATAATGATAATGATAATGATAATGATAATGATAATGATAATGATAATGATAATGATAATGATAATGATAATGATAATGATAATGATAATGATAATGATAATGATAATGATAATGATAATGATAATGATAATGATAATGATAATGATAATGATAATGATAATGATAATGATAATGATAATGATAATGATAATGATAATGATAATGATAATGATAATGATAATGATAATGATAATGATAATGATAATGATAATGATAATGATAATGATAATGATAATGATAATGATAATGATAATGATAATGATAATGATAATGATAATGATAATGATAATGATAATGATAATGATAATGATAATGATAATGATAATGATAATGATAATGATAATGATAATGATAATGATAATGATAATGATAATGATAATGATAATGATAA